>CM031238.1:142958268-143540768 GCA_018340775.1 Taxus wallichiana var. yunnanensis
TGTCTTCTGACCCTTGTGACCCACCTATACCTCATTTTGCCACCTCATCATGACCTACTAACCTAAACTAACCTAATGACTATAACTTGGTCCCCTCACCCATGACTAATGACCCCTTACTTTTAAAACCGACCTTCTAGTCACTTGACCAAGCCCATGACTAATCTCTCGGGAGAAAAGTAGGGAAAGTGGGTGATTTTACTAAAAATAGCCTGCTTTTTCCTAACCGATGCGGTTCTACTCGACCGCCGTCGGTTACGTAACCGCCATCGGTTCCCTGTAAATGGGCTCCCAAACCAAAAACAAAGGTGGAAGGATTTTTGGATCAGCGAGAGATCAGCGGGAGCGATCAAGAGAATCGGATCTTTACTTGGCGGCGAGAGCGAGTGAAGAAACCGAGAAGAGTTTGCAGCAAAGGAGATCAAGCCCAAAGCTGCAGCGGATAGCAGAACACTTTGTGATACTCGGTGATCATCGGGAGGAGATCTCTCATCTTACGTGTGTCAAGCCATCTTACCTAAGTTCGCCTTTGTCATCGAGTTCTGGACTGCATCTTATGTCGATAACGAGTAAGTTACATCTTGCATGTCCTCTTTAATAACATTTCTTAGACTTTTTGAATCACGGTCCCCATAAATCCATTCCTAGATCCACTACCCAACGTGTCATTGCATCTAACTATCATTCATTTACCTCTCACCATCTCATTACCTAATATCACTCATATACCACCAGCCTTACCACAACAACACGTTACCCTACGACACTGACCACCCCATAAAACAACCAACCTACGGATCTAGACCATACCGATATCGGTTATTATAGCCGGTATCGGTTATTGTGACTCAAACCCAGAAATCAGCCTTTCCCTACCCGTCTCAACGAAGCAATTTAATTGATATTTTACGAGTTTTGGTGTTAATTCATATTAGCGAGAGGCTGACCACCTTTGAAAGGAAGTTTTATATTTGGGCCCAGCGATTCCCTCATTTATTGTCTAATCAAAATCTTGTGGTCTTGTGTTCTTATTTGCGAGGTAGTCCTTCGAGACAAAAAGGAGTTCTTCGCGATCGACTTTGATCTTTCTCTACGGATGCGCGCACACCATCTCGACATTCAACAAGGTATTCCTCCTAGCCCTAACCTTATCATTTCTAAAAGGAATGAAAGGATAGAAGTAACTCTATTCCCAGAAGCTTGAAACATTAAGTGAAACATTTTGGCACCTTAGAGTGGGACCCATTTTGGGTTTCTTTCTTTCTTGCTTGCTTTCATATAGGAGCATACATACTTGTTTTTTCTTCTAAAGATATTTTTTTATTATTTTGGTAAAAGAATTTGTCTTTCTTCCTCATCTTGCATTAGTGAAAGTCATCTCTTTTGCTTCATCGAATATCATTTTCGATTTGGGTTTAAAACACGTGCATTGCATTCCTGCTTGTTGTTTTCAATTCTAGTGAACATAGATTAAGTAACAGGTCGTACACGTGGGGGTGATATCCACGGTATTGACAAGAAATTAATCTTACATTCACTGCACAACACATACCGAATCACTTCATAATTAACACAACAGCTCAAACATCCCCCCTTTTTCCGCGGTATTCCTCACTTGGATTGAGGTAACCTTATAAGCCAAAACAAACTTGACATTTCCCCTAAGTCTTTTGTTTAGGATTCTGACATCATTCTACGTCTAAAGGCATAAGCCCATGATAATTAAAATTAACCCTAGGGTTAGTCTCTGGATTTACGTGTGCATCTTGCTTGTTTTTAGTTCTGTTTTCTTTCTCATACTCTATCTTCTGTGATCAATAATTGGACAAGTATACTAAACGTTGTTAAAAATCAAATTAGCAACCTTTTATATCTTGTTAGCCCAGACTTCTTACACCGACATCGGTTACCTGACCGACGTCGGCTATAGTATAACTGACATCGGTTCTTGGGCCGATATCGATTCTTGTCTTTTCGATTCTGACAAACCAGCAACCTACCAATTTTACCAGTCTGAGTTTGTTTCTGTTCCTGACAGATTGAAACCCTGTTGTGAACTCCTGTCCATGGTTGTTATCACTCGAAAGCAAGCCGCCGCCATGGTTTCACATGCTTGCTCTGTTTCTTTGCCTGAATCACCCCCTTCACATTCTGTGGGGAATCCTACGGATACCAGCGAGGTTCCTAAAATTCCTGTGGGAGATAAAGAATTTGCCAAGTTTCTGGATGCTAATCCTAGTGCTGTACAATACTATTTGTCTCATGCCCCTGACCGTACGCCGATGGTCAGCTCCTTGTTGGTATGCCTATTAGTATAGCTGCTCATTTAGCTCCCACTCCACTTGATGACACCGCCTTGCTTCCCGCATCTTTAGCCCCGTCTCCCAATCCGATGGCTTCAGAGGTTCATACGACATAGATTAGCTTTCCTTTGGTTAATCTTGGACCCCACATATCACTACCACCGACTGCCCCTACCTCATCTCTCTTGCAGACCGCTCCGTTCATGACTTGCTCTCTGCCACCTATCCACACGAGCTTTCCTTCTCAAGCTCCGCCTACCTTTTCATTCCCATACACGTATCCAGTGACCTCAACATCCTATATGGGACATCCCTATTCGGTCGCCTCAACATATTCATCCTCCATACCTTATCAACACTTAACCCCACCATTGTCTAGCGGAGGCCCTTGGCCCAATTTGCCTCCGTTTACCACCGCGCACCTCATCTCATCCAACCACAGATTTCATCAAACAAATGATGGACAAAATGCATAATCTGGAGGCTTCTGTTTCAGGAAGTCGTAGCGCCTTGACATACGAGCAAGTTTGTCGGGAGCCTATTCACCCTTCTGTCCCCCTTCATTCATATCCTCCTCAATGGGAATTACCAAAATTTACCGTTTTAACAGTAAGGAGGACCCTCAACAACACTTGCGATCATTTAGACATGCTTGTTATTTGATTGCTCATGATGATGCCTTGTTACTCCGCACCTTTCCCATGTCCTTATCAGGACCCGCCTTGGAGTGGTACAGTGCTTTAACCCAGCACTCAATCTTCTCTTTTAACCAACTAGCCCAATCTTTCTTGGATCATTTCTCCATTAACATTGCCAAGAAAGTATCTATCACCGACCTTTATGCCATCCGACAATTCGAAGACGAATCTATCGCAGATTTCGTTGGACGATGGCGTGGCCTTATCAACCAACTTACATATGCCTTGCCTCAGGCTGAACTTATCGAACTTTTTACGCGGGCCTGCGCTAAGCACATCTCTCCTACCCTCCAAATTCAAACTTTCCGTACATTTGATGAGGCCTTTACCATGGCTCGGAAATTAGAAATTCGAGCCTTAGAAGAAGAGAAATTGCGGTTGTGCAACAAAAACCCCAATTTCCGAACTCCAGATTCTACCAATAAGCCAAACACCACCCCTCCTCACACATCCACTTCTTCGAAATCAAAAGGAGCTGTCCACGCGGTGATGGTCAAATCTCAAACACCGTCTAATACCCCACCAAAACCACCTATAAGTATAAAGCCGAGGCCCATCAATTACACTCCTTGGGAGAAACTTATGGTGTCATCTTGGAAAAATTGCTCAAAGCGGAGCTATCACCTTGCCTCTGTTAAACCCACTCGGGTTTGATTCTACCGCCTTTATACCTTCTGAGTACAAAGAAAATGACTTACTGTAACTTTCACGCGTAAAAGGACATAGTCATGAAAGCTGCAAAATGTTGAAAAACATAGTGCGGGAAATGGTTTGCGGGTGATATAACCCTCGATAACCCTAATGCCCCCCTTGACCAGAAATCTGAAAATATTCAACAAACCATTCCCAAATCACTCTTCTATGATGCGTAAACCTAGGATATCTTAGCCGAGGAAAGTGTTCATGAGATCCATGCGGTCTTCGACTCCCGGCCAAAAGCCTCTATCGAGAAAATTTTGAATCAAGCCTCTTCACTAACGAGGGGCCGAACCTCCTTCACCACCATCAACCAAGGTGAAATCATTCCTTTACCCATAAAGGAGTTAACTACCCGAGACTTTTCTTCTCATCGATGAGTCTTCTTATACCACATCCCTCTGAGCTGTGACGGATGTTATCTAACTTATCTATTTCCCAAAGCGTCTCCTCCTCCCGCTCTTGCTTTGCCTGAGAGGAAGGCTCGCCACTCCTTTTGTCATCCTTAGATGAGCAATCTCTCGCACCGACATCACCGAATTCTTTAACCATAACAGACCCTCTCAAACATGCCCTCCTGCCTATTAGTTCTTCATCGCCTAAATCTTTTCAACGACCAGTCGATCTCTTAACATCTATTGATACAGTGCCTCATCTACCCCCTGTATCACACCCACAGTGGACTGGAATCACAACCCGTCTTTCTTCCGTACCAAATTTACAATTCACGCCTGAAGATTGTCATTCTCGGAAGATAGAAGCGAGTCCTATGGGAACGTTTGAGTACCCCTATTCTACTCAAATGCAGGTGACCGATCCAGACACCTCTACCATATACCCTAAGTGTTTACAGAAACTCAAAATCCCTATGTCCTCATCTCCATCCCCCGCATCTATACCAAGTATCTCATCCACCTCTATTAACCTAACCAAATCTTCCCCTACACTTGGGACCTCACGATACCTGACCTAACACACCCGCTAAGCGACTAGATTTATCAAAAATAAAGCCGCCCCGCCACTTAGGAGACAAACTCCATCCGTGCCTCTATCACAATCAAAACCATCATCGTCACACCTACCTTCCATATTGGGACCTCATCCCTCCACCTTGCATCAATATATCATACCTCCTGCGTTTTCTTCAAAAGCGACCTCGCCTCCTACACCCATACGAGAGATCAAAGGATATATCAGCGTTGTCACCCCACGTATCCGGTCCACCCATCGACCCTAAACGAACTCCATCATCAAAGGATTTATTTTCTGTCACTCCCCTTTCTCAGTGGTTGTTCCCGCTACCACGTCATACGTAGCCTCATCATCTAACCAATTTGAGCGTAGCTCTGCGCCCGAAGAAACCACGTTTAGTGAAAACCACGTGTCAACACCCCTTGGCTAAACCACCACTGTACAGAACCAACCATGCCCAAACATTACCAAAACCCACCCACTGACCAATACCCTCATCCTCCTCCGATTTTGACCCACTCAAAGGATCTTACGCAAAATCCTTGCTATGTTGGTGGAGAATGCGACCATTTCCCTACCCCCACTTAGACCTTATGACCCATCTAAACCTCGACCTATAGGGTATGATGAGTCTAAAATCTGCGCTTATCATCACACACCAGGACATGATGTGGAGGGATGCAAAGCTTTAAAAACCATCCTTCGTCAGTCACCTCTCCCAGATAGAAAGGTTAAGAAAGACAACTTACGAAGGGAGAGACCTTTAGCTTCAATTCCCTCTCCTATACCATCTGTCCCCGCCTCACCAAGATCTATCATTATTCTGACCCCACCTCTTGAAGACCATGATTTATCCCAACCATCTTCCTCATCTCAGGTCTACGAGATTAATATGATTAGTGTTGCTTTACTCGAGCGCAGAAAAACAATGAGAAAGCGAAAGATAGCACACTGCGTCCTCTCTTTCTCCATCCACCATCCGATTGCACCACCACCCAAAGTGGTTATTCGTGGACCCGCTTACCCCGTCTCTAATGGAGTTGCCCATCGAGCCATGATCAAACGACTTCACCGATCACCGTAAAAATGACACTATATGATCTCATTCGGACTTGAATCTCATCGACAAGCTCTCGTGGAAATTCTTGAGGATCGAGGTCTTACCTAATGAAACCACACTGTTACCTCCATTCTTACACCCAATCACATTGCTTCTCTCACCAAACAACCCCTTTTGCCTGACCACTTCTATCTCTCGTACAACAAGCTGCTGCTGTGATCGGTTTCTCCGAAGGCGAAATTGTTGACTTTGGTACGAGAAGATCGACCTGCTCTTTTCATCTCGACTTACGTCGAGGACATTCGGGTGCGTCGTGTTATGATTGCGGGGCGGTAGCCTAAACATCATCTCTTGAAAGCCTTCCAACAAATGAATATCCCTTACAGCTACATGTGTGCCGATCCCATCATGTTGCGGTCATTGATGATATTATTACCTCTACCTTAGGCACCGTGATTCTTAACATTCGTGTAGGACCACGTACTTTACCCGAACTCTTCTATGTCCTTGAGGAGAGTTTGATACAATATATTGCTAGGTCGCCCTTGGATCGGGCTATGGGATGCGTTCCCTCGACCTTACATAGATGCATAAAATTTGAATACGAGGGAAGTCCTGCAGTAAAAGCTGATCCTCCCCCTTTAAAACCTGTGATATGATATACCGCCCTAATGATGTGCTTGTACCAATCAAGACACCCATTCATTCAACCCTGACCATCCTCTTGAATGTGCCTCGACCATCCACCTCAACCGCACCTACACCTTGAATGAAACCCTTATGTCAAAAACCACTTCCCTTCCTGCGGCTAATATCGACCCATGGACCCCTTAGTAGATGTTTTCAACGCCTTACATTTGGGGAGTATCGCCTATATGCGTTAGTTCTTTCCATACCCCACAGGAGTACGGACAGGTACATGCACATCCTACCTATGACCGTCGTGTGGGGGAAGTAATCCCCTACGGACCACCTCATTGCCGCACTAACCTAACATATGGGGGTGTCGACGCATCTTCCGTTGCCCCTGAGCCCCCTCTTGGTGTGGTTCCTTTCGATCGATTTTCAATACACGACAAATCGTCGTTTCGCCCTCACCTTCTTGACTCATTTGTGCTTGGAAAGGCTTTGGTTTTGGTCTTTATGAACAAGGCCGACATATGATCATCCCCGTAACTACACGTAAGCACAATGATCGTAGTGGCCTCGGATTTCGGGAACACTTACACGAAGGAACCTCGTGTCGGTTGTCTTCTAGAAGACAACGGCGTCACCCCTACCAGAACCATCATCACCCATTTTGCCCTTCGTCACCCACTGAGTCGATAGATCCAGAATCTATCCCTCCTAACTTTTTTTTTTTTTCATAAATGCTATCTTCCTAGGTCCTCTCACTTATCAGCGCGATAATGAGGACCCCTCTCTATCCCCTTACGTATCCGGACATGATTGAAGAGGACTCACCTTGATTAACGTTGTTGAGTGTCGGGATGATGACTCCATCCTCACTTACCTTGGCGCGGATGACTCTTATATTCAGCGCGCCTTACCATCGAAACTCAAACCATCTTTGAGCAATCTACTATAGAAATCAACATCCACACGGAGGAGGATCCTCACATTGTGAAGATCGGACAATCCCTTAACGCATCGAGAACAAGTCGCCTTTACTACCTTTCTCCATGCTCATGACAAGCTTTCGCTTGGTCCTCTACTGTTGACATGCGAGGGAATTGATCGACATTGCCGTCCATAACATTACTGAAACCCGATTCAAAGCCAATTAAACAGAAATTGAGAAAAATGCATCCACGCATTGCCCTCTTGGTCAAAGGAGCTTGACGACTTCTTTTCTGTTTCCTTCATTTGCCTATTGACTATCCTCAATGGATTTCTAACATCGTACATCACTAAAGCGGCGGGGGACTTCAGATATGCACGGATTTCTGAGATCTCAACCTCGCTTGCCCTAAGGATGACTTCCCCCTACCTAGTATTGACCAACTTGTTGATCTCACTGCAGGCCATGAGATGCTCTCTCTCATGGATGGCTTTTCGAGGATCTGACCAAATTTTGGTTGCCCCTGCGATCAACATAAAAGCTGCCTTCATAACTCCTTGGGAACCATTATTATCGTGTAATGCCATTTGGCCTTAAGAATCTTTGGTGCGACCTATCGGCGGGCTATGACCTACATTTTCATGACATTATGCACACTATCCTTGAAGATTACGTCGATGATCTTCTTGGCAAATCTAAACATCGCGGTGAACATCTCGATGTTTTAACCATTATTTTTGATGCTTTGATATATTCATCAGTCTTGACCAAAGAAATGTGTCTTTGGTGTCCTTTAAGGAAAACTTCTGGCTTTATTGTCTCTCTGCGTGGCATTGAGGTCGACCCATCTAAAGTCAAAGCTATTCTAGAAATGCCCCCACCTACCAATCTTAAACAATTGCGTAGTTTACAAGGTAAGCTCGATCTATCCGAGCGTTTCATCTCCCGACTCTCGGATCGATGTCGACCTTTCCATCACCTCCTTAAAAAGACATTGACTTTGATGGGTGTGAATGCCACCAAGCCTTTGAGGCTCTTAAAGCTTATCTCTTGCGACCACCGTGCTTATCCCACCCGGGATGACCGCCCTTTCTACCTTTATCTTTCCGCCACCGACCACTTTTGTAGGGGCCATGCTTGCACATCGTGACTACGAGAATCGAGAACAAGCCGTTTATTATATAAGTCGTACTTTGGTGGACTATGAGACTAGGTATACACATGTAGAAAAGTTGTGCCTAGCCCTATCATTCGTGGCCACCAAACTCGACACTACCTTACGAATCACAAAACTTTCGTCATCACCAACACGGACCCCATCCATTACATGTATGCCAAACCTCATCTAAACCGACGCATCGCCCGGATGGCTCATGCTCCTCGCCGACCTCGACCTTGAGTTTGTCCACGAGAAATCAATCAAAGGACAAACCATCGAGATCCAACTTGCGGAAGCCCCTTTACGGGGAACAATTTACCAATTTTACATTCCCAGACGAACTCATCGCCACTCTTTCACTCGGGGAGGAGTCGTATCGATGACCCTCTTCTTGATGGATCCAAATGCCGGCGCGGCGGAGGAGCGGCGTTGTTCTCATTCCTCTCGGCCTTTGAGCCTATGCCTCTCTCATTCCGACTCGATTTCCCTTGCACTAATAATACGGCGGAATACGAGGCCCTTGTTACAGGTCTCGAGTTGCGTTACACTTAGGTATCAAATCTATCAATATTTTTGGCGACTCTCGATTGGTAGTCAATCAAGTTATGGGCATCTACCGATGCAAAAATGAGGAACTTCAAAAGTACAAACACTACGTGGATTCACTTCTAGCCTTATTTACTCATTATTCTATCGAACCATTCCCGCTCCACTAACAAATTTGCGGATACTATGGCTTGCTTAGCCTCGCAAATTCGGCTTCATCAGTGACTCGACATTTTCGTCTTGGTCCAACAACTCTTTGCCCCATCTTATTCAGCCTCGGTTGTTTGTACGATAAATAATGTGTCTGTTAATTCGCAGGATACCTGGTATCACCAATTTCACGACTACCTTACAACCTCTGTTCTCCCATCTGACCTTACTAGTACCGGCAAACGCGCGTTTCTTAAACGCGTTTCTCGTTATGTTGTTATGGGGGGACTCCTTTATAAACGTGGCTTTGATGGCATCCTCCTTCGATGTCTCACCGGTGCGGAGGTCACCCATACCATCCAACAAGTCCATGACGGTATTTGTGGCGGACATTTTAGCGGCCTTGCCAGTGGCCAAGCGAATCCTCTCGCCTAGGTTATTATTGGCCTACTCTCGATAACGATTGCTATGAATATGTTAAGCGTTGTGTTATGTGTCAACAACATGCCTGACCTTGACATACTCCTAGCCACCCTTCTGAGTCCCGAGATCTTTGGCCTTTCTCTGATGGGGTTTAGACCTTATTGGTGAGATTCATCCATCCTCTTCGCAGCGTCACCGATGGATTATCACAGCATGACGAATATTACACAAAATGGGTGGAGGCTATTCCGCTCATTTCAACTAAAAAAAAAAAAATTGTAGAGTTCATTAACCACCACATTATACATCGTTTTGGTGTTCCTCATCGCACGATAACGAGATAATGGAAAATCTTTCAAAAACAAGTTGTTACGGGACCTTTGCGACAACTTTGGTATCAAACTCAGACTTCTCATCACCCCTACTATCCCTGAGCAAATGGACAAAGCTGAATCCTCTAATAAAACCCTAACCAAAATCCTCATGAAAGTTGTCGATGAATCCAGGAAGAAATTGGCACGATCACATCCCCTTTGCCCTTTGGGCTTATCGTACTAGCATTCGTACCTCCACTAATGCCACACCTTTTTCTTTGGTATATAGTGCAGAGGCTACATCTGCCTCTCGAAGTACAAATACCCTCCTTAGAATATCTCTTGGGATATTCTCCAGCGATGATTTCCTTGAGAGCGGTTAGCCCAATTGGAGCTTCTTGTGGCGTCGTCTTACAGCTCTTGATCACCTCCAAATCTATCAAAAACGTATCAAGCGTGCTTATGATAAGCGACTTCATGAGCGTACCTTTAAGGTTGGTGATCTTGTCCTCAAAGAGAATCAACATGTAACCAAACTAGAAAAGAGCAAACGTGGAAAATTTGCTCCTAATTGGATTGGGCCTTATATAATCACTCACACTTATGGATCAGGCACTTATCGTTTAGCTTAAGCAATGGTAAACTGAGCTGAACCCTTAATGCCTTGCATCTTGACCATTCTCTTGTTGAATTTAGTGTTATATCACTTCTTATCTCTACTGCCGCTCGTCCCTTGAGCCCACTTACCACCACATACACTTTGTTCCCTACACCTCATAATAAAATCAAGCTCACATAGTTTGATTCTCACTTCACCTCAGTAATGCCTTCCCTTTTTAGTCTAGTCCATGACTTCAAAGTATTAAAATAAGCCGTATTCTTATGGGATTTTCTTGAGTCAAACTTCCTACAAAAACTAGATGCTTCACGTCAAAAGGACATCTAGCTATCTACCTTATATATATTTGCTCCCTCGAAGGACAGCTATAGGCCAAACTATGCTCTATTATATATAGATTGCTCCCCAGAAGGACAGCTATGCACTAAAATCATATCTGCTACTATAAATAGATTGCTCCCTCGAAGGACAGCTATACACAGTCAGCCTTTATCAGAAGCTTCTCGCATTGATCAGCTTTGTGAAGACCTCAAGAATAGTACAATCAATATCCCTTGTAGACTTCCCGCATCGATCAGTCTATATTCAGTAAAATAAAAGCCTCATTCAAAAGAACTTTTGAGTCATGGACTTGTCTATTTAGGGTAGGTTCTCTTTCGTCAGAACACTCGCTTTGTAACAAGTTCTCTGTACCTCTGTTATATCATCCACCTCACCTCACCATTTGTTTGACTCAAGGGACGTGGCGTACACCCGATATATTGTGATCATACTGACTCTTTTCACCTATTGACTTCTCATCTATGCACGGTACCTAGGGCTTCAAGCTCGTTCTACGTTGTGTGGTTTGTTTAGCTCTTTTCACCTACGGAGCACTCTTTCCTCTTTGCCTCGCATCTAGGATTGTGTGTTGATCTTAATCAGGACATGGTTCCCTTACCACTTGGGTAGGCTAACTTTCGCTTCCCTTATACCTTTTACAACATCACCAATTCGATTACCAACACCATCACCCTTACCTTACCAATATTAATATCAATACTTTTACCAACCTTGACCAATTGCCTAACCATACCAAATTGCCTAAATTCACCTCTCCTGGTCTAAGGAGAACTACATCGATACGAGGCCCCTCCTTGCTTTGTGCAATGGGCTATGTAGGCAGCACTTCGGAGACATGGGGTCTCCCAAGGTTAGCTCGACCATCCCCTACCATAACCTATCATGTGTGGTAAATATAAATATTTTTGTGTATTTCTATTTAATCACATTCCTCTTTATCCTTTTTCAAAACACCAAAAATCACAACGCAAACATTCTTATTATTATCATAACTCAAATCAACATACATATTCAGTCTTATTTAGATGTTAAACAAATACATCTTCTCTATCATCGACACGCAGGTCGGCATCCTTATTTATTCTTATACCTCTATAACATTTACTTAGACCCTCACGATTCATCCCGACCCAGGAGATGATCGTGATCGTCGACGCCTCTCGCCGGGCCTCTCCATCCTCAAAGGTACCGCGGCTATTGGTACCGCCCACTGATCTGCCAATCTCTCCTGTAACATATGAATACGCCCTCTCGCATGGAGGAATCCAGCCTCTAGTCTCTCTGCTCGTGACTCCGCAACCACTAACAATCCTCTTGTCTCATTCATCTGCGTTTGGAGCTGATGAACTAAACTCTGCAGACGATCTCTCTCCGCTGTAATCACAGCTATGTCAGGGCGATCACGTACACCTCGCAGCTCTGCTACCCACCATAACCTATAGGCCTCTGTCGTTCCTGCATCCATTACCTGCGATCGATTCTTTATCTCCTCTGGCCCTTACGGAGGTGTTGGCGGGGAGGTGAGAATCTTTGCCTCGGCGTCGATCCTCATATATGGTCTATAAGCCGGGGTATATCTGCACAAATCCAATTGTCGCGCACGCGATCTAGAGGAATCCTCTCATACTCACTCACAGTGTGCCTGCGATCCACCTCAATCGCTCTACACCCCTCAACTCCTCGGCTATGTTCTCTGTTACCATATAGTTCCCGTAAGGCCTCAGCCAGATATCCATGATCGTAAACCCTCTCTCCCATACCACTGTAATACTCAATGTCACCCGTCACGGCTGGGATCTTGCCTCTTGTTACATGCGGACCCATCGTCGAATCCCGACCTTGTACTCGGTCTCTCACATTTGGATGGGTCGGCCTATTGGTCGCACACAAACAATGTGCTCATAGGCCCACAGTGTGTAATAAGTATGAACAATCCGGTGTCGATCTGTGATTTCACCTCTGAAGCCCATAAACCCCTGTATAACTCGCCAAATATGCAGGTGCCCATGCAAAAGTCACGTTCCTTTCTATCATCTCCCAAATAACACACATCAATGCCTTTGGAAATCTTCCCCCATCAGCCCTCGGTAATGCATAATACCCTACAGCTATCATTAATATCACTTGCTTAACCTTGTCTCCTCGGGGTGTGTCATGCATACATTATCCCATATGTGAATGTCAAACCTCATTGTGTCAAATCTCGTGCGTATGGACCAAATCTTGTTGTTATCGCTCCCATGCTGCTGCTAGGTAATGCACGATATCTTGGTTTTCTGTAATAGGGAGTCTCGAAATACGGAACACATCTTCGATATTCTTGTCATCTCCTGTTGGCGGATAGAAGGTATTCTTCTCTGGATTCCATCTTTGATCAAGCGCTGCTGACATAGCATGGTTATGTGCGATTCGTGAATAATAGCGGATTCCACTTAACCCCAAACGATTTATCAATGTCCATTCAGCTGGTGTTACATCCGCTCGGATTCGTGACAACAGCGCTGGTACACTATCATTCATCCTCGGCCCTGCCTCTGCCTGCATACGTCACAACAACAAATAACCATTCAATCCATCGAATCCCTAAAGGTTTTTTTCTCACATTCTGGAAATTCCTCCAGTAACCGGTATCGGTTATAAATAACCGGTACCGGTTCAGTAACCGATACCGGTTATCCCTAACCACTATCGGTCACTTTATCAATTACATACACCTTGCCTAAACAACCACCTACGACAATAAATTGATCGTTTATTCCTCTCTGTATACACAGACATACCCGAAACCCCTGATTACCTACCCCATAACACTCACCTCACCTATAACCCTTGCTATCACGTTTTCTTTCTCATATCTACCCACTTAATCTCCCTCCTCCTATTCTAAAAACACTGAAACACCAAATTACAACCAAATCGTTTACCTCTTGGGCTGCGGCTGACTTGCGGTGGAACTTGTCTTCCCTCTCGTCCATGCCTCTTTGGATGCTTCTCCTCGTTGACCATGCTCACCACCCTCTTCAAATATAGCTTGGATTTACTGTCTTCTTGATCTCAGCCCACTGATCACGTTACTGTCTCTTTCCTCCTTATCACTCAAATCTCTCATCACGATTACTTGTCTCGGTCGTTAAAATAGCGTCGCATTCGCATATTTAACATCTTGCATGCCTCTCAAAATAAGAACTTGATTTGCCACCTACGCTTTTCTATTTTTAGAAAAATCTCATTTGGAATAACGGTATCGGTTACCTAACGATATCGGTCTATACTATCGACATCGGTTAGCTAACAAGCGTCGGTCACATACCCACCTTTTTCAAAACATAGTCCTTTTCTTTATTTTTATCTAATTTTTGGGGCGCGCCTCTTTTTCCTCTGCATACCAACACCGATAGCTATAATCTTTTCATCAAATCCACATCTCATTACGATTTCATCCATATCATCTATCCACATTACCAAAACAAACAAATCATCAACAAAGCGATATCAAAAACCATTAATCTATATACCATTTGGATCGACTTAACGACTACATACATACATTTTCATAAAATCAGCGACAAAACATACAACATTTCATAATACAACATGTCAATTAAACTCATCATTTATATCTACATACATCCCATCAACAAAAGACATCAACATCATTAATATATAACACCATGTAAATCAACTCATCATACATCAAATATCACAAACCATCGACAAAACATTTAACGCATTTTTAAACACGACATGTGGATCAAAACATCATATCTATATATATATACAAGGTTTCAAATATACTGTGTGCCTGCGCCGGGGCCTCTGTGATCTCATAATACAACAAAGCCGGGCGCGTGCCATGATAACCGTCAAAAACCTCAGCACGGCTCGCGGGCGGTCTCTCATATCAAGCAGACTCGGCTCGCATGGCGGTATCAATTTATCTGACCGTACTCGGCTCATGAGGCGGTATAATAAATAATGAATGAATAATGAATGAATAATATGTAGGCACGTGAGGCCTCTATCAACACAACCGGTTCGCGAGGCCGGTGCCCATGTCTAATATACAAAAAGTGCGGGGACCCCTCGGCTCTCTCCACCTCCCTCTGCTCTGCCTTTGGTCACTGTCCTGCCTCTCGCCTCCTGCTGTGACGGACCCACACCAGGTGTGGCTGCCCTCACTGAGACCTGCGGCTCAGGAGGTCTCTGCTATGTGCGCATAGGGTGATAATCAGCCCGGTACCATCGAGAATATCTGATAGTATCGGGCCTCGCTCTAGCCTCCATGTATGCTCTCGAGCCACCTTGTAGAGTCTTGGGGCTGGTCCTGACACTCCTCCTACCCGGTGCCCCCTGTGCTGTCTTTGGTGCTTTGGTGGTGCACTATGGTTGTGTACTGTGGTACATTGGTGTACTGTACACATGCTGGGTACAATTGTGGCTGTGCTGTCTTGTGGTGGTGGTGGTGCTGTACTGCACAATACTGGGGTGTGGTGTGCATTGCTTTTGTGGTGGTGGTGCTTTACTGTACATGCTGAGCTGGGCTATTGCCCCTGTAAAACACCTATCGTGCTGTGCGTGACCCATTTGCCCTGTAATAGCTAGCACGACCCCACAGGCTGATCTCGCTCTGCTTATCATTTCTTTGCCAAGTCATTTGTGCGGTACATCTTACCCTCATTTGCTCTCGACCAGCCCACCAGACCATATATGCTCCGTCTGGCCGGCATCATCTACAGTGTCATCTGCCGGCCTCTCAGACCCAATCTGGATCCACGGGCTGTGGTGCAGGCAGTGGGGCCTCTACATCATCCCTCGGTACTGGGGGAAGCGAGGGGGCTCATCCTGTCGTAGCCCCATCTGCCTGCGTACCCTCTCCAGGGGTATCCTCTCATACTCTCCCGGCCTCAGTCCGCATTATCAGAATGTGTCTTTGGATCCCTTTGCTGCTGTCCTCGGGCTCCTCCACGGGGGTGATGACCTCTATATGGTCTCCATACAATATCTACATTTATCAGGCCCTCAATAAATGCACTGTAATAGCGATGTCCCGCCCTGAAAGCCTTGCTCGTGGTGCCCACGACCCCTGACCACCTCACGAAAGCCATATCTATATATGACTGTGGTGTGTGCCACAGGCTCTTTGGGGTAATCCCTCTTGGTCTAATCAATGCATATGATGTGCTCATATGCCCTTGCAGTGATGAAGCAAAAATGTCGAACAAATCCCAAATCGCCTCATCGGCGATAGCCCCCTGACTCTCTATATAAGCTGCACCGGGTATCTTTGGTGCCCAAGCATAACATGTGTGCTCCTCCACCATCTCATGTAGCACCCCCATCGGCGCCGTGGAAAGCGGCCTCCCTACGAGTGCGGGAGGCGAAGCGGGTGATCCGATCATCATCAACACGGCAAGCCGTGTCTCATGTCGGTGCGCACGGTACATATCCCCATACCCGATACTCACGCTGTGATATGTCAATAGCGCGGCTGCATCCCCAAAAACTTGTAGGATCTTTGTCCATGCATACATCTCTGCATCACACGAAAGATGGCCTCTCCATCGATAGGTAATCGAAGGATGCGATACACATCCTCCAATGTGATGGTCATCTCTCCAGTCGGGAGATGGAACACATTGGTCGCCGGATCCCATCTCTCGATGAGGGCAACCATCAAACTATGATCTCTGTCGATCGCTCTGTATCGCTGGACTCCGTTGAGTCCCACCTCGCGCATGATAGCCCAGTGTGCTGCGGACACATGTGGTCGCATCCGGCTCAACAGTGGGGGCATCTGTCCCGCATCGTCAGCTGCTGACGTGCCTGCAAAACCAACCCACTACATTAGCCCTACTCTTTATCACAACATCTACTTTACCCTCTATACCCCCTTTTATCCCCCCGACCACACCCCGACTCTCTAACACACCCCTCTGCCCACTACCTTCTCCACACCCCGACTCCTAACACACCCCTCTACCCACCTATCTTCTCGATATCCACTCCCTCTTCACACCCAAACAAACAACCCCCACCATCTACCACACACCCAAAAGCGATACCCAAACTGACCAAATCCAACAAGCGACACAACCTAAATCATATCAAAACATCCCTATCCCACCCCAATCATACCAAAACACCAACTCAACTCAACCACACAACCCAAACTACGCCCACACACCCAAACTATACCCAAAACTTAACTCCACCACACAACCTGACCCCAAACCACGCCCACCACACCACACACCCAAAACAAAAAAACAAAACAAAAACAACAAAAACAAAAACAAACAAAAAACAAAAACAAAAACAACCAAACCACAAAAACAAAACAAAAAACAAAAACAACCACAACATAAACACAACACCCACGAGCGCGGCCGATATACTGACCGCGCCGGTCAAAACAAAGCAAGTGACTGAAAATTTACGACCGCCGATGCCGGTCGCTTCGCAGCCGACATCGGTGTTGTATTACCGAGCCGAACCCCGCGCGGCCCCCAACCTACATTTTTTCATTTTTCTCCCTCTCTACCCACCCAAACACCCTAAAAACCTACCCACCCAGCCGCCTCGGCTTATTTCACCTATCTACCCTCTCCCTTTTTCAAATTATTTCCATTTTCTAATTATTTCCTAAAAACATGTACATTCCTACCCAAACCCCAAATCTAGCTTAATAACATCAAATGAACACAATGCAAGGTTTCGAACTTACCGGTACGACGACACGTCGTCGTGGTGGGATGGGTGGTGGTGGTCCAGCTGGTCCAGCTCCTCCTGCTCCTCCTGGCTGTGCCATGGCTCCAAATGTCCTCTTCTGGGTCCTCAACCAATCAACTACTGCCTCCTCCTCACTCGGGCCAATCACCTCACTTCTCCACTCAACTAGTGCCACCTCAGCCAACAAATACACCAATATCAATATTCCACCTCAGACAACTTAATTTGGTTTCCAAATTGACAAAGTGACAATGACCGGCCGTATTTTTCTTTTTATAGGTTTTAACATAGAGCGATCCGGTCAAATCGTGCCCTAAGGAACCGGCGTCGGTTATCTAACCGGTAGCGGTCATAGATAACCGATATCGGTTTTGTCCTTTTTTACCCAACTTTTTGCCCTTATTCACTACTTTCCCTTTCCCACCACATTGCCTCTTTACCACATCGCCTATATGCTCCATTGCTCTTTAGCCGTTTTTGACGGCCCACCGAGGCCGGCCCGACCCCAAGGCGCATGACCGGCCCACTCGGCCCGACCCAAGGCCCACCTGCCCAACCATTTGGCCCGACCCAGGCCTCACCCCTAACCATTTGGCCCGACCCAGGCCCGACCCGAGGCCCAGGCCCCACCCATTTGGCCCGACCCAAGGCCCCAGGCTTGGCGACCCGACCCGACCCACCTGTCGGCCGACCCAAGGCCGCCCTACCATTTGGCCCGACCCAAGGCCCGCCCCTAACCATTTGGCCCGACCCAGAGGCCCACCCACCCATTTGGCCCGACCCAGGCCTCACCCTACCCATTTGGCCCGACCCAGGCCCGCCACCCTACCCATTTGGCCCGACCCAAGGCCTCACCCCTACCCATTTGGCCCGACCCAGGCCTCACCCTTCCCATCCGGCCCGACCCAAGGCCGCCACCCAACAATTTGGCCCGAACCATGGCCGTACCACTTGATACCTTACCCAACATCAACAACATACACTTTTATCCACCCATCATATAGTTTTTGTTGATCGAGCTCACTGTTCGTGTTTTAGCATGATTAGGGTCCTTGACTTGATCTGTCGACCAACTTTGCCTAGACCTAGACCGTGGCGTTTATCTCAACCAAACCCGACCATTTGAGTGCTTTATAGAACATGCCTAAGCGTTCTGTACCTTTTTGTTATATACCACGGAGCTACTTCTATGCCTTGGATACCGGGATTATATCACCCTTGTTTGGATAAACTATCGACCTTTGCCTATGCATTGTTGGTTTGCTCATCAAATCATGTACCCTAGTCGCACTATTGCATTTCAGCGTGCGTCTGCTTCCTTGGACTTACCCCACCTTTTCCCCATCATCTCTACACCATTTACCCTTTATCGACCCTATCCACGATTTCAAGTTCTCTCAATCGTGATAGATTTGGGGGATTACCTATACCCTTACGAGGAAACCACTTCATATTATTGTCAGTGTGACTTTACAAAACAAGCTACACGACAATAAAGGGCTAATGTAGACACCAAATTTGTGTCTTACGACCCCTTGTGACCCGCATCTCATTTCGCAACCTAACCTCATCACCTAAACCTTACACAATTATTTATTAATTACCTTGTAATTGATAAATCCACATCACCTTACACCTTACCTCATTTTGCCACCTCATCATGACCTAGTCCTAACCCTAAACTAACCTAATTAAGACCTATAACTTGGTCACACCTACACCCATGACTAATGACCCCTTTCTCGCACCCAAAACCGACCTTCTAGTCACTTGACCAAAGCCATGACTAATCTCTCGGGAAAAGCGAGGGGAAAGTGGGTGATTTTACTAAAAATAGCCTACTTTTTCCTAGCCGATGCGGTTCTACTCGGCCGCCGTCGGTTACGTAACCGCCATCGGTTCCCTGTAAATGGGCTCCCAAACCAAAAACAAAGGTGGAAGGATTTTTGGATCGAGAGATCGGCGGGAGCGATCAAGAGAATCGGATCTTTACTTGGCGAGCGAGAGGCGAGTGAAGAAACCGAGAAGAGTTTGCGTGCAAAGGAGATCAAGCCCAAAGCTGACGGAATAGCGAAACTTGTGATACTCGGCTGATCATCGGGAGGAGATCTCTCATCTTACGTGTGTCAAGCCATCTTACCTAAGTTCTGCCTTTGTCATCGAGTTCTGGACTGCATCTTTCGTCGATAACGATAAGTTACATCTTGCATGTCCTCTTTAATAACATTTCTTAGACTTTTTGAATCACAGTCCCCATAAATCCATTCCTAGATCCACTACCCAACGTGTCATTGCATCTAACTATCATTCATTTACCTCTCACCATCTCATTACCTAATATCACTCATATACCAGCCTTACCAACAACACCGTTACCCTACGACACAACCACCCCATAAAACAACCAACCTACAGATCCTAGACCATACCGATATCGGTTATCAATAGCCGGTATCGGTTATTGTGACTCAAAACCAGAAATCAGCCTTTCCCCTACCCGTCTCAACGAAGCAATTTAATTGATATTTTACAAGTTTTGGTGTTAATTCATATTAGCGAGAGGCTGACCACCTTGAAAGGAAGTTTTATATTTCACTGGGCCCAAGCGAGTTCCCTCATTTATCGTCTAATCAAAATCTTGTGGTCTTGTGTTCTTATTTGCGGGTATTAAATTCCCAAAATATGTGAGGGGATTAAATTAGTTGTTAATTGAGTGATTAATTTAACTACTAGTGGGATGGGATGAAGGTAAGGCTAGCACGTAGGATGAATATTAGTAATGTTAGAAAGGACTAATTATTAAAATTAGTGATAACTAATATTAAGTGTACACATATAAATTTAGAACTATTGGTTGTAATAACATATGTTTCTTTATGTACACATATTCGTTTCTACCTTAAATTCATAATTAAGTTCAAATTCCTTAACAATTTCTTGTAGACGATAAATCATATTAGAAGAAAGTTAAGGAGTGGCCTCTATTTGTTAACGTTACAACACCACATAAGTTGTAAATATTAATATATACTTCATAAAATCTTCTTAAATTACATCAATTTTTCTTAAACCAAATATATTTGAATCCCATTTCAAGAAATTAGTATTTTTGCAATATACATCTTCTAAAAACTAATATGAAACCTCAAAGAATTTGGTAGGTGAAAATGGATGAGGGTAATTTTATTTCATGTATAAAATTATTTGAATAATAATTAATTTGAATGATTTTCTAAATGATTTAATACATTATGTTTTGTTTTCTAACTTATCTTTTACAATAAAGACATGGCTTGAAGTTACACTAATAAAAGCATGTGGTGCCGTAGAGATTTAATTTGAAAATAAATCTAAAGATGTATTCTGACCATGATGAGTGGAAAATAACTAGGAGGTAAATTTTGATGTCTAACTAAGTCATATTTACTTTAATTTATTTTTATAAATTTGGTTTATTTCATAATTAGTTTTAATTTTTAAAAATATTGTGCTAACGAAGTTTGTACTTATAAATTATTTGTAGGCATATAAGGTATAAACCTAATAAATGGTGTAGGTTGATTGACTATTGGTATAGTTGTGATTCAATTCAACTAAGCTAGAAACAACAATCTACTAATGCCCACTTAGAACACGGAAAAAATATCACAAATCCCACTTTGGTCCTACGGACTTTAATGGGGTATGGGCTCAATTTGTATGTATCATAGATTAAATTAGTTTCTATTAAAGTTGTGTTCAAGTTTTTTAAAAATACCATATAACTTGTATTATATTTGTTATTTTCAATAAGAGGAGGGCTATGGAAATCTTATCCACTCATTTCATAAGGATTATATTCATACTTATGGATATGTTTCTCTAAAAAGGAAATGACTCACAATGGATTCCAACATTGCATGTATGTTATGTAAATTCATTGTAAAATAAATTTGATAATTTTATATTTTATTAATTTTTATGAGATTATTAAAAGTGGTTTTGTGTTCATGTAGGCAACACACAATATAATCCTTGAGAGAAAGTATAAAAATTCTTAAAGTAATTAATGGGAGCCACATCACTATCAAGTTAACCATTCAATGGATGCTTTAGGTAATGGAACTTGTGGGGATACAAATGTTTAACTGAGGTTTTAATGATACTATAGTTGAGTATGATGTTACTCATGAGATTGGGAGGGATGAGAACTAGGGGAAAAGGAAGATGAGGACCCTAATGTCTGGGGTTGATATTGAATATTATGAATTTATATTGTGGATGTTGATCCTAATATTGTATAGGGTCAACCGTGACTCTATAGTTAATTTTTATTATAATATTATTATGACTCTTGATTAATTATTGAGTAGTTTTATTACCATGTTGAGTTTATTATTATTTCCTTAAATTGCTTTATTTGTATTCAATTTTCTACTTAAATTTATTTTCATTTGTTATGTATATCATTAGATTTTATATTAACATAAAGAATTGTAATGAATTTATATAATATAATAATACACTTAAATAAATGAAGTTCACATACATTATATTTTTATATCATTGTAATGACGAATGTCTCAAAACAAGTCGGACCTAAGTTGTAATTTAAGTCATAATACAATCGAAATTGAATTTATTCTTAAGTTGTAATTTAAATATCACTAAATTGGAAATTGAATTCACACTAAAGTTGTAAATATGGACGAAATCAAGTCACAATTTTAGACCAACTAATGTCACAACTAGTGTTGCGATTTAAGTTGGATGTAGAGTCACAATTTAAGTCACAACTAGTTTCACAATTTCATTTGAATGTAGTGTCATAATTAAATTCAATATTATGACTATAATTAAATTTGGATTTTAAGTTTCACTTAGTTTCATTTTAAGTCACACTTAAGGTCGATGTAAAGACAAAGCCAAAGACCTTTTTTAAGTTGGGTATTAATTCACACTAAAGTTATGACTTAAGTCATAGATAAAGTCATATTTTAAGCCACCCCTCTTGTCTTAGTTTAAGTCACCATAATGGAATGCTAACATCACTAAAGGGTGACATTATGGTGGATTAAACTAGGATGTTAAGGTGTTTTTAGTGCGAGTTCATAATTTATGCCATTTAAATTGAGTTAATTCATCACTAATTCATTTTCACGACTTTAAATTTTAATTTAGGGTAGCCAATTAGAGTTCAAAATATCATATTTGGGGACTTAAAAATGAATTAAAGATGACTTAATATTTACCTTTAGTATGGGTAAATGAATATAGAGCTAGTTTTTAAAGAGAGTGGACAAGCAAACGAGATGGATAGAAACAAGAATGGTCATGGGTGGGAGAATTTTTTTGAATTGGATGGAATAGGTCGGGGATGGGTGCTTGAGTTTGGCGGGTTCCCTCCTCGAAGGATGTGGTTGAAAGAAAAACGTGGGTAAGAAGATTTGTTGGATCTGGACTATTAACTCATGGTAATGACTTTCCATCTTCCTTGCTCTCCCCTTCCGGAATGATGAGATCCCTTTCCTCTTGATCCCCGAGGAGGTGATTTAAACATCTACTGAGATAGATTCAAATATGATTTGTTTGGAATATTTGTGGGTTCCATCCCTAGTATTGAGGCTATGACAAATTGGTCTCAAAGGAAATGGAAGCCTCACGAGTAATTTGGAGGTGGTTGTTCTGGCTAAGGAGTCCTTATTTAAATTTGGGTATTAATTCACACTAAATGTGTGAATTAAGTCATAGATAAAATTTTATTTTAAGCCACCCTGATGTCTTAGTGTAATTCACCATAATGACATGCTAACATCATTAAAGAGTGACATTAGGGGGTGTCACATGGATTGGATTAAACTAGGATGCTAGGGTGTTGTTAGTAGGAGCATATAATTTATGCCATTTAAAGTCACATTTGAGTCATCATTAAGTCATTTTCACGACTTTAAATTTTAATTTAGGGTAGCCAATTAGAATTCAAAAAATCATATTTGGGGACTTAAAATTGAATTAAAGATGACACTACATTTACCTTTATTATGGGTAAATGAATATAGAGCTAGTTTTTTAGAGAGAATGAATGACAATGAGAATGGTCATGGGTGGGAGATTAAATTTGAATTGGATGGCATAGGTCAAGGGCAGGTGTTTGAGTCTAATAGGCTCCCTCCTCCTCGAGAAGGATGCATTTGTAAGAAAAACATGGGAAAGTAGAGTTGTTGGCTCTAGACTATTAACTTATGGTAATGAATTTCATTCTTCCTTATTCTCCCCTTCGAGGATGATGAGGGCCCTTCCATCTTGATCCCTGAGGAGATGATTGATAGATCTGCAGATAGATTAAAATATGATTTTTGGGTGGATTTGTGGGTTCTAGGCCTAACATTGAGGTTGTGAAGAATTGGTCTCAAAGGAAATGAAATCTTAAGGGTAATTTGGAGGTGGTTTCTCTGGCCAAGGAGTCCTTCATGTTTAATTTTTTGTTTGAGGAATATTTTATCAGAGTTCTATAAGAGGGTCCCCTGGTTATTTGGAAGGACTATTTTGAATCTGATCAAGTGGACTCCTAGGAACTTTAATAGATCCATCATCAGTGTTTTCCTTGTGTGGGTCAAATTTCTGCTCTACCCTTAGATTTTTGGAACTAGGTTGTGATCTTACACAATGTTATCACTTTGGGGTCCCCCTGGCTCACTGATTAATCCTATAACCAGAGCTTTCTCTAGGTCAATACATGCTAGGTTCTACTTTAGCATGTCTTAAAGCACTGGACCTTCCTTTATCAAAATAGTGACTAAAAATGGTGTTTAGACTCATGAGATCCTATTTGAAGATTCAATTTTTTTCATCTTTCTTATAGGATGGACATGGAGTTAGGAACTATTTAGATGATAAATCATGGGTAAATAAATATGATGACATAGATAATGATATGTATATGGCTCTCTTAAAGTCCTTGAAGTAGGGATTTGGAAAATCAAATCCTTTAGTTCCACGGGTTGAGGAGATTCGTGTTACCGTTGACTTACCGTGAAATAGGGATGAATGAATCTTTCTTGCATGTAAAGGCTATAGGGGATGTTCTACCAAGTGCATTGGGAATGTTAGGAAATAAGAGATAAAATATGCGGAATAATCCCTTACGAGAATCACAATGATAGAAACTAATATGCAAAAAATATTACAGATCTCAAATAAAAAGTGCGGAATAAATAACACGACATAAAGAGATAAGATTTAACGTGGTTCACCTAATTTGGGCTACGCCCACCAAGAATCACTTGCTCGATTTTATTACAAGCCTCCACTCTCTCTATCAATACCTAGATCCGTTTGGAGCTATGCTTAACAAACTCTATAGAATTCACACCCAAATTCAAAGCACATCTGCAATACATTTGCTTGTCTATCTATCATATGCATAAGATGATATAAATAGACAACTACTTAAGCATTTTACAAAACCGTGGGTATCAAACAATGGAAAAAAAAAAAAACCATCCCATAAACCTATGGGTAGTCAAGAGGCGGTTTTACAAAACAATGGGTATCGAAAGACCATGGGCCCAAAAACAACCCATAATGGTTACTTACCCATTACCCATGGGTTAATAAACCACCCATGAAAATTTGCTTGAGGGCTTCGCCCCGAACCCCCGACCGCTTGAGGGTGGCGGGACCACCGTAAAATACCCAAGTGTAACACATAGAAGGTGTATCACACTCTAACATGAAAATAGGCTCCACAAACATAACATGGAAGTGGTTGGGTCTAGAGGGAATGTGTGGGTTGGTTCTTCACCGATGTCTTCCCCCTCCTCATGACCTATTTTGGATATGGCCACTGTATGTGCGATTCAAAGTATGTGGAAATGGAACACATAACTCCTTTGTGCCCTCATATTTAGGGCCACCGATTGGGGGTTTGTTGGAAGCTAAACTAGAGAAGTCAAATAAGGCCTCTTCCCTTGTTTCAGAGATGAATTAGTGCTCATAATTTGAAGAGTCGGATGTGCATAGTGAAGAGGAAAACAACGAGGATATTACATCCTCTTATGAAAAATATTAAGACAATGAATCGATGGAGGAAACCCATGTGATGATCCAAATAAAAAAACAACACTAGCATCCCTTATTTTTCCGGAGAGATAGATTGGAATGGTGGATTATTTTGAAGAGGAGAGGTGGAAATATTATGAGGAGAAAAATAAGGCATTGGATATCCAGCGTAGATATGAAACCAAAAAATGGGAAAATAGATGCTTAAATCTGTTGTGGTTGAATAACGGTCCCCTATGAGTAAATTGGAGGTGGGTAAATTAGAGTGCCTCCCAAATGACAAACTTGATGTTGTATTACTGTTAAACATGCACCTCACTCCTGATCGACCCAATTCTATTAATATCCTTAACTTCACGGGAGGCGAGTGTTATAGGGAATATGTCAATTCAACATTTGGAGGTGATGTTATGGAAGGGGTTGATGATGTTTGGAACACGGTTCATTATAAAAAGATAAACGTAAGCACTATGTTCCACCCTCCGATAGAATCACAAGGAGCGAGATATAAATGGTATCTTGATCTCACACCCCTTTGATTCTATTTTTGTGGTTGTGTAACATTTTAATGGTTGGTTTCTTGCTTCTTTTCCTCTCCCTCTTAATTTATTTTTGGGGTGCTTTGGTGTTTTTGTATACGAGTTGTGATGTTGCTTATCTTTGTCTTTGACATTGTACTAACTTCACACCGATTTTGTGATGTTTGTTTACTAATTTTCTCTCTATTCTTGATTTTTACATTGATTTTAATTATATATATGGGCTATGGCATTTTTTTATATGGGTAGGATCCTAGCCAAAAAACCTTTACCCTTAATAATAAAATATTTATCTTTACTATGACTTGTTTTAGTCAAATCGTTGTAATGTATGATAAGACGTGAAAATGACCTATGAATTCATTTGTATATGTAGGTTACTAATTGTTAATTTCCTACCAAATCCAACCCATGAAACATGTTAGGTGAGCTAATGAAACTATATTTAAAAAGGTATGTTATTCACTCTAAGATACTACTACTAAAGGAGGACATTGTTGGAACATATAAGTGTATGAATTATGGTAACGTATCAAGAATACAAATAAGGATGTGTGAACTAGAGAGTGTCATGTAGGATTTCTATATTGTTTATATATATATATATATATATATATATATATATATATCAAGTTGATCTTAAGTAATTATGATTTGTAAGGTGATGTATGGGTAGATAGATAAGAGGACAATGTTATTAAGAGTTAGATATATGTCAATTATCCAACTATTCATAAAAATTCTAAAAATAATGTATCCAAGTTTAAAATCCAAACTTTACATGTTTATAGATTCCTTCCTTTAAATATAGTATTGAAAATGCTATGTTATAAGGATAATGAAAATAGTGTACCTATGAGAACTTTTAGGGATTTTGATAGGTGTAACTATAATGTGTTATTTTCCATGTGAAAATATGAAAAAAAAACATGTGTATATTAATATCTCATAATGAAAAATTAAATATCTCATTAATAAAAATATTGAAATTAATAGATAAGCACTAAATACACTGATGGTATGCAAACCTAATTGTCACTTGCTGAAATTTATTGGAGAATGAACTAGGATGATATGATATATAATGTGTATCTTATAAAATAAAGAGTTGAGGAGTATTAATTCCCCTTTTTGAAATTTAAAATGGTCATGGTAAAATTTGAGAGGTATAAAAGTCTCAATTGCATTACTTTTGGTGTTTAAATAACCCAATTTGTATTGGATAAATTTAATACAACGTTATTATTTTGTTGGTCAAATCATCAAACAAGGGTTTGAAATGATAAATTCTCTTGATGGGTTCCTTAACCATCCTGTATAAAAATAAGGATCATCTATTGCAGATGTAAAAAAAAAAAAGGTTTCTAATCATAATATCATGATTCATCATCGATTTCAATCTTAAAATAGAACACATGAATATGGATGAAATTCCTAACCCATGTGATCAATATGTCTCTCAATGTGAATTTGTCTCCTCAAAATGTGAATATAATCCATCAATATGGATGAAATATATTCCCCATGTGATCAAGTGTACCTCAAAATCATGTAGAGTATCAAAATATATGATCAAAGATATCTCAAAATCATATAAAATTTCCAAATCTATTATCAAACATACATTAGTTTCATGTAAAATGTCTATATTATCTCATCTAACCCATATGGACCATATAATTTATCTCTAAATGTGAAATTATATTTATGACATAGTCTAAATCTCTAAAGAAAGACCATTATATTCCCACTATTTACACCCTTTTTAATATTTGATTATCTTTTAAATAATGTTATGGAATGCACAACACTAAAAAGGAATGTAAGGTTTGAAACTAGGAGCTATTATGATTAATTAACTTCCAACATTAACTATACAATATCATAATAATGTATTGGTACTTACAAAAAGTGTTTACAATATGATATAATATCATAAGCATGATGAATAGGTACTTATCTACATATTATTTTACAAGAGAGATCTGGGTATAAAAAGTAAATAATCTAGGAGTGAAAAGGATGAAGATGCTCGCTCAATTATGGAGATTTTCACTCAAAAATATCTTATTTTGAAGTGTATGTCTTCCAGGAACTATCGTATGGTCTAGGAACTTTTGTACAATTTTATACATACTTGCTCTTGGGTTATGCAAATTTCTCTACCCTTCAATGGTATCGAAATGTGTTTAATTTTCAAACCATGCATGTCACACGATCTTGAAACCATCTATAATCAATTGAATCATGATCAAACCCTAGCCATGGGTAGAAAACCATAAATGAAGGTTATTTTTGGGTCTAACTATGTTAAAACTCCTCTCGAAGAGGCCTTAAACCACACATAGTTTTCCACATCATGGACAACATGAATTGTGCTCTTGCTAAGACTTTGAAGTAGGGATCTTGGTGTTCTTGGAAGTGAGGAAGATAGACTCCTTGACCTAGTTGGGTGCTTCAAAATTATAGTAGTGGATGACCTAATGGATGTGCATCAACTTGAGGAAGATTTATGGAGCATTGAATTCCTTTTATAAGTATTATAATGATTATGCCAAGTGATTTTAATATTTTTTCTAGGTGAGTAAATGAGGCGATGTTAACTTTCTTATATAGGGTTCCAAAGATAAATTATCATGATAAGATCGACCAAGAATATGAAAATACCAAAAAAGTTTATTGCATCAAAATAAAACTTAGAAAATGTGTCATTCAAGACCGTACAAGTCATCTATGACCGTATTTCACATCCTATCATAGTTTTATGGTTTGGAAAAGGGATGTAGTGAATGAAATCTAGAAATTACACAATGAAAATTAGAGTATAAGTACTAATATTATGTATTTACACTCTAGAGTTTGTCGGCACATCAGTTTGTGAGAATAAGAAAGTTAGGGAAGATATAACAAGATGTAATGAGTGGGAATATGATGTGGTGTTTCTCTTAGAAATGGAACACAATCACAATTACCATAATTAAATGGTAAATTTTCAAATTTGAGTGTCTATATTTCCTCCCCTTTAAGTATGAAATGAAAATTACATGTTTAAATGAAAAGAAACATGAGTGTGTAAAAACACTTTGTATTCACTCATTTTTTGGTCCACATATTGTTGATAGTATGATCCATGATGAAACCTAAAAGATAAAGTATAGTTAATGTCCATAGTAGAAATTGAATAGTAAGTCGGGTTGTAATTATAAGATTTAAATCTACATAAAGTGAAATCAACATATGGTAAAGAATGGAAAGAATAAAACTATTTTTTGTGGATGGAATATATTCTCATTTCCTTTCTTGCATTTGGATATTTGGATTTGTTGTTGTTGAACTTATTGAAGGATTCAAGTTGATTAGTCATCGATTATCCAACAAGAAACTAGAGAATTGGAGTGCATGAAATCGAACAATAAAAAAATGTAGAAAGAGAATAAAATATATGTGCTAATGAACCTCGTGAAGGAAGAATAATTTGTATCAAAGTTTTTAGCAACCTTGATGTATTCCCTTTTAAATGAGGAGAGGGAAGATGGCTTATGAATAAATTAACCACTTTGATACTTTCCATAACCCCATGGACCACTCCATTGCAGATGGATCTAGGCTCATTTTTCATATATAGAAACAAGGTATAAAAGAGAATGAGTACCCCATACTATTCTTGTGTGTTTTACTATTGAGTAAGAATGTGTAGTATGTTGAAATGGCAATGGTGAAAGAGATTCAAGTGCCCAAAACACCTATATTTTGTAACCGAAATTGAGTATTAAAGTGGAGAAGGAGTGAAATATTCACACCTTTGTAAAATATTGATAATTATGTCAATTGAATATGATATTATTCCAAAACATTCTATCCATAAGTGGAAATCTAAAACTAAGGATAAATATAGATTAATTTCCCTATGGAAGAAATGTATGGTAGGGTTAAGAACTATGTATGATCATGATTATTCTATATGGTCTTGCACTTGTGTATTTTCTACCAAAATTTGATATCAAGAAATGTTTATGAGGACTTTTCCCTTGCAAAAACTTGTTCTTGAACCTATAATTATTCCCATAAATGTAGAATATGTCTCAATAAATGCCCCTATTTTGAGGCACATGTGATAAATAATTTTAACACAAGGATCAAAAGAATAGATGTATTCCCATGCGCTATTTGTTTGAGAATCTATAGGATAATGTGGAATACTGAATTTGTGGCCACTTATTAAAACTTTTCTTGTAAAAGGGGTTTCACATATGGTAACCATAACAAGCAAAGAGATAGACAACCATAGAAACAAGAGAAATAATAGTAGTGATAATAATAAGAACAAAAGCTATAGTAGAAACATAAATGTAATAGAAATAGTATAGAGACCAAAATGCCATCAAGTGAGAAAACATAAATCATGACATATAGAGAAATCTATTAAAGAATTACATCAAGGCATAGAAGCGCACACATGGGACTCCCACGGTGTCACAAGACAATATGATAACTTAGGCCACATATATAATAAATATCACACAAAAATTCATAGATACACAAACATGGGGAATCCATTGTGTCATAAGACAATCAAGGCAATTAGGCCACATACAATGAAGCAAAAATGAAGTAACAAAATAAACTAGGAAAGCTGTTGTATCAAAAAATAATGATAAGTAGTGATAAGAGAAGTATAAGTAGTAAAAAAGCACATGAATCAAGATATGTCGAGTTACACACACGACACATGTGTCAGTCCTATTATTTCAAAAGATGGCATGTAAAGAATATATGTAATCAAGACTAATGAGGAAGTAGGTGTAACACCCATACACGAAGGACCAAAACACAAGAAATAAAAATCCAGGATAATATTTTTGTGTCTTTTAGTACGTGTTATACGAAAACACTTGGGATCACTTCAAATAACTCAATATCACATGAGACACTTACACAAGCATGGACCCACATATACAAATAGATACATACAAAAGGATAACACAGAAGCACACTAATTCCAAACTTACTCAAAAGGATGAACACAATATAATGACTTCACCCACACGAGAACTTAAGGATAGACATGTTCCACAAGCACATTATTTCTTGGTTACCTCTTTATTACCAAGGAAATTACTTTATTTTACAACATTGAATTGGAAACACATTATCATATAAGGACCTAAGTTCTCATTAACAAGAGTACATAATCATCATTTCATTCAACGTTTATCTTATAGAAATTACACCTTATTGGGTATAATTCTTTATTGAAATTGTTTATTCGACTCCATTATTAGTTATATTTAGTTTTTAAACACATACGAGTCTTCTATAAATCATTATTAAACTAGGGATCATGTTCCTAAAGCATATTTTCTTGACATTTTTTCTACTTTTACCTCATTAAAAAAAAATTACCATGTAGTTAAAATAGAAGGAATCTTAAATTAAAATAAGGAAACATTTAATTTTCCTTCTTCATTTAAAATTTCACTCACTCGAGTATGCTTCATTTATTCCTCGTGTAATTAACTTCTATAATAAATAATTGGTTAGAGCCATTATTAATATTTACATGTCATAAGTTTTGTTTTCCCATAAGAAATCATGTTCTCTCAAATTCTTAAACTCACATGGAGAAAATTTATATTCATTTCCAACCTCATAAGATGGATTAATTAAGTTATAAGAAAACTCCAAGTTTTACTTTGTTTCTATATTGACATCTCATGAATACAATTTAAAAATCTAAACACTAATAAATAATTTTTGTCCACATTTGAACTCTTAATGTCACATTATAGTAACACAATTTTTGACAGCTGAAATTAAATGTAAATTTCATCCGTGACCAAACCTATTAAGATATATTTCAGTAAAACCAATAATATATATGTCACCCTAAACCATATAAATTACTCATGTACTAGTCTCATAAATTTTTCATTTGATTTAAGTTAGGATTCTCTTTAGGTGCTACTTGAGGCATCACCACACTTCATGGTTTTCCAAAGTTTGTCTTATCACCTTTCAAGGTTGCACAAATTATGCTTCCTAATTTTCCCTATAGTCCAAATCACTTACATTGTTAATTCCTTCCATTGTAACTTAGTTTATAAGAAAACCATATAATTACGTTGTATTAGAAATCACATCCCTCATGTCACAAAAGTGACACTATACATTTTTAACTATTCATTTTGCATCATTCGTGAAGTGCATGTGAATCACACTCCACTTGTTCCCAAATAGGATTCTTGTTTTCAAAATCTATGTTACACATGGAACAACTCATTTTACTTGTATTAAAATAATGAGTGCTCACAAAGAGTAAGGGGATCAACACAATTTCTAATTGAAATTATGCTAAAGGGGATAATCTCAAGTTTAAATTTATACTTATGTACCTACATCTTATATATATAATTGATTGGAAGAATTTATAAGCTACGCACGAGTCACACATGATCCATATTCAAAGAAATAGCTCATGTCTTATAATTACATGTTCCTGAATAGGACATTTCATTTTACCTTTAATGTCATAAAATGTACTTAGCAAATAGTTAAGGGAATATGTTTCAATTCTCACTTTTATCTTAGGCCATCATCTTAAAAAATAAAATAGATTTCTAAGACTTAGTTACAAACTTTTTCCCTCTAGTTAACCTCTTAATGGTATTAGGTTTAATTCATTCACAACAAGGATTTAAGGGAATAAGTTTCAATTCTCACTTTTCTCTTAGGCCATCATCTTACAAAAACAATTTCAATTGCTAAGAGTTAGTTACAAAATAAATTCCACAAGTTAACCTCTTAATGGTCCTAGGTTTAATTCATTCCCATTTACCCCAAATGATCTACTCCCTACTACAGATCAATACTAGAGTTTTCAAACATTTTTATCTCAAAATACCATTTTAAAAGCCTAAGGTATGTAGTTATTACTAGCCAAGGTAACACTTTTATTCCTAAGGCTTAGTAATGTCCCAAAGGGGTTCTTTCACAATGTGAGTTTGGCATCATTAACAATTATTTTAGTTCCTTAGTTGTGAAGAATACAAGCGGCCATGAGGGAAAAGAAAAGACATTCCCATGGGTCAAATGCAAAGGATGGACAAGGTACATTGTTCACCTTCTACAAGATGGTCAAGAAAACACAAGTAAGACCCATTTTCTCGGCATAAGGAAGAACCTAGTCTCAAATAGCAATCAGAGGTAACACAATTTAAAATTTGACTAAGGTGTTTGGTCCCACTATGGAAACAAGTGCACAAGGGAAAGATAGAGGGGACCATCTGTACTAAAAGAGTTATTAATAGATTATATTCATCTTGATATCTTGTTAAAATAACACCATAACATTGTAAAACTATTGAAATTGTCACACAACAAAAAGATTATTTCATTTGATGTTTTCCACAACTAACATAAAAACTCCAAAACACGCACATGAAAATATAACTCAACTACATATCCATACAAGTAAGGTTATCATTTCATTACAAAAATAGTAATAATTTATCTTTCCTAATATAACAATGTCATTCTATAAAACCTCATCAAATAGTGTTATTGTTTACAATATACAATGTATTCATCTCAATGGTACATGTCATCACAACATATTGAGCATGCTATTGATTTCTCTTGTCCATGGTACCTACAACCACAACATGGTCAACACAAAAGTTGGCATGAAACCTTCCTATAATCTAGCACAATTCACGATTTCCTAATTTTCCATTCACAATTAATACAATAATAACACGCAAACAAATGAGGGTAAGAAATACATATGTAATTTCATTTCATTTTCCAAAACTAGAGAGAGATAGAGAGAGAGAGAGAGAGAGAAACACCATTTTTCCCACAATCAATTTTCTCAAAACAAGTAAATAAGGGAGGTTCCATACAGTCATATTTTAGTGTCTACAAGTTTCCCAATAGTTATTTTACTTGAATAAGGTCCTACGACAAATTTCTCATTTTTGCTACAAGTTTACAAAAATGGCCAATTTAGCCTAGGTGGCTACGAAACTGAGTTTGAAGACCAATGCACAAGACTCAAACACATGATGTGTCAATTCCCACTACTCCCCTATATACAGGGAAACCCTTAAAGCTGACATAACTCAAAACTTGATAATAGGGTTTAATTGTCTACTACCTTTCTAGAGATACTTATCGTAATTACACCATTTTGTCTTTGTTGCAAAATGATTGGAGGCCTACAAAACCTATTTGCAAAACTAGCCCTCAATTTTTTTTTATCAAAACTAATGATTGATTTCAATTGTAACGGAGAAGATGTATACAGAGGCATGATTCCATTTCTCAACATAGGGCCTAAACCAAACTAATTTTTTAACTTTTAGCGAGTTGTTCCAAAACTACGAAATGGTTAACTTGACTCTTAGGTGCATGACGTTACACAATCAAGTGATCATCCAAACTAATTATAGGGTTTGGTATGAAATTCCACATGTGAGGATCATAAGATTAAATTTCCCATTATGGGGTTTGGAGAGGCGTTTTGCGTGTCATTAAGAAATAGGCTTTATAAAAATTTTACAAGGTCCTCAAGTGGTAGTTTTAAACTAAAAATTCAAGCTCAACTCATCAACCGGTGTGCTTGATTTGTCCATTATTATTTTATAATTTTTCCAAACATCTTACGAGGTGATTTAGGAGTTGGGTTTATATTCAAAGTAGCCTTTCTAGTTACGTATAAAACGAGGTAATTATTTTATTTGGTGTTACATATCATTTAATTTACCCAAAGATTATTATTCCTTAGTTTGATTTTCAATACCATTAAAAAGGGAACACTAGAAATACTAGGATCATGCAAGAAGAGGCTAAATAGCCATGCCTTTGATAAAAATTGAAATGGGGGTATGCAAAGGCTCCAACCAGCCCACATTCACAACCCGCGAGAGCACAAATCATTGTTGCATCCCCACAAGAAATTCTCGTGCTTTCGATAACTTTATGCTTTTAAAAATTAACAATAGCTTCCCCAATAAATCTCTATATCATTTCAACCTCACCTCACATGCCCACTTCTACATAGATGTTTGAGAGAAGAACATAAGTTTCATCATTTTTCATATCCAAAACAAAATTTCTTTTCACCTTTGGAGATACTCCTATGCCTATATTCATAAGTGAAATTAAAACAAAAAGAAAATACTTCTACATAAGCGTAACATGTTTAAATGGCATTTAAATAATAATTTTAGGGATTCTTCAAGATAAAAACATGGGAAATATGGTCAACAATACACACATAAAGGTCAATTGCGGGTGCGATGTAATAACATGTTCTCTTGTGATTGATTTTGCACAACCCTCATCCACCGAACCTATAGGCTGCACACAAATATAACAAAAGAAAAGGTTACGGGATTTAAATTTACACCTTCCAATTGCATTATCTTGATAGTTTCTAATACCTTTTCAAAAATCCATTTTACGTGTAACCTACAACCAATGTGCTCTACAAGAAAACATCTATTTGAGATATTATGTCAAACAGTTCACGTGCCTTGTTTAATCCTCCATGTTTTGCATATTGTCTAATAGGGTAGTAAAAACTCTAATAAAATAATTCTTATGTTTGTTGGATGTCCATATGTCACTCCAAAGCCTCTTCAACAAACCTTCTACGTAGGTGTTGATTGCTACACTACAACCAATGTTACCTCCAAGATTACATACCCATTTTTACTATGAAATAAAATTCAAATAACCACTATAATCACAGGGGATATATACAAAGCTAAAGGAAATGTCTTAGGAGATGAAGGCAAATTAGGGATGGCACTAGCAAAGGTTCTAAGAAACTACTTCATACCTTCCATTTGCACCTTTTCTTGGAAATTTTCAAGGCCTTTCCAAAAATCTATTTTGGATACAACCTACAACCATTTTTTTCTATGCCAAATAGTCGGGTTTATTATATGTGCATCCATAAGTGCAAAAAAATTCTACCATGGCCATTACAACTAAAACGTCGACAAAAATCCTCTTTCTATTATACTTTGGTTGATGCACATACCTGCTCAAGTCTCCCATTTCGTCACGGGATGGATAAACATTGGAAAAGGTGGGCAAGTTAACCAAGGGCCTACACATCCCCAAAAGCATTGACATGATTTCACCAAGACAACCAAAGGGTGCCCAAACTGATCAAAACACCTTTTTCCTACATGTAAACCAATCATTTGTAATTTCAACATATAATAATGAACTTGTCTTCTTCTCCATCATGTCAAACCCCTTCCAACTTCACCTACCCTCTACCAAAAGCATTAGATTTAATATTTTCTATCTCCTTTTATTTATTTATTATTTTATTATTTTTTACTAACTATTATTTTCTTTGTTTAAATAGTGTTGATTATAATACAATGAAAAAAAAAAATTATTGTGAACGCATTTTTCATCTTAGATCACACATAATATGGGGTCTATTATCTTATGAAATCTTACCAATGAATATGATCGAAAAATGATCCCTCACATATAGATTCTCCCCAAACACCATAATAGTGGGTCATAAAGCACTTGTGAAAATATTTGATACTCTAAAGATAACATCATATCAAGATTCAAAGCGAGAATTGGCTTGTGATATGTGACCAAGTGTTCTTTTACACCTGCTAGCTAGGTACTACTGAGAGAAAGGCACTATAGTAGGAAGGAACTATAATGAAATAATAAAACTTGTATAGTGTGGAGTGATGCTCCCAAGGGAAGAATGTAAGGAGCTAAGCTAACTCTTATTAGCATATAACAATATATGTGTCCTACATCAAACTAAATATACCTCGTAAATGTGTGTAAATAATATAAAATATGTTATCATTCAAACCATAAAGAAAAATAACATATGTAATGTAAAGTGCAAACAAACCAAAGGCTATGTGTATAGGTCTTGGTTATTGGCATGGTGTCCTATTAGGTGTTTTCATTTATGAAAAACCACATTAATGAAAAGCGAGAATGTTATTTGATGATTTCATAATGATGTATATGATGCTTAGATACTAGTTTAGATATGTTTGAGTTCTACGGTGGTATTAAGTGACGTGTGCTTGCTCTTGCAAGCCTATGCAGTGCCTAGGATTTGAAGCTTAGCAATATGAGATTCTTGGCTTCTTGTGAAGCATGTTGAAATGTTTCCTATCATTTTTGAGGGTGCTTGAGAACTTACAACAATGGTATAGTGTAGGTATAGGTGGTTCACCATGTTACAAGTGCTCATTGGGAGCAAGTATGTTTGCTTGGAGGTGTGACAGAGTGATTTGGAGCTATATGAGCTCATGGAAGCATGAAATCAGGTATATCATGGCATATGAGGTATGTTTGGGTCATTTATAGAGGTTTCATGTTTAGTTATTGCACTATTTTAATTGATACTAGCTTCTATAGTGAAGATCTAACATGCAAACATAGGTAAGTCTTAGTGATTGGAGAGATTGGGATATGGTGTTATTATTATTATTATGATTTGAGATGTTATAGGGATGAGTCATAGTTCTCTCAAAAGAATTACAGGTTTCCATGATGTGAATTTTGCAAGATATGACTATTTTTGTAAGACAAGGTCAAAATCTAGTGCATTTCTAGCTCGAAGTGCAACTTCAAATGCTCATTGTGAATAGTTTAATTTACATGGGACCTTGTGGATTTAATAGATGCTTATAAGGTAATTTTTTAATGTTTCACAAAAATAATTATGTTAGTTTATTGTAACATTTTTATGAATGAATGTTAAGAAGGTAAAGAGGTCTAAAACCCTAATTAAACCCTAACTAGAAGCAGTTGGTAGAAAGTAAAGTATTGTGACTCAGTTTTATTGGTTCATAAAAAGTGAAAAATTAATGTTGTAGAGGACTCCTTTGGAATTATAAAAATGTATGGTTGAGGTCATGGTGATATGTGGGCCCTACCTAAAAATAGTAGTTTCTAGAGAAGAAGGTTTTAGGACAAGATGGTCCAAAGGAGTAGCATATAAAATTAATGGTGCATGATGATTGCAAGTTTTAATTGACGTCAATAAATTTTTAATGACATGTTCATGAAAATTCATAGTTTTTTGAGATCTAAACATGTTGATGGTCAAAGGGCAATTTTGGGGTCTCAAATAGCAGTGGTCCAGTAAATTGAGCATAACTTGAGATACAAGTGGAGTTTTGAGATGATTCAAGTTGTGTTTGAAAGTAGATCTAGATATAGTTTCACTGATATATGATTTTCCTCATTATTATGTCTTTTGATAGGGTTTCTAGGTCATTATTTGAGCAAGAATATGTTTAGAAGTTCAAGACAACATCTATTTTGGTACAAGTTTGATGTTGTTTGAAGCATGATATGGATTATTTGATGCTTCCTACCACTGGAATATTCATGGGGGTAAATTTGGAATCTAATGAATCCATTTGGAGTTCTTTAATCTATGTCTAAATAATTTTATGTGCTAACCTTTGGAAACATATTTTTGATAGGTTGATATGGTGAAGGAAAATGTTGTTGTGGTTTGAAGTGAAGGATGTTTCATGAATTATAAACTGATTAGAAGTGTTCTCCGGGTTCTACCATTTATGGTTAGTGGTCACATGGATTTTTGGTTGAGTAGAAGTTATTTGGTAATCAGATGAAGTTTCCAAAGTGTTGAAGGGTACAGAAAGCTACTTATGAGATTTATAAAGGGAATTGGCATTCAGAAAAAGAAATAATTTGATTTGTTGATATTAATTGTGATCATGTACAAATTTTAATGATATTATATTCATATTTAATGGGTTTTTGGTCATGAAAAAGTATGGTACTAATGTTAGGGAAAATTTAAGATTGTGCCCATTGGGTTTTGAGCCATTTTTGGCTCTTGTAATGTGGGTTTTAGCTAAGCCAACCTATTTGGGTCATATGTAGCTATTATAATTAATTTTTTTTAATTTTATAGAGATATATGGGTTGAAATTATTATGAGGACCGACCTCTTTTTGTTTTGAAATAAGAAAAGCATATTTAAGTGTTTGTTTGGCTCATTTTTGGCTAGTACTCTTGGAGGGAAGGAGTCGACCTAAAATAAGACATTTTATAGGTATGAGAGCATGATTTGAAAGATGAATAAGAGAAATGATAGGTTGAGGAATTATTGAAGGCATGGTAGTAAGAAGTTAGAGCAAAGATAAGTGATGTAAGAGTAAGATAGTGCAAGTTTGAAGACATGGTGTGTGAGTTAGGGTTCATGAGCTGAATAAGTGATCTCATCAGTTGTTTTTAGTAGCAAGAAAATTTAGAGATAAGATATCTTCAAGTGGTTGATTTGGTGAATGGTCATCCTTATTGGGTTTTAGCCTCCTTGTGGAGTGGGTGCTTCACTAAATTAGAGGTTGGTGCTCCTTATAGGGTTGGTGCTCTACTAAACTAGGGGTTGGTGCTCCTTGTGAAGTTTGTGCTTCACTAAATTACTTTTCTTTGAGTAATATAAGCATAGTTTTAGTGGGTTTTCTTCCCCATGAGGGTTTCCCACTTATATCTTGTGTCTATGAGCTCTCTTACATGTGTTATGTTTATTTGATTGTATTGTGCACACTTAATATGCTATGGTTGAATGTATGTGAATGGATGGATGTTAATGTATGATGAAATAAATGGTAAATGAATTGAAGAAATTTTAGGACTGATTCAACCCCCCTCTCATTCCATTGTGCTTCCAATAATTGGTATCAGAGCTGGTCCTTTTACGAAGTTTGACGGCTTGAAGGAGATCCTTTGAAGCACAAATGGGTAAGTCTACTGATCTTTGGAGGAAACAATATGAAATTTCTAAGTCTATGGTGTTTGGACTACAAGAGAATATGAGTGAAATGAAGAAATATTATGATCTAGCTATCAAGGATTTGAAATCTCAAATGGAGAATATGTCTAATGTCCTAAAGGAGAAAGAGGAGGCTTGCTCCAAGTATGAAGAAAAATTAAAGGCACTTGAATCAAATTTGGAGAATGCATCAAGTAGATTGAGGATGTATGAGAAGCTTGAGAAGAGATCCTAGATATTGATGATTTCATAGAGGGTTAAAGGACCTTAGATGATAATTCTAGCATATGGTTTCAAAGTAAGCTTGATGATGAAGCTGGTCCAAGCACTAAATCAGTTGAAAAGGTGACTAAGAAGGTGATCCTAGAAGGTATAACTCAGTTAGACAACCTAATGCTATGAGGTATGGTCCTTCATTCAATGGTTATTTCTTTGTTTTCCATAATTTTGGTCATAGAGCTAGAGATTTCCAAAGGAGGTCTCCAAGGGATGATATAGGTCTCTTCAAAGGTGAGTGTTTTTCATGTTGTGAATATGGACATAGAGCTAAGGATTGTGGATGGAATCTAAGAGTGTTTGAACCTAGGAGGACTAAGAATGGTGTTGTATGCCATAAGTGTCACAAACAAGGACATATTGCAAAATTTTGTATACAAGGTGGTACACCAAGAGGTGCTAGTAGCTTTCAAGCATTAAATGGAAGGTTTTTCAAAAGGAAAGTCAGTCCAATATATCATCCCAAGACTGTTATGTCAGATTCAAAGGACAAGAAGAAGGATGATCAAGTGAAGGAGGTCAAGAATACTAATTCTCAGCCTTCTATACAGTGTATGAAGACTATCAAAGAGGATTCTTGTGCTAATAAGAGTGAAATCAAGGTCATCAAGCCTAAATCCAGTCAAAAGGGTATGTTTGCTCAAGTTCAAGAAGATCATTGGTGCCTCCATGCTTCAGTTCATGACAAGCTGAGAAAGCTAGGAGTTTGGGATACCTCCAAGGTTGTAAGGTATGGAAAATGATTCCTCTCATGCATTATTTAAGTCTTTGTTCTTGTTAGGTGTCTAAGTTCTCCAATGTGATGGTTAGTGTTTAAGTGTGTTGCCTCTAAGTTTGAGAATCATCTCGAGTCATGTTGTAGTTTCTCTCAAAGTTGTTTGTGTATGAAGTTTGTATGTTGCTAGTTTTTCATTATTAGTTCCATGTGTTAGTCAAGAAGTATAAAAGTGATTGTATCTATATTTCAAGATGTGCTTTATGGAATCAAGGTGCTATAATGGTTGTGGGATAGAGTTGTAGTTTGAAAAAAATTGTACTATGTCTCTCAAGTATGATCATATCAATTAAAGAGGTCAAGTCCCGCTACAAAGGTGTCTAGATCTCGAGTCTTTGTTGTGGTGTGAGTTGAAGTTTATCAAGTTTTTGTGAGTTAAAATTGGACTACATGAAGGTGATCATCTCTATATCATATCTAAGATTTTATGTCATCATTCATCAAAATATATTAGTAACATAGTAGTTGTGTTGTGTCTCAACTATTTCAAATCTTTAGAAAGGTTTGTGGGACCGTATATTTCTCCTCGGTCGTATCATGCAAAATTAATTTTTTTTTCACAATGTCATATGTTGTTCATTATGTCTAGGAGTCATGGCTCACGATTCAAAGTCTTGTAGGTGTGTATCTATGAAGGTCTTCAAGTACATCAAGGAAGTGTTAATTGTATAAATGAATGTAAAGTGGTCTTCTCAATCTTTGAAAAGTGAGTTGTGTCGGTGATGAGGTATGATATCATAATCTCAAGTCGATTCAAAGCATGAGAGGAGGCTATTTTGTCATGAATTCAAAACAATTAAGTTGAAACTCTCAAGAGGAGTCTTATTTGTCGTGGTAATTATTCCATTCATCATGTGCATCTTTAAGGTTTGTTATCCCTGCATTGTAGTATTCCATGTCTCCATTTTGGTCATTTTGAAGCTTGTAGATGTGATCTTGTACATCTTAACATGTATCCAGTGTCATTGGCATGGTAATCTATGTCATAGGGTTATCTCGGTCAATCAAGGTAGGAATGGTTTTTTTCTTGATTTGTTATGATAATAGATCAATGTGTGATTATTAGGGTCTTATTTTAAGCCAAATCAAGAGAATTGAGTCTCGGTTGTTAGTAGTATGTTGTTCAAATAATGTTTCATCATCTTGAAGCCAAAATTACAAAGTGTTTTGTTGACGATTATCTTTGCGAGATGAACCACGAGTTGTTGGATACCTTAGGTTGGTGGGATGTGCGTCCTAAGGTAACCTCTAGATTTTAAAGAAGTTGGCTCTTCTCTAAGTGTGAGATGAGGGTTAGGAAGAAACATAATGCACCGAAAAGGGAAGAAGTTAGTCACAAACATGACTTGCCTGAATTGGGAAGAGGTGAGCAATGAAAAGGGTGGACGAAATGCACCATAGGCCATAAACAATTCACATAGAGTCCCACTTCAAACTACTTAAGCACAACTTTGGAGAATAGTAATAACATTAAAACATGCACAGTATACCAACATCAAAATAAAGGCTATCAGAGACAATACAGATATACAAAGGATGGAAAAAATGCATCACATGGCATATTATATTACTCCAAGAAGTATGCACAGTATTACAATAGATAAGAGGCAAGAATAACACTATTACAAAAGCTCAGAGAGAAGGCCAGAGTTACAAACCTCTTCCTTTTATAGAAGAGGAATTGAGACAGAAAGATAAATGTACTAACTCTTTATCCTTGTTTTTAACCTTTCATTTACAATATATAGGATGGGAAAAAGATAAGAAGATCATTCCTAAACTATTTTCCAACTACTTGTTCATTATGGTAAATGGTGTGAAGTGACATAAGTAGATTGTGAGATCTACCTCACACTTCCCCATAATTTTATTTTCAAGGAGTGAGAGCCATACTCATTAAATACATGTCTTAACTATTTTGCAACCGACTCCCTTGGAGTAGACTCGTTCTTTAAAATATTTATTACATATCTAAATTTTATGCATCAGGCTCTAGGATCATGATTCCAACAGCACCTATTTTTATGCTATTCTATTAAAAATGACCCCTCAAGTGTAGGTGAACAAATTAAGTATTCATAGGTTCACACTCTCCACATGGAACTATGCATTAACTTTGTTACTGAAAAGACCAAGTTGAATGACCCTTTGTCTTTGATCTTTTGAAAATATCTTGAGCATTTAAAACTTTTAGATAGGCTTCATAATTGCCCATACGTGGTATTTGGCTTCTCATCAATCCTTCGCAACCTATTTGAAATTGGAGCCCATTTATTGCGAGATCCATGTGGAGGAAAAGTGCTTCTCTAGGGTCTGCTTCCTTTGTAGCTTTTGGAAGTGCGTTGGGTTGACACTTGGCATCGTCTGCGAGCCTACTACTCTCCTTTGAGCAAGTAATGGACCTACCGCATATTAATGTGAAGACCTTTTCTTGGGCGGGACACTCATCATTGACTCCACATGTAAGTCCCACGGGATTTTGAGGCTTGGTGGTCTTTTGCTTTTAAAACTTTCTCTAGGTTGACACTTGGCATCATCCATGAGCCTATTTCTCTCCTTTGAGTTGGCTTGTCTCGGCTAAGTCTTTCTTCTATATTGCAAAGGCTTGACCCCTAGTGGAATTCGAATCTACAGGAATCTTAGAGCTTACTTGTTTAATTTTAGTGGGAATCGCTCGTTATCTAATTTTAAGAGCAATGGAGGAAATTAAATAACATTTTATAATGAATAAAATTACACAATTCGAAGTCAATGCAATCAAAATGATGTAAAAGTGTTGTAAAAAAGGTCTAAAGTCATCTATATATTGAGTCATCTATCTTGTGCATTGTCTTTATTGTGAATCCTTGTGTGAGGGCCTATGTCTTCTGTTTCTTCATTAAGCAAGTAATGTGTGCAATCATTGATAAGTCTTTCATTTATTCAAAGGGAGTGTCAAAGAGTTGTTACCCATGACATGGCTAAGTCTCATAGTGTTCTAAGTCAAACTTGATCTATTCCTATGATGGAAAATAAGTCTCGTATTAATGCTTTCAAGTTTATGGAGGAGATTTCACTCCATCAAGATGTCGAGAGAACATGGCTAAGAGCTAGTAGGATCTGGGTATATGCATTTTTATTAAAAAAATATTATAATGTAGTAGCGAGTGATTCTCAAGTGTTTGTAAAGTATGTACAGATGGAGGATGAATATGAAGTAGTAAGGAAAGCTTCATCAAGATGTTATAAAATGCTAAGAAAGGAGAATGAAAAGTTATTGGAGCTTCAAAATGCAAAAGAGTGGACATTCATCTCACTATTCAAATCAAGGAAAAGGGTATAATGTTCAAATGTTGGTATAGTATACCGAGGTATTACGAGGAATCAAGGTATGAGATGCAAAATATCATCAAAATTACTTTCATGAGAATCTACCAAGTGTTTGAATAAACATGACAATAAATGAGTGATATCACGTTGTGAGGATGAATGGTCTTACGAGACAAAAGAAGCAAGAATTTATATTATCAAGTAAAAAGGTCTATATGGAATAGCTTGTAGGTTTGCATTTACGTATCAAGTAGAAGAAGATGTCTTAAAATTACTTCACCCTTCTATGAAGTAATCTTAAGTTCCTAAGGATATGTATTGTTCATGATGAAAAGCTTATGACTCAAAAGCGTATCGAAATCTATGTTTGGAGTTCAAAGTAACCTAGAAGAATATGAGGTGACATAACTGTGTAGATGCATATCTCTAATTTTGTGAAGTGGGGATCTCAAGCTCAAATAGAGGAAAAATTTGAAAATGTTGAAGATCAGTATACATCTAAGTCTAAAAGGCTTGGTGAATGATGACCAACGAGGGGGGATTTCAGTGGAAATGTATAGTGAAAAGCATAGATGATCATGAGGAATTTGTGAAGGAGTGGGTTGAGGGAGAATGAAGAATGCAAGAAAGTATGCTACAATAAACTGAGATAGACTTTGTAAGATTAAGCTTCTATAAGGATTAAAATAGTTTAAAGATCTGATATAAGGAGAATGAGAGATATTCTAGGATCAAAAGGTGTAGTTACAATATTGTCTCAAGTGACAGAGAGCAATGCATTACAGTGTTATGTCCAACCTATGTATTCATTATCATGATCAAGTGAACCTTGAATGCCATCATTCGAGATATGTGAAGGTGTGTAGAACTCCAAATGCTAAGTTCTTCATCACAACACATAAATTCAAACTTGTAAATAACTTTCTAGGCCGAGTATAAGGTATGAGAACCGAGATTAGTAATGAAAGAGGTATGAAAATTTGTAACCCTTGTAAAGTAACTTTCAGAACATAGAATGTTTGAAGATATGAATTGTGTCTCTCAAGTCATGGTTAACAATGTATATGTATTGATCAAAGTGTAGAATGTTTGCCTGAGTCAAAGAAATGTGAAATTTAATGCCAAAGACTATAGAGAAAAGTGAATGTGACTGTGCATTTGTTATGATCATTCAAGTTGATGAGGTTTTGTTCTTGGTCATAAGAGTATGTGAAGAGCTCCAGATGTTGATTTTTCACACACTTCAAGGACTAAAAACTACTGCAAATATATCTAATAAGGGACTCCTAAAGAAATGGATTGGCTCCGAGAAAGGCTTATCAAATTGTACGGTGATCGGGAAACAAAGAAGAAGTTACTCGGGTATGACAGAGTATGGTCAAAGGTGGATGAAGCATCTAAGTTCCTACTAAAGTCGGGGAAGCTTGATTAGACACTCTGACAGTAAATTTGATCCTCTCGTGGCTCATAAGGTATGTTTCTGAAGTATATACACACCAAGATCAAATGTTGTCATTTCTAAGATAGTCATGACTATTAAAAACTCAAAAAGTGTTAAGACACAGCAGAAAGTGTTTGAAGTATGTTCTAGCCATGAATCAAAAGTAAAATGCTTGAAATTGAACTTGTTTACTTAAGAAGGTTGGCACAAGTTGAGGGGGAGTGATTGCATGTTGAGAAAAAGCATGAATGACATTTTTAGCTTTTCAAAATTAGTATTGAAAGCACCTTGAAAAGACTCATTTAGGAACTATGCTTCAAGAATGGTATGGTGAGAAATAATTTTCTTGGTAAAACTTTCTTTTAGACCTAGAGATGGTGAAAATTGATCAAGAATGAAAGTATGATGGTTTTTCATGATGATTTTGACATTTATTGGCATGATGATGAGGTGTATGGTTCGGTTATATGCTCACCCACAATGTTTCCATGAAGACTCAAACAAGGATGAAGTCAAAATAGATAGTTTGAGCATGCCTAGGAGGTGAAATGTGTTGATTTTGACTTCAAACAAAGGTAAGATGATGTTTCTTTGGTGTTTTTGAGCATGATCAGATGTTGGAGTTGCTTGTCCCACGGGGAGCTTGTTGTTTGCATGCCTAAAATAAAGGCAAGAATCATTTTTGAAAAAAATTAAGAATTTGAGCTTAAATGATATCTTTGGTGGATGTTTCCAACCAAAATCTAATGTTATGATGATGAAAAAGGTGAATAAGGTGAGTTACTGGGTATGCCTTTGTCATTAATGTAAAAAGGGGGAGAAGTTTAAGGTGTTTTCCATCAATGAAAAAGGGGAGATTGTTGTCATAGTGTCCTATTAGGTGTTTTCATTTACAAAAACAAAATTAATGAAAAAGTAAATTTTGTTTGATGATGTATATAATTCTTAATACAAGTTCGAGATGTGTTTTCACTTTGCTATAGTGGGATTCGTGAGGTATGTTTGCTCTTGCATGCCCATACATGTGCGTAGGGGTTGTATCTTGGCATTATGAGCTTCTTAGTTAGTTCGTAATAATGTTGACATGTTTTATAACATATTTTAAGGGTGCTTGAGCACTCACAATAGTGGTATAGTGCAAGTACAGGTGGTTCACCATGTTATAGATGCTCATTGGGAGCATGTATGCTTGCTTGAAGGTGTGACAGAGTGATTTGGAGTTGTATGAGCTCATGGAATCATGAAATCAAGTATATAATGGCATATGATATATGTATGGGTCATTTAGAGAGGTTTTATGTTCAATTATTGCACTATTTTAGTTTATACTAGCCTACAAGAAAGATCTAACATGTAAGCATAGGTAAGTCTTAGTGATTAGATATATTGGGATATGATGTTATTATTATAATGATTGGATATGTTATAGGTATGATTCATAGTGCTCTCAAAAAATTGCAGTGCCCATGATGTGAATTTTGCATGATATGACTGTTTTTGTAAGAGGTCAAAATCTAGTGCATTTCTAGCTCGAAGTGCAACTTCAAATGCTCATTATGAAGAGTGTTATTTGTATGGGACATTTTAGATTTCAAGGATGATTTTTAGGTTATTTTATAAGGTTTCACAAAAATAATCAGGTCAGTTGATCGTCATGTTTTTATGAACGAATGTTAAGAAGGTAAAGAGGTCTAAAACCTAGTTAAACCTAAAGCTAGGAGCAGTTGGCAAAAAGAAAATAATTATGACCTACTTTTGATTGGTTCATCAAAAGTTATTATTTCATGTAGTAGATGACTCTTTGGGATTTCCAAAATGTATGGTTGAGGTCATGGTGATATTTGGGCCCCACCTAAAAATAGTAGTTTCTGGAGAAGAAGGTTAGGACAAGATGGTCCAAAGGAGTAGCATAAAAAACTGATGGTGCATGATGATTGGGAGTTTTTATTGATTTACATGAATTTTTAGGACATTTTCATGCATTTTCATGGTGTTTTGAGGTCCAAACAAGTTGACTGGTCAAAGGGCAGTTTTGGGGTCTCAAATAGCAAGGTCAGTAAACTAAGCATAACTTGAGCTACAGGTGAAGTTTTGAGATGATTCAAGTTGTTTTGGAAACTATATTCAGATATAATTTCATTGATAGATGTATTTTCACATTATTATGTCATTTGATATGGTTTCCAAGTCATTCTTTAAGCAAGAATATTTTTAGTAGTTCAAGACAACATCTATTTTTGGTGCAAGTTTGATGTTGTTTGAAGCATGAGATGGATTAGAGGATGCTTCCTAAAACCTAGAATATTAAGAGGGACGAATTTGGCATAAAATTAATCCATTTTGAGGTCTTGAATATATGTATAAATTATTTTGTGTGTTAACCTTTGGAAATATATTTTTTGGAAGGTTGTTATGGTTAAGGAGACGTTTGTTGTGGTTTGAAGTGAAGGATGTTTCATGAATTATAAATTTCTTAGAAGTCTTATAAAGGTTATGAAATTTATTTTGAGTGGTCACATGGAATTTTTAGTTGAGTAGAAGTGATTTTGTGAATAGATAAATTTTCCAAGGTGCTTAAAGGTGCAGGAAATAGTTGTTTTGAGATTTATAAAGGGAACTGGGCCCAATAAATGAAATAATTTGATTGGTTGATATTAATTATGACCATGTATGAATTTTCAATGGTATTCTATTCATATTTAAGGGTCTTGGGGCATGAAAAATTATGGTACTAATGTTAGGGAAATTTTAAGATTGTGCCCATGGGGTTTTGAGCCATTTTTGGCACTTGTAATGTGGGTTTTAGCTAGGTTAAACTATTTGGGTCATACTTAGTTGTTTTAATTACATTTTATAAAGATTTATGGGTAGAAATTATTATGAGAGATGGACCTCTTTTGGTTTGGAAGGAAGGAAAGCATATTTAAGTGCTTGTTTGGGTCAATTTTGGGCTAGTGCTCTTTGAGGGAAGGGTGTGACCCAGAGGAATAAATTTTACAAGTACGAGAGCATGATTTTAATGCTGAAGAAGAGAAATGATAGGTTGAGGAATGATTAAAGGCATGAGAGCATGAATTTAGAGCAAAGATAAGCGATGTAAGAGCAAGATAGTGCAAGTTTGAAGACCTAGTGTGTGAGCTAGGGTTTATTAGTTGAATAAGTGATCTCCATCAGTTGTGGCAGAAGAAAATTCAGAGATTAGATATCTTCATGTAGCTGAGTTAGTGCTTGGTCATCCATGGGGGTTGTAGCCTCCTTGTGGAGTGGGTGCTTCACTAAATTAGGGTTGGTGCTCCTTATAGGGTTAGTCCTCTACTAAAATAGGGGTTGGTGCTCCTTGTGAAGTTTTGATTAACTAAATTAATTTTATTTAAGTAATATAAGAAAAATTTCAGTGGTTTTTCTTCCCATGAGGGTTTCCACTTATATCTTGTGTCTATGAGCTCTCTTACATGTGTTATGGTTATTTGATTGTATTGTGCACACTTAATATGCTATGGTTGAATGTATGTGAATGGATGGATGATAATGTATGATGAAATAAATGGTAAATGAATTGAAGAAATTATAGGACTGATTCACCTTCCCTCTCAGTCCATTGTGCTTCTAACACTAGTTTTATATTTTTCAAATACATGATTTCTTTAATGTAACTTTTTATAGGGATAGGAGTAGCAAAAATATCATGTATGTCATCAAGGAGATCATCAAAACCAAAATCAAACGCAATGGGATTTGGGTCAGCCCAATTATATAACTCTTAAATGTAATGGCCGTGTAATTATCCTCTAGTATAGAAATGGTGTAATGTCATAATATATTATTCATTAGATAAGAGAGACCTTATTTATCTATTTCTTGTGTCCAATGTGTTATATTGGGTTGATAATCGAGAGAAGCCATTATTACAAATGGTGGATAGAGTATTGAGGAGAGGGAAGGTTATATTTTGATTATGTGTATTTATAGTCACATGTAATTGTTTTAATCAAGACTGGAAAAACACTAGAGGTGTAGGTTAAGGATCAAAGTGACCCAAACTTTAGTTTTGACAACCCATAACCTAAAATAAATAATTAGCATAATGTAACATTAGAAATATTTGGAAGGGAAAAGGAGGGGCATTAAATAGGATGACACATGTCCTAAAGTATATAATGCATCATATATACCTATGTTCTTAGTGGTATTTGGATTGAGTAGAACTGATTCCAATATTGATCGTGAATGTAAAATGCTCTAGTGAAAGAATCAAAGGAGGGCCACATAGATGATGTTGTCACATCTTATAAATTGGGTTGTGTAAGAGGCAATGATTCCTTAGGAATAAAATTAATATAACTATTCATATTTAGGTAATTAATTGTAGTAAGTAAATATTTAAAATGATTTGATTCATATCCGAAACACATTGATAATAACAAAATTCCATACCATATTGTCAAAATATATTTTTAGCATAGAGATGTCACTTAGAAGGAAAGGTAAGGAGACCATGATTAGTTAAAATAAAATATATATCTTATGGTGAATCAACATGGGTAGTGATGGTGATAAAAATAACAACTCATATAGGATCAAGCATATTGACTTCATGTTGGATTGGATCATATCTAATGGTGACAGAGGTGTCGGATTTGTAAATGTGGGATCAATGATGTTAAAAATAGTATATTTAAGTTGATAATGCCCAAGGATAGTGGAATAAGAAAAATAATGAAACATGGAGTCATCTTCATCAATATGATTGAAAGTAAGCTTATATATGTGATCATCAATGAGTTCAATAGGATCATCACCACTATTAGAAGAACATTGAAACATTTTTTAAGTGAAAAATCCATATGAAAGGTTACTAATGATGGGTGGAACTAAACTAAAAGATAGAGGAGACACTAGAGCAATTGTATCAATCACCGACTCAACTAATGATGGTCTAGATATCAATAGATCAAAACATGTGCTAGTTTCAACAACAAAATAAGTAAGAAATTAATCTATAGGAATGGGTTGTGTTGGGGTTAGCACACCGGTTATACAAATAATATATCATATCTAAGCATACATGCAAATAAAAGCAGATATTCTACCAGAAGAAATATACAAAACAAGAGATATAAATCAACACCATATTTAACGTGGTTCACCCAGTGTGGGCTACATCCACCAAGAAACAATCCAATCTATTATCCAAAGCTTTGACAAGATATACAATGAAGATTTACAATCTTCCACACCTCTCATATGTACAGTACTTTCTTTCTCTCAAATTTTTTGCTTCTTCACCAAGAATTCTCTCTCTCACAATTATTCTCACAATAATCATCAACTTTTGCAAGTTCTTTTTAATTCTTACTTCTAAACCCTAGCTTTCATGCTTATATAGGCATATACAAACTTAGGGCACTTAGCCATGCAATTACAATCAATAGATTTGTTTTAATACTAAAAATAGATATAATTCTCAAGAGTTAAATAAAACACTCCCCCACACAAGTAACCAATGTCGGTTAGCCCTAACCGATGATAGTTCCTCCTTGCCTAACCAATGTCGGTCCCTCCATAACCGATGTTGGTTACTGTGTTTTCCAGCAAGTTTCATATTGCATGCTAATCCAAAGTAATTGAGCTCCAAAACTCAATAATCTCCCACTTGGAGATTAATTACTGCACCATACCTATACAACGTTATTCTTAGATCTTTCCTTAGATTTGTTTCTTCCTCGTCAAGTCTTAACCTTGAAGACCAACAAAATTGGAGTGTAGCTCCAACTTCTCCTTTGTTAATGGCTTCATTAGCATATCCGCAAGGTTCTCACTCGTATGAATCTTTTCCAAATTCAACTACCCATCCTCCAATACTTGTTATATGAAGTGATACCTCAACTGAATGTGTTTTGTTCTCAAATAAAATGTTGAGTTATTTTCCAAATGAATTACACTTTGACTATCACTAAACAATTTGCAATCATCTTGATCCTTTCCCAACTCTTTCATGAACCTACTCATCCATATCATCTCCTTTCTAGCCTCTGTAGTTGCAACATACTCTACCTCTGTAGTAGACAAAGCCATAACCTTCTGCAATCTTGAAATCTAGCTAACTGTTGTCCCACCTACTATGAAAATATATCTAGTAGTTATCCTCCTACCATCCAGATCTCCAGCCATATCCAAATCAACATAGCCACATTATGAAATATCCGAACCTCCATAGCATAACTGCATGCTAGATGTCCCTTTCAAATACTTGATTATCCATTGGACTGTTTTACAATGCTCTTTACCTGGATTGGCCATATATCTACACACAACTCCCATTGCCTATGCAATGTGCAGTCAGTACAAACCATAACATACATGAGACTCCTAACTGCTGAAGCATATGACACTCATGTTATGTATTTGACCTCCTCATGCGATGAAGGAAATTGATCTTTGCTCAATTTAAAGTGTGCATTCATAGGTGTACTAAAAGGTTTTGCATTATGCATCTTGAACTTTTCTAACACCCCTGTAGATATAATCCTCTAAGACAATTAAAATTTCTTGTTCTTCCTATCTCTATGTATTTGCATGCCAAGGATTATTTTTTCAACTCCTAAATCCTTCATAACAAATATGTGAGCTAGCTTTACCTTAAGCTCACCAATGTCATGCATACTAGATCCTGTAATAAGCATATCATCCACATAGAATAACAAAATAATATAGCTCTCATTTTCAAGCTTATTGAAATATACACAATGGTCATATTCACATCTTAAGTAACCATGCTCATACATAAAACTATCAAACCTCATGTACCATTTCCTTGGAGCTTTCTTGAGCCCATATAGGCTCTTTTTCAACCCGCACACTAATTTATCCTTACCCTTGACTTCATACCCAAGCGGTTTTTTGCATATAAATTTCTTCATCTAAAACACCGTGAAGAAAATCCATCTTCACATCTAATTACTCTAAATGAAAATCATGTACTACAACTAAACTCAATACAATAGGAATAAAAGTCATCTTTACAACAAGAGAAAATATTTCACCAAAGTCAATACATGCTTTATGTGAAAATCCATTTACTACAAGCCTTTCCTTGTACCATTTCTATCCACCCTCTTCTTCCTTGATCTTGTACACCCACGTGTTTTGCAATGTCGTCTTACTGTTAGTAACTTAACCAAATTCCAAGTCTGGTTCTATTCCAAGGATTCCATCTCCTCATCCATGTCATTCTCTCACTAGATGTGGGTCTCATCTTGCATTACTTCTTCAAAACTCTTTGGTTCACCATTATAAGTCAATAATAAATAAAATAGAGAAGGTGTAAATCTTTTTTGAGGTTTATGTACCCTTTGTGACCTTCTCACAGGAGTTTGGGGTACTGGAGGCTCATTCTGGACCTTCTAGACATTTGTATCCAAATCTGTCAGTGACCGACGTTGGTCACCTGTAACCGAAATCGGTTCTACTAACCGATGTCAGTTCTTCTCTTTTGTAACCGATACCAATCTCGATTAATTGACCGATGTGGTCAAGATTCAACCGACATCGATTATTGTGTAACCCTATTGTTATTACTTTGAAATATGAGAGTTCATTTTCATTCATAAACTCCTCAACTAGTTCGTTCTTGGGTACCAAAATCTGATCCCTATACATTCTATTTTTATTCCATTTAGTATCATGACTCCTAATAATTTTATAAATCTCTAAATCCCAAAAATGGAATATAAAATCACTTAATCCATAACCAATGAAGTGCATCTCTTAGATTTTGCATCCAACTTTTCCTATTTTCCTTATCAATATGCACAAAAACTTACGAACGAAAAACTTTAAAAAAGAAATATCTACCTCTTTTTCGGTCTAATATTCCTTTGGTATTCCTTCATCTAGTGAACTTGAAGGCCATGATTAATGAAATAAATTATTGTATCAATTTGCTTCTTCCCAAAATTACAAAGGCAATCCGAATGTATTCACATACTTCTAAAGCATGTTCCATGATTTTAATGTTCATTCTTTCTACAACACCATTCTCCTATGGTGTTCTTGGAACCCTTCTTTTTCTCTACGTATCTCATTCACTAAACAATAATCATTGAAAGCCTTGTGATGAGGCCATAAATTGGCCATAAATTACCATTATTTTGTCCTTCCAAGTTACCTTTAAAAGTGGATTTAAATGTAATCTAGGAACTTATAGTTTTCTTAAGATAAAATATAGGATATATATCTTGTTCATTCTTTAGAAATCTTTTGTTATCTATTTTTTTGACTAATCTTATTGATTATTTGGGAAAAGATGCAAATTCTTGTGTATGCAGGCCATAAAGGAAAGATAATGCTAGTATTGGGAAAAGTGGAATTTATCATGGATGGTATATATAAACTCAAATCTGATTTCATATTCAAATTTCTCTTGAAAAATTATGTAAGTTCAAAAAAAGAATCATCTCAATCCGAGATCGTATGCAAAAGTTATAGTTGTTTTAAGTTAGCTCTGGAACTCGTAGGCTTAGTTCTAGAACTTGCAGAGTTAGTTCTGGAACTCGCAGGCTTAGTTCTGGAACTCAGAGTTAGTTTTGGAACTTGCAAGCTTAGTTTCAGAACTAAAAAATTTTGACAGTTTTTGAGGAATTGTGAAAGATTAGAGAATCCAATGGAAAATCTAAGAGAGGTTTTTGTTCATAGCAATGTGATTAACAAAAACCTCATTCAGATTTGCTACATGAGATATTACCAATAAAGAGAGATCTAAGTTTTAGTGAGCTACAGTCCAAGGAAAAATGTACCATACAAGCACTAAAAGTTCCATAAATAGAAACATAAAAGTAAAACAGAAAATATGAGAGAGGTTTTTGTTCATAGAAATGTGTTTAACAAAAACTTTATTCAGATTTGTTATAGGTTTTACCAATGAAGAGAGATCTAACATTTAGTGAGTCAGTATTAAGGAAAAGTATATTCGACGAGCACTAAAAGTTCCATAAACAGAAATATAAAAATCAAATAGAAAATATAAGAGAGGTTTTTGTTCATATAAATGTGTTTAACAAAAACCTCATTCAGATTTGCAATAGGTTTTACCAATGAAGATAAATCTAACTTTTAGTGAACTGTGGTCCAAGGAAAAAGCATATCAAACAAGTGTCAAAAGTTCCATAGTCAAAAATAGCAAAGTCAAATGGAAAATCCGGAAAAGATATTTGGTCAAAATCATATTTTGAGGAAAATCCTCCAATAATGTAGAGAAATTAAATCATTATGATTCTCGTTACCAAAAAGCAAGGAGAGATTTGGGAGAAAATCTTCCTAAAATAAGTGAGATAAGACTTTGACTCCAATAATATATCTCTCTCCATATTTTTTGGAGATGGAGATCTTAGTTGTTAGGATTGGAATAAAGATAAGATCAGATTGTATTTCCTAAAATAAGGAGTTGGTTAGATGCATGAATTATAAATGCAACCTTCCACACTGAGATATGTAATTCTTTTCTCCCAAAAAATAAAGATTTGTTCTTTCTTTCCAATATTTTGAAGTAAAATTATCTCGCAAGTTCGAATTAAAAGTATGAATTAATTCATCTTCCAAATAATGAGTTGACCACTCATTCCAAGGAAGATGGATCAATATGTTAATGTTTGTTTTTCTTTATTTCTACATTTTTCCTTTTGTTGTAAACTTTTGATTTCATATTATTTGATCATTCTTCAAGATTACAATTTTTGTTGTGAACTGCGGGTGTCTTTTTATCTTTTAGTTATTTCTAATTCAACAATTTCAATTTATGCAAGTGTGTTTAAATTCCTGCAAGTGTGATTTCCTTCATGCAAGTGTGATTTATTTCATGCCAACTTTATTTCTGCAAGTGTGCCTTTAAATTTCTGCAAGTGTGATTTATTTTATGCAAGTTTGGTTTGTGTTTAAAGGAGTTGCTTTCCAAGATCTTCTTCTCTTAATGCATATAACCTTCAGACACCAACCCAGATTGACATTATTAATGGTGAGGATTAATGACCCTCACCACCTTGCTACAATATTCACCACCATTTTCAGATCTAAGGTACTTTAACTTTGAATTTGATTCATTCTCAACAAGGCCTTTTCATATTTTAAAAGTCTCAAAAACATCAGATTTATGTTTAATACAATAAACACATACCTTTCTTGTAGCATCATCAATGAAAGTAACATAATACTGGTATCCTCCATGAAGAGATATTTGAGTTGGTCCTCACACATCCGAGTGTACAAGCTCCAATTTCGATCCTTCTTAGTTGCCCCAACTTTGAGAAATCTCACTCTCTCTTTTCTTTTCAAAGACACAATGCTCACATAAATCAAGATCTAAATCTTTCAAATCGATAACTTACCCTTAACCTTTATTATATACATTCCTTTTTGACTCATATGGCCCAACCGATTATGCCACATACATGCATCTAAATCTGAAGTAGATAATACAGAAAAGGAATCAGTAACATAGGTAGATAAATATAATGTTCCTACCTTCTTACTTCTTACCACAACAAGAGCACCCTTGGTGACTTTCCAAGAGTCTCCTGTAAAAGTAACCATGCAACCATCTTCACTTAGGTGCCTATGCAGAAATAAGATTCCTCCGAGGCTTGACACATGCCTCATATCTTTCAATACCCATGTATTTCCATTCTATAATTTTAGATGAACTTTCCCTTTGCTAGTAATATTGCAAGGTTCATCATCACCCAAATAAACACACCCAAAATTTCCCCTGGACATAATTTTTGAAATAACCCTTATTAGGGGTTACATAGAAAGAAGCTCCTGAATCAAAAACCCATGATTCAATTCTATTATCGAAGAAATAATAAGAGTATCTTACATTACCTCTGATACAAAAATATTTGCTTCTTTACCTCTGTTTGGTTGTTGGTTCTCTTTATCCTTTAACCAACATTTTTTCTTTGCATGTCCTTTCTTTCCACATTTCCAACAAGTAATTCCCTTACCTCTAAATTTAGATCTGCTATCCCTTGACTTTGATTTCCCATTACTATTACTCTTGGATCTCTCCTTCTTCCTGCCCCTACTTTCTACATTCAAAGCATTCCTAGATGATGATTCCTCTGTACTCTTCTGTGAATTTCTTCATTCAAGATTATACTAACCACATCATCAAACTTCAAAATATTATTAGTAGATGTTGTATTACTAATGACCATTATGAAGTTATCCCAACTATCAGGTAAAGAACATAAAATAAAAGTGCTTTCACTTCATCATAAAATGGTATATCAACCGATTTTAACTTATTTACAATAGATCGAAAGTGTTTAAATGACTATATGTAGATCCACCTTCATGCATCTTAGAACTAAATAGTTTCTTCATCAAATAAAATTTATTTGAAGCACTAGGTTTTTCATATAAATTAGCAAGATATCTTATTAACCTTACTATAGAAGTCACTTACGTAATATTGGATGCCACGGATGCTTGTCATGCTCAATATTATAGATCGCAAAGCCTTTCTATCAAGAATCTTCCATTCTTCATTAGTCATCTTCATAGGTCTAGACTTCTCATCCAAAGGTAAATACAAATCTATTTGATACAAATAATCCTCAATCTACATCTTCCATAATTGATCATTTTGGTCATCAAACTTCTCTACCTTGTATTTGTTTTCTTTTGCCACACGATGTGTAGCTCCCACACAATCAGAAAACCCTCTATGAGTAAATCTGTCAACACACAAAACCCTCAAAAAATCTCGATACAGGATGTTGGGGATAACACACGGTTGTACGAGATAATATATTAGATCAAGCATACATGCAAATAAAAATGGATATTCTACCAGAAGAAATATACAAAACAAGATATATAAATCAACACCAGATTTAACATGGTTCACCCAGTGTGGGCTACGTCTATCAAGAAACAAGCCAATATATTATCCAAAGCTTTGACAAGATATATAATGAATATTTACAATCTTCCACACCTCTCAAATGTACAATACTTTCTTTCTCTCAAGCTTTTGCTTCTTCACCAAGAATTCTCTCTCTCACAATTATTCTCACAATAATCATCAAATTTTGCAAGTTCTTCTTAATTATTAATTATGAACCCTAGATTTCATGCTTATATAGGCGTATAAAAACTTAGGGAACTTAGCCATGCAATTACAATCAATAGATCTACTTTAATACTAAAAATAGATCTAATTCCCAAGAGTTAAATAAAAAACCCGCACTTGCAAGGTAAAAGCGACACCGATTGGCCCTAACCGATGGCGTTCCCTCCTTTCCGACATATGTCGGTCATAGGTGACCAATGCTGGTCCCTCCATAATCGATGTCAGTTAGTGTGTTTTCCAACAAGTTTCATATTACATGCTTATCCGAATAAATTGAGCTCCACAACTCAATAGGTTATACGGGAGGATTTCTAATAGTGTTTTTGGTTGGATATAAACATGAAAATATGTGAAAGGATTCTTATCAACACATAAAATGTATTCATCTCTATTATTATTAAGCCGGCTTTCACGGGAGGAACAGATTCAAAAACCAAAAGCACCGCTTGGCCTGTCCCGCACATTGCAAGTTTTTTTACCGTTAAAAACAGGAATAGTAACCCTGAGTGGAAAGAGAACACGGAGCTTTGGGAGTACCTGCAAATCGGGGGCCTGTCGAATTTCATTGAGAGGATTCAAGGCTTCGATCAAGACGTCTCCATCAAATTCACCAAGGGTTGGAAGAACAGAATTGTCAAGTACAGTAACATGAAAATGGAAATTACAGAAGAGCTCATAGCTCAGGTCACTGGTCTCAGCTTGGAAGGTGCAAAATTTTTCAACAAGAAAGTCGACAGGGAGGTTGAAACCAAGAAATTTCTGGAAGAGGGAGAGAACCTTGAGTTTGTAACTGCTGGCCTCAAGGTGGAGTCGATCCCTGCACCTTTTGATGAACTTGCCAAAATGGTGGTAAGGTATGTTACCTTAGAAGGAAGATATGTGACTATCCCACACAAGCATCTGATTTTTCTGAATCATTTTCGTAGAAATAACATTATTAGTTTTCCTCATTATCTGATCAACTCCCTGGAGAAGTCTATAAGGGAGGTGCAAAATCACTCTAGGGCTGTCCCCCTGCACCAGGGCCTTATACTCCTCATTCACCGCCACTTTTCCAGTTGCCCTCCCATGAACCCCATCCCACCTCCCTCCTCCACACCCCCACCTACCCATACTGCTCCCACTCCACCCCTGCCAAAAAGAAAGCATGATGATGTGGGCTCCAGCAAGAAAAGCAAGAGCCTAAAAACTAGAATCCCTGCCTCCCAACGTGTCCTTAGGAGCCACAAGGACTTAGAACTTGCTGAAAGCCTCCTGCATATCAGCATGCCTGTGGAGAAGCCCAAGGAGGAGGATTTGCTGGAGAAGGTTGACAGATTGGAGAAGGAGATTCAAGAGCTCAAAGGGGCTCTTAAGAACATGGAGAAAGCCAAAGGTAAAAGGATCCTGCAAGGTGAGGAGGAAGAGGGGGTCATTGATGAAGTCTTCAAGAAGCTGCAGTCCCTTGATGGCAGATTGGGGAATGCCAAAAGCTCAATGACTGTATTTTGTCTGCCCTAAAAAGCATCTATAACTTCATTGAACAGACACGTCCACAGTGTTTGCAGCTTAAGTGGAATCAATGAAGATATATGGGGCCCTAAAGAAAATAGGGACATTGCAATCTCCCAAGCAGACATGAAGGACCCCTCTCAGGCCACAGCCATTGCCTTTTTCATGTCACTGCAGGCCATCAAGGCCAAGATTGACAGAGCCCTCAAGTAACGGGCTGATGTCTTAACATTTGTTTTTTGGGTGTGATCTGGCTGTCATCGGGTAGTTCTAGAGCTATTTTTGACGGAGCTCTGTATTCTGTTTCTCTTTTGGTTTCTTTTTGAACTTGTCTCCTTTGCTCTGGATCTCTGTACGTTTAGATCCACTCTTCACCTTTATTGTAATATCTGGCTGCTGAGCCTTTCTTAGTTGACTGTTTTGCCCTTCTCTGGGCTGCTTTTCTCATGTTTATTATCTGGCTTTTGAGCCCTTTTGTACACAGGGTATAGTCCCTTCAAAACTATTTGCCCTTAATAAAAAAAAAGTGGATGGAATCACCTACATAGTATGGATCCAAGGATGTCCTAAGAGAAAGTTTTATTGAAGAACATTATCCATGATATGTAAGGTGGTAGGTAATTATTTATGACCTACAATGAGATTGAAGGTGATAGTTTCCAAAGTGCATTGGGTAGTATTATCAAAGCCTCGTGCAATGGTGACAGTAGTGTCACTTATAATAAGAGAAATATGCATTTGACTTAGTAGTGAATGAGGAAAAATATTTAAGACAAATCCACTATCAATAAAACCCCTCTTGATGAATTACCCTTAAATGTAGACAATAATAAGAAGAGGTGAGCATGATTTTGTAGTAGGTGTAGGAGGGATATTATTGGAATTAAAAGTGATGACCTTGTCTAATGCCTTAAATGTATCCATAAGAGAAGTAAAGGAAGTTAGATAGGTATCATTAGCCAAAGTGAAATAATATAAAGTATCTTGTAAGATATATTTTTAAATGGGTTCTTGATGACAATAGAATGGTTAACACCTTTACAAGATAACGAATTTGTTAGTTATAAGTGCAATTTCCTCAAACAAGCCAATATACACCAATTCTTAAGAACTACAAATGCATCCAAATGCCCAAATTTTTACCTCTAACTTGTCTCAAGGGTATTGATCACCTTTATCATGTTTGAAACCATCCAATAACACGGATTAAAACATTCGTTAGAAAGAGAAAAATTGAATTCACTTCTTTCACCTTCTTAGTTCTCTTTAAGAGCTCTTATAGCCCTAAAATCATGCAAACCTTATAGATTTGAAAGACTCACAAAGTTTCAAACCAAACCAAATACATTTCTAGGAACCCATTTTCCCCTTACAGCTTATATCCAAATTTCATACCCTAAGGTTTAGTATAACCCCTTCCAATTCTAATTTGTCTTCTCAATTAGCCCTAATATCCTTATAGCCCTATCTTTAGTCAAATCCTCATGATAAAATAAACTCACATTGTTTATTGAGCTTGTACTTCTTGTCAACTTTTAAGATACAATTCCTAGTTTCAACCTTTTAATTTCACCTTTAACTTTTTTTTTTCACAAGGCATAATAGGTGTTTCTAAGCCTTTTTTTACGAGATTCCAATCTTCGTTTGTCCTTAATTGATTATATTTCTCTATAAATTATTTATACCTCTTTAAAATACCCTTCTCAACCAATTGCTAAGGATTCTCCTTTATTTTCTTCTTAACTTACCTTTTATACTCCTTGTTTCTTCTCAACTTGAGTTCTTGAACTATGGTTTTAGATAGTATATGACAATATGATTCTATATTATACTAATAAACTTCTTCAAATCCACTTACTTACCTCTTTATCACCTTGCTCAACAACTAACTAAAATGAACTAACACTTTAACACAAGCCATTTGACTCATTTCATGCTTTTTCTCCATATTTTTCTTGATTGTACAAGACTAGTTCTTTGGTGAGTTCTCCAATGTTGGAAGCACAACCATTGAGGGGGTTTGAATCAGTGTGCCCTAAAAATTTCTTTCACATACACTTTAAAACTGATCAATTATCATTTCAACTTAACCATTAAACATGCATTCACCAAGAATTATAACCATACATGAGCAATGAGAACACAAGTACACCATATATAAGTGGGAAACCCTTGAAGGGAAGAAAACCCATTGAAACAAAGCTTGGAAAACTTTTCCTAAACAAAAATGAATAAAATTTAGTTAAGCACCAATGCAACAAGGATAACCAACCCCTAATAGTTTAGTACATAACTAACCCTACATGAACATCAACCCCTAAATTTAGTAGAGCACCAACCCTACAAGGAAGCTACAACTCCCTAGATGACTCATCACTAACTCATCCACCTAATAGTTTGTCACCTATAGAATGTTGCCACAACAATTGATGATGATACTTATTCAACTCTCATTTTTTCTACCTTCTTCAAATATTCCTTTTAGGATTCTTTTCTCAAGGACTTATTCACCAAGTTGATTAGGTCAAATGAATTATCTATTCAACAGAAGAACACCACTTAGATCCTCATGACATAATCTCTAACATATCTTGATGGTCAAAAATACCTTTCCACCTCTTAAAAATTTCCTTCTTACTCCTCGATTCTCTCTCTCTCTCTCTCTCTCTCTCTCTCTCTCTCTCTCTCTCTCTCTCTCTCAAATATCAAAATAGGTCTTCTTCACTTGCATATATACATGACTCATGCACATACACACATCTCAGTCAGCCTTCATAGATCAAATTCACTTAAAACAACATGAACAACACATGAACACAACATTCATTCATATATCTAGGTCAGAAATCACATATGAAAGCTCAAATCCTTCATTATGACTCAATTAGGCCTAAATGCACTCAAACACCTCCTTCTCCAAGACTTAGTCTTCTTGGCCAAAATTGTTTTATTAAAACATCATGACCACTTAGACATGTTTTCTAAGTCTTCTACTAACCTCCAACATGATTTTGAATCTTCACCATTAGATCATATCATGAAGCCACCCATTAGGTCTTAGTCTTATTAGGTTTATGCACTCGGAAAAACCGGTCTTCACATAGATGAAGCAAAAACATAATCAAATCACCTCAACCATGCATGTATGTCACATGAATAGAAACCTCATGACCTCAGGGTCATCACCAAATCCATCATATATCCTTATTTAGACTATAAGAACCCAAGAACCACTTGCCAACTACTACTCTCATAATTGTCCTCACACCATGAAAACCAATCAAGAAGACTTAACTTTCCAACACCTATATTGACCCAATAAAATTCTTTAATGCATGCACATGGTCTAATAAGAAAACTTGATCACTCTCTAGTATAGATAAAAATCATGGCTCATTACAAACATTAGTCTTATAGACCAATCTCTTCACCCTAACTACCTAGTCAGAACTAGGCAAAACAAGTCAACTTATATACACCACTTCACCTTTTTTTGGATCACAAAGAGCTTAAAATCCAAAAATATTCTCTAAAGCACATACATGTCCTAAAAGTCATGAATGAAACCTCAAAATTCATAAGACACCACAACTCAGGGTTTATAGACTCAAGAACATCTTTCTGAACCAGGTCACCAAAAATTGTCATTACACCCAAAACCAGTCTTGCAAGAATGACTTCCACATACCCCATAAGGGATATATTATGTCCAAAACCATAATGGAAATATATTATGGCTTCCATAATTCCTCTAACATCCATTTTCACATTTGTTCTAGTGAAAAACTTAGAGAAAACAAATTGAATTACAAATTATTGTGGGGTTCACTCATTCATTACACTTAATGATCACCCTAGATAAGAGAGTATAATAAAGCCTTCAATCATCAAAATAGGTCACCTAATCCATTATGGGCCATATTGATCAACAATCTTCTCCATTTCTACCTTAGTAACATTTAAAGAGGGTTTTAGACCACCTTACCTTCTTAATGATTGTTCATAAATCTATGGCCTTATCCCAAACTAATTATTAGAATGTATTGATATAGGTACATTCTTAATCTACCATGAATATAGATAGGCCATTAGAGGTTACACATGCCAATGAGCACAAGAAATTTCTTCTAAGATTTTGGGTTCTCACTTGTGAGCTCGGTAGAGGTAAAACAAATTTTATTTCTTCTTCCTTCAAACCTATGGCTTGAAAACTTTCACACACCTATTGGAAACCTACTACACCTTTCCCAATGATCACCTTTGCACACTTCTCTGAAATCATATCCAATCCTACCTCATTAGGCCACTTAGGGCTTAAGATAGGTCTAGGTACATACCTAGAAAGTAGGTCCAAACCATATATACACACTCTAAGACACTTGTGAGTGTCTTAAAACCTCATCCTCATGTTCTCCATGCTCTCACAAGCTTAACTAACTTCTACATACATGTGATCCACCATGTCATACCATCCTCCTTCATGTATGTTGACCATGCCTCCTAACTAGGCTACTTGATAACTACCACTCTTCCACCTATACCTAACAAGTTTCATGACATACTCTTTCCCACCTAAGATTTTTCAAAAAGCTTCATGACATCACTAAACATCCTTATCACTACAAAACTATGAAAACCACTACATGTCATCAAACTTACCAAGACACCTCATCAATGACAACTAGACCAAACAACTCAACTTGACATCAACATCAATGAATGACATACCAATAAAAATTAACATGTTGTTGTTCATTTATACTCCTTTTGACATCAATGAAACTTATTGACATCAATTAAACAACTTGCCAACAATCTCCCCTTTTTCATTGATGGAAAACACAAAAACACATATAACTCATTCTCTCAAGCCTCAACTCATTCTCCCCTTTAAATTAATGACAAAGGGTCATACTTGTAAAATATTATTTCTCTTCCTTTTGTCATCACATTAGGGATCACCATTTGGTTGGAAACATCAACTAAACATAATAAGGTCCATTTGACCTCTTCATCTCTATTTTGACTCTTTACAACATTAGAGAAACATATCCCCCTTAGAAAATTCATGCCTTAAAAAAAATTACTTACCTTCCTTTTGAGATTATAACATACCTAATTGATTCCCCTAAGTCCTTGACACCATTAATATGATTGTTAGATACCAATACAAATATTCTTAACTTTCCCTTGATGCAAATAATACAAACCTTCTCAAAATAGTGCTAGAGAATTTTTTCTTTTGACTTCAAGTACTTCATCAAATGTACACTCAAGCCTATATATGAAAGACTGAAATAAGAAATATTTACATACCTTTTTAAACTCCCCGATGACCATAAAACTCTCTTCGAGATGAATCTTACTACAACTCCCTTTATGATGCTAAATCATGACATAGTTCATGCTCATCATATTTGAATCATCACATATAGTTCTTTCCTTATGTCACTCATATAGGATTATAATACAAATCATATTTTTCTAACAAACCAATATCTAGCTTAAGAGTCACACATGGAATTATATTAGGTCTAAACATGTACTCATATAACCTCAAACATACACATATCATATTATTCTAATGGATCTAACTTCCTTCAAGACCTACACCTTTAATCCTTCTTGAAATATTTCCTATGTCACATATCTACATAAGTTTGAATGGTTAAATAAGTCATCATACAAATTATTGAAACACATACCTTCACTTGTCCTTCACATTTGTCTTCTTGAAGTCTTCATACCTGCAATCCAACAACACATCTTCATAATGCCAAGTTCTTCTTTAAAGATACTCACCTTATTATTTCACTTCTTCCATTCAATACCCCCTTACTACATGTTTCTTCTTGATTGATGAATGCATCTAAGAATATTTGTAGAGACATCCCTAACCATAGGGATCTAAAAAACAATTTTAGGATATTCCAATACCTCCTTAACACCTATGGATTGACCTCTTCAACCTTCTTTTTGATCAACAACCTATGAGCATTCTTGACTTGCTCCAATCTTATTTATATGCTTAGTTATATTGACCTGATTCACTCTTGGTTCCATGCCTTATCTTTCTTTCTCTCATATACTCTAGGAGCCTCAAACTTATTTATTTTCCTTGAGGGCCTATGATAACAAAACTTTGCAATATGACCAGTGTTTTGAAATTTATAGAAAACAACTCCATTCTTACCTCTTGGCTGGTGTGAACTGATACTTCTTCCATGGTTCCATGAATCCTCATACTTGGAGAACCTTCTACACTCTTTTTCCCTATGACCAAACTCATTTACATTATAACAGTAACCATTGAAGGATCTTTCATACCTCATGCATTAGGTTGTATGATAGGTTAGATCTCCTGTTGTCCATGCTAGCATCCTTATTTCTCTGAAAAACATCTTCTTGTCTTGAGTAATCATCCTTCATGTTCTCCTTATTATATTCATGGATACTAGGACTAAAATTTTCATTTCCATTACTTTTTTATGTCTCCAATGAATCCAAGACTTGTCTATCACCTAAAGACTTTTGAATACATATGATATCATCTAGATACCTCGAAGTTATCTTCTCAAATGAAAGGTTCTTACCTTTCTTATACAACTTGATTCAAACTTCTACTTTAGGGACTCCATTTTAGTTTCATACTTGATGCATTCTTCCTCCTTTTTTAGAGATTAGCTATCAATAATATCCATTTTAGTTTTATATTTCCTTGATGATCTCATCACACTCACTATGTCAATCCTATGATTTTATCTTCATAAAATTAATTTGTCTTCAATTCCTTACCCATTCTTCATTTTCTTGTTCTTTTTCATGCTTTAATTCTTCTAGGACACTCATCAACTCAACTTCAAAACTATTCTTCATCTAAATCCACACATGAACCTCCAAATATGGAATCTTCTCTTTTAGAGATCCCAACTCCTTTGGCCATAAATAGGGTTTCATTTCAACATCATCATCAAAATCACTAGTTTCACTACTTACCTCAGATGAGCTGCAATCCTCCTTGGAATATAGGCTTCTCTTGAACTTATTATTTCCCTTCAAATTTCTGAATTTCTTCTTTTCTTATCAGACATATAGGACCTATTATCATCATCATGATCTTCACCATGTTCTTCATAATCTTCATCCTTATGCTTATGAGGATACTTGTTTACAAAATTCCATATTTCACCATAGTTGAAGCACTTGAAGGGAAACTTACCCTTATACTTACTTGTGAACATGTCTTCAACTTCCTAAAAAACATAGAAATCAATTCATCATCATCTATATCTGAAACATCATCATTTTTTATATCTTACCTTTTGACTTCCTTTCAGCTTTGAAGGTTGTTTCCTTTCTTGGGAGGTTTTTCATCACATGTTATCATCTCATAGGTTGTCAAGATACCATGGAGTTAATCCATATAGTAATGTACTTAGATCCTTGGCTTCCTCTATGGCTGAGACTTTATTAAAAATTAGGAGTTAGAAATCTCATCAGTTCTATATCACCAATGCTTCTTGGACTTCATCTAAACCTATAATGTAACAACAATTCTTCTTTCACTTCTTCTCCTAATTTTAATATTCATAGACCAAACTTTCATCTACCCTAAGGAGATATGTTCCAATGTTTTAGATGACATTCTTATCCAACATCATCTTGTAAACTTTCAAACGTTGAAAATTCTCTCTATAGGTCTAAATATTTTCCAACTTCACCTTAGTGTCACCTTCATAAATGACTTGTATCTTATCCCACATAGCCTTAGTTGTAGCACATTGCATTACCTTGACAAATTCTAACTCTGCCAATCCACACAAAATGGAATTCATTTCTTTAGAGTTATCATTACTTTCCTTCTTTCATGTTGCATCAGTTGGAGGAGTTTGAGGAATAGTGTACCCATCTACAACTGACTACAAAATATCACATCCCAAGGAAATTATATGATTCTTCATCTTGATGCTCCAAAAATCATAATTTGTCCCATTGAATAAAGGAGCTTTGCTAGTTGAGGAACCACTTTTTGACTAGCCATATATGTGCTTCTAGGATCACCTCAAGCTTGTTAATATTTCTTCAGAGGACCTTCTATGATACCAATTGTTGGAAGAAGCAAACACAAGAGGGGGAATGAATGGTGTTCCCTAAAAATTTCTTTCACATACACTTTAGCATTCATCAATTATCATTTCAACTTAACCATTAAACATGCATTCACCAAGAATCATAACCATACATGAGAAATGAGAACACAAAAACACAAGTACACCAGATATAAGTGGGAAACCCTTGAAGGGAATAAAACCCAAAAAAAATCTTGAAAATTTATCCTAAATATAAATGAATCAAATTTAGTTGAGAACTAACCTAAAAGGAGCACCAACCCCTAATAATTTAGTAGATCACTAACCCTACAAGGAACACCAAACCCTTAATTTAGTAGAGCACCAACCCTAAAGGAAGTTAAAACTCCTAGATGACTCAACACCTAATAATCCACCTGATTATTTTTCACCTAAAATGTTTCCCAACAACTAATGATGATGACACTTATTTAGTTCTCCTTTCTTCTATCTTCTTCAAATCTGCCTTCTAGGCTTCTTCACTCAAGGACTTCTTCACCAAGATGATTAGGTCAAATGACCTATCTCTTTAATAGAACAAGAACCACTTAATAATCATGAAATAATCTCTTCCCTTCCTTTATGGTCACAAATACCTTTTCATCTCTTACAAAAACTTCCTTCTTGCTTTTCTGCTCCCTCTCTACTCTCAACATCAAAATAAGTCTTCTTCACTTGCATATATACATGACTCATGATTATACACACACCTTATTTGGCCTTAATAGATAAAATACACTTAATAAATGTAAATAAAACATGAACACATCATTCATTCACCTATCTAGGTCAAAAATAACATATGAAATCTCAAATCCTTCAATGCACTCAAACACCTCCTTCGCCAAGACTTAGTATTCTTGTCCCACATAGTCTTCTTAAAATAGAAAGAACCACTTAGACATGTTCTATAAGTATTATACCAACGTAAAACATGTTTTTTCAACTCTGCACCATTAGATCATATCATGAAGCCACCCATTAGGACTTAGTCCTATTAGGTCTATGCACTCAAAAAAATCAATATTCAAATATTAAGCAAGAACATCATCAAATAACATCAACCATACATGGATGTCACATGAATAGAAACATCATGACCTCATGGTAATCACAAACTCCATCATACATACTTACTTGGATTATAAGAGCCCAAGCGCCACTTACTTCAAACTATTACACCTAGAATTAACCTCACACCACGAAAAATCAGTTAAAAAGAATTGACCTTCCAACACATGTCTTGAGCCATTCAAAGTATTATAATGCATATAAATGGTCCAATAGGAACCCTTGATTAATCTCTAGTAGCCAAACATCATGAGCTCATAGAAAATAATTGTCTTATAGAACAATCTCTTCACCCTAACTACCATCGAGAACTAGGAAAAATCGGTCAACTTGTACACACTACTTCACTCATTTGTTGTCTCACATAGATTCTCCAAAGCACATGTGTTCCCTAAAATACATTAATGACACCTAAAAATTCATAATACACCATAACTTAGGGTTTAGATACCTAAGAACATATTTGTAACCATGTCACCAAAACTACCTTTACCCCCAAAACCAATATTGCAAGAATGACTTCCATAGACCCTCTAAGGCCTAGACCATGTCCAAAAACCAGCATGGAAATATATTATGGCTTCCATAATTCCTCTACCATCCATTTTCACACCAATTCTAGTGAAAAACTTGAGATCTATATTAACTTCTTTAGAAATTTATAATTTATTGTGGGGTCCACTTACTGCCATGACATCTCAATGCCACTGGAGATACTTGATAGAGTTTACTAGATTGTTCAATCATCGAGACTAGGTCACCCAATTCATTCCAAGACATATTGAGAAATATCTTCTCCACCGCTACCTTAGTAGGGTTTACTGAGGTTATAGACCGCCTTACCTTCTTAACGATTGTTTATAAATCCTCGTGCCTTATTTCCTAAAATAATGTTTGGAATTTCTTCTTAGGTCCATTACCAAACTACCTTGAAGAGCTTGGGCCACCATCCGAGTTCCCATGTGCCAATGAGAATAATAAAGTCCTTCTTGAGCTTGGGTTCTCAATTATGTGAGCTCGTTAGAGGATATGTAATGTCCCTCTTTCGGCATGACCCTTGGACACTTGGTGGGTAGGTTATTTGTCATCTTCGTAAGCTAGTCCCATTGTTAAAAGACAATGTGCATAGCGAGTAAGGGTTTTATCGATGATTTGGTGGATTATTTGATGTTAGAATGAGTTCGGTTGGTCGTAAGGACTCACTTGGCACTTTTTGAGGTTATTTCGGCTTCTAATGTGTTCTCCAAGATTCTTGGAGAGAGTTTCCATTTATAGTAAGTCACCCAACCGACTTCATTTCTCATTATTCGTCATCGGCACCATACGCTCAATCAGTTTCGATTAGGTGCTTTTGACGATTTCCGCACTTTGGGAGCATTAATGGCTTATTTTAATTATTTTACCCAAAGTTGCTTATATTTGTAAGAATTACTTGGTGAGCACCTCAGTATCATAGCTCGTCGGAAAGAGAATGTGAAGTTCTAAATGATGAGATGCTAATTCAGTGACCTTGGGCACTAGGAATGATTAATTAATTAAATAAATCACTTTCAGGAGTTATAAGGTGTAATTAATTAATAAAGTGATTTATTAATTATATTTCCTTTTAATGAAAATTATCGGAAAAGGTTATAAAGGAGGGTTTGGCCCATTTGCTACACACTTATCATTTTGAACAAAAAAACAAATTTGAGCAACTCTTGCTAATTACTCTCAAAGGACGAAAACCCAATTTGGAGGAAGATTCACGGGGTCTTCATTGGATTCAGAACATTATTCCTCTTGCGCATGGAAACCCCAGGAGCAGTGAGAGAAGCTTCCATCTAGGAATCTTCATTGTTTACACAGTTATTTAGCATTTCAATAGTTTCAGAGAAAAGAATAAATTGCAGCAGTGAGCATTTGCACATATATCTGAGTGGGGCGGCTTCTTCTACAGTTATTTATTGTTGTATCAGAGGTATTTGTCTTGCTAGATATTTATTGTAATTCCCAGCAGCAAATATATCAAATCGGCTAGGGTTTTGATTCATTTACTGTGGGTTTTTGGACAATCTCTGTTATTAAATCTTTTTGCGATTTTATATATGTATTGCTTATAATATTTAGCTTCATAAATCATTATTAAATACACAGCTGAAATATTTATAAAGAAATCTGCCAGTTAAACCCTAGGCGCCTATTCTGTATTCACCTGGTTTGCGGGGTTTGCTGTATTTAAATTATCTATGTAGTTTCAGTGTGATGTTTCATGAATTCCTTTGATATTATCGGTTCAGATCTGAGCCCGAGCATTTTATAAAAAAATCAGACAAAAACAGGTTTGGGATCTTTCAGTGGTATCAGAGCAGTGTATCCTCCCAACCTGTGTGGGAAGAAATAGATAGGGTATTACAACAGAAATCAACTTTGAATGCATCACAGAGAGGACGGTCCACACATATACTACACCCGCAGACGAGCACAACTCGAGGTGGTATTGCAAGAAGTGACAGAATGGAATATTTGGGTGAGAGGCCTGAGAGTCCTCCTCGAGAGGAACATGCAAATCCAGATAGGAATTTTATTCGGGATATGGCAGTCACGCAAAGTAGCGCGATTGTTATTGCATCATGGATTGCATGGGCACTACTTTGGACAGGTTGGCACTAGATAGGCCGTGGGACAGGCACGGTAGGAGGGACAAATCCGTATCAGTTGCCACAACTACAGGGGTCATGAAGCAGATCACCTTCAGAGCTTGGGAGTGTTAGGGGATCACCATGCCGTGAGTGTAGGCATACTCATACAGATGAGAGGAGACCTACACAGACTGTAGATAGGCCTATGTAGCCTAACTTCTTGCCTAGAGGTGACCCACCAGAGATTGAGGGATGATCGGAAGAAGCAACTTTCCCGGATACTATCATGGTAGTCAGTGATGAGTGGAGGAGTTTTCCGCAGCATGTGAGGGATGCATTTCCCCTCCCACAGTATTGTGCTCAGAGGAGAGACAACATGAGGGCCAGACAGGATCGGAGGCCTAGATCATCATCACTTTCTATTCACAAAGGTCCAACACCACAGGACAAAGAAGCGGAAGTGATTAACATATTTGAGGAGTATAGCATTCTTCCTCAAGATGTTAAGGAGAATTTTCCTTTCATGGACTACATGGACATGCACCCAAGTATTGGCTACAAGACTGAGCAGGCAAGGAAGGAATCTCACACTATAGCTTCTAAATGGTTGATACATGGAAGGAATAAAGAGTCTTCCAATATGGATGATACAACTCTTCATGAGAGTGCTTTGGTGTCTTTAAGTTCTAATGAGGTATGCAAAAATTTATATGATGAATTTGATAGACATGCTGATGTCTTTACACCATCCTTACAAGAGGTGTCTCTAGAAGCTTTTACTTTAGAGGCTAGCATAGAGCATGTGAGTGTTTTGGATAACAATGCCATGGATTCGTTGGGTGATGATTGCAATGAAAGAATGAAGGAGGAAAATTCAGAATTTTCAGTTGATGGAGTTGATGATTTTGTTGATTACATTCATAGTGGACCAGCCACTCATGAGTTGTCTTTGATGGGTGTTGAAGACATCCATATCTCATCTTTTTTTATGTCATCGATTTACTATGATATGGCAGCTCCTATTTTTTGATTGGTGACTTCATCTTCATTAATTTGTCGAGGAATTAATAGCTGTCCTACATGGAATTCCATGTCATTTTCCACTTTTGCAAGATTTACATCAGCTTTGGTAGGTATTGGAGTATGGAAAATTCAATCCAAGAGAGAGAGACTTCACAAAATGCAGATTGGGTGGTAAGAGATACACCATCTTTGTTGTTGCAGCAAAGTACTATCATGATGACATTAAACCCATCATGAACAGAATACTCAGAATTTGATGGAGCGAAGCCAAGGCATCATGGAGTTAGAGAATGATGAAGCTCCAAGGGATTTTTAGTGAGCACTCGGCTAGCACTTCGGGACTCGAGAGTCATGTTGATGAGCTTTGCTTAGAGTTGAGTTTAGCTCGATATTCATTATGTATATCGAGACTCGGTCATCTATGGCAGCCAAGGCACATGTTAAGGATAGTAGCATGAGTTCTTATAGCATTCACATTCAAGATACAGGTGTAGTGCCTTACGCGTTGGAAAGGCTTGAGGAGTCGGATTAGAGAGAGGTACATGATTGATTTTTTGATTAGTTTCAATAAATGGGTTGGAGATAGACATGTTGGCAACAATATTCCAATGTCATCCTCTTGGGTTTTACCTCCTACTTCATTGATTGATGGTTGTCCTCCTTTGCTGGTTGGAGTTCTGTCAGGTGACACTTTGAGGGCAGCAGTTGTTGGTATGGAGAGGAGTGATTGGGATGGTCACTTTGGAATTAGAGGATGGAGTAATGATGATTTCTTCTTATCTTTGGGTAGTAGAGATACTTTTTGCTCCATCATGGACATGATTCACAAGTTACAGGGTGTTGTTTTGATTTATGCCAGCAGCTTGTCAGATGTTAGTATATGCTTTTATGCACCTTCATTAGGCATCTTTCACATCTGCAGGGGACCATTCAGTGTGGATTGGTTTGTGGATGACATAGACACATCAGTCATGGCTGTAAGTTCAGGCGTCATTGGAGATATGAGCACCAGGCTCTACTTCGGAACTTTGGAGACTGACCTTGGACAGTTTTATCAGAAGGAGTTGGGTTTTTCTAGGACTTGCACGTTGGACTTTGGTATTGATCTAGTTTCTTTTCAAATAGTAGATGGCATTCATGATGATATTCTTCTCACTCCTGAAAGAGAGACAGGGCACTTGCAATTACTTTGTGGGAGAGGTCTTGATGAGGTTGCTGCAAGATCAACTCATCCTATTGTGAGTTGTGAGTCTTCTTCTAGTGATGGCAGCATGGGATGGAATACACCTGACTATTCAAGTATTCCATTAGCACAGTTAGGAGAATTTCACCTCGATTGCATTATGAGGTGTGCCTATCATTTTTGTTCAGCCCACATGTACAGGATTTGATGATGACATTGATGACACAGAGAGGTGGGTTGAATAAGGGATGTTCGGATTCACTCTGGTATGACATGCTTCAGATTTCAAATGATGAGTCCAAGTTGTTCTCGCCAGACAGTTGCTCACAGAAGCTGGAGATTGAGGTTTGGCTCGATCGGACTCTAGGGGGTATCAGAGTGGCACAGCGAAAGTCAGTTGGCGTTGAGGGACTTCCAGTTTATCCAGTTATGATATTCGAGGTGGATCAACATAGTACTTGGAGTTGGCATTATGGGGTTGATTTACAGGATTGGGATCTAGGAATTCCATTGTTGGCTGGTTGGTTTCATTGGTTGACAGAGTTTGACAACCTCTTGGGTTCCAATTGCATACTGAGGTTATGGGATTGCACATGTTCCAGGATCATTTGGGATCCAGGTGGTTGGTGGACAGGTGCAGTCGATTTTCTATTTTGGCTTCAGGTGTTGTGGCACTTTTTATGAGTAAGTTGCACAAGTTCTATTTTGTAGACTTTGAGCAGTTTAGCACAGTGCATTTGAAGCCATTCAAAAGGTTTCGGTTGATTTGGGATCTTTCAGTGGTATCCGAGACTTGATTGGTATGCAGATCTGATATTGCTTGTGGACAAGCAATCTCGGGAAGGGAGTACTGTAATGTCCCTCTTTCCGGCATGACCCTTGGACACTTGGTGGGTAGTTTATTTGTCATCTTCGTAAGCTAGTCCCATTGTTAGAGAGGCGATGTGCATAGCGGGTAAGGGTTTTATCGATGATCCGGTGGATAAAACACCTTTTCTTTCTTCTTCCTTCAAACAATGGCTTAGAACTTTTTCCAAACCTCTATAACAACCTACTACACCTTTCCCAATACTCAAATTTGCACACTTATCTCGAATCATATCTCATCTCTTCGGGAAAACTAGGGCTTAAGATAGGTATATGTATATACCTGTAAAGTGGTCAAAACCCTATATACACACTTTGATACATGTGTGAGTGTCTCAACACCTCATCCTCATGTTCTTCATGCTCTCACGGAGCTTAAATAGCTTTTATATACTTATAATCGACCATGTATGCTTCCTAGGCCATGACTAGCCTTCTTGACCATATGTAACTTCAAGAACTACCACTCTTGAACACCTACAAGGACCTTTAACAAGTTCTATGACATCACTTAAATAATATTTGCGTACTTATAATATCATCACAACACTACAATATCACTGAATCACTCATACAAACCATCGCACTTACTCAAGACATCTCATCAAAGACAACTAGACCAAGTAACTCAGTTTGACATCAACACAACACATGACATCAATGACACTACGCTAATAAACCTTCACATGATATAATACTCCTTTTGACATTAATGATAATCACTGACATCAATGACAACACCAACTTGACAACATCCAATTGTCCTTGGTATGACACTTTAGAATATCTTCTAAACCTTGTCCACTCTTCTTTAATGTTCCCAAACTCTTGGAAAACACATTCCTATCAACTCTTTTATAGCTTCCCTTTATCAATAATTGATCCAGAGGATCCTCACAGAGAAACACCGATCTAAGATCTTCTCAGAAATTGTTGCAGTCATTTTTAAAGCGTGGGGAAAAATTATACGACTCCGACGACATCTTGTTTGCAGGAAACGGAGCTCGTTTGCAAAAGTTATAGCCCGCTGAAATTTTTGGGCAACTGGCGAAATTTGGAGTTTTGTGTAGGTTGGACATGTGCACGCTCACCAAGTGTTTCGATCATATTGCGACACGTGGACGAATTGTGTGACGTACTAAAAAAATGGGTTTTGGAACACCGGTCTTGGACACTCGTTCTCGGACAAATGGACCCCGCTATTTACTGGCTAGGGGCCCTCAGCCAGGTTTGACACACTCGATTATGGAGGGGTGCCTTGGCCTCCTTCTCATTTAATCATTAAACCAACTTGTGTATATAAACCTCTATATTTCCTTTTGCGCCATGCATGTGGGACATTGGGCATGTATTATTTAAATTACCCACGCCTAATTACCTATTTGCAATTTTCCACGCATATTTCTCAAACTATTCAACGCATTACCTATATTCCATGTTCCACGCATATTGTAAACTGTCCACTGTACCATGCACATAGGATGGGATTGTTGGCGCCTAAAATTAAACAATGTGCCATCCCCAATGCAATGCGCCCCAAGTAAAGTGCCCTCCACATAGGCTTAGGCGGCTCTTAAGCCACTCAAAATCCGTGCCCACCTACCATATAAAGCCTTGACCAAGTTTACATGCGCCAAATGTGGGATAATGATCCCAAAGGATATGACCAAAAGCAAGGGAGGAGAATGGAACTCGGGTGGGCCGTGTAAAATGATAAGCACCCAGCCAGCATGCTAGGAGGTGTAGAAACAATATAAAAGGGGTGATATTCTATTTGTATGGCATTCGGGACTGTGTAGTAATATTGTAATGCTCATATCTTGAGCTAGGAGTGGAGTTTGAAGGAGATGTAAAAAGCAACCCCTGTTATTTTCGATAGAGGAAGACTGTGAGAAGGTTAGAATTTTGTAGAATTCTTTGTAAAGAATTATTTTCAAGATTTTAATAGATCGGTCCCATTCAACCGGACCTGAGACGTAGGCCTCAAGCGCCGAACTCCGTTATCAATTCTTGCGTCACATTGCTGGTGAATCCTCTTCATTTCTTTCAATATTTGCACAGTACTTGTAGTTTTTATTCTTTTATTAAAAATACAAAAAGAAATAATGCACAATTTTTACATCGAAAATCAATACAAAGCAAAAAAATGTGTGTGCACAATTGCTAGTTAAATTTGGTTTTCGATCAATAATTCCTCAACTATTATGTACTTGTTTCTAAGATAGTACTGTGTATATAACCATTTATTTTTACTATTCTCCTCTAAACTCTTTTATCATCTTTCATTCACTAGGTGTTCACTTTCTTTATATTTTTATTCATTGTGCTATTAATTTTCTATTGCCATAACAAGAATATTTTCATTTATATGTCCAATCTATTTGATTCAACCCTTAAACCAAGGTATTTATGATATTGGGTTGTATTTAGCCTATGTTTTTATGTTTTGGCCTATCAAATATTTTTCCTTTCCCTCTAACTTCCGCCACACACTTCTTACTCCGATCAACATCTCCTCTCCAAATCTTAACAAATTTCAATGGATATTTCTCTTAGTATATAATTTTCTTTGGTTTCAAAACCCTAACATGGTCTATAGTCGAGAGGACACAAATAGAGTCATTTTCCATTTTTCTTTGTCTACACACCATTGTCAAAGATTATAACATATCTATGGACACCTTTTTAACTCTATTAATCTCTTGAGATCATAAGAAACACTTGACTTTATCTATATTTTCTAATTTTCCTCTCATGGGTCTCGTATTGAAACGGTATAACAAAGTTCTTAGAGTTTCTAAGTTTCATCCTTGAATGTAATCATATATTCATCATTCAAAAGAAAATTTAGTATCCTATAATTTCTTCTTCACATACAAACATTCTTATAAACTTCTCATTCATTTACCCATTCATACAAAAAATCATTCAATAACAAAGCTAATGCAATTTTATACCTCATATCCCTGATTTTTTTAATGTTATTGTGAAAGCATGGCCTCACCAGTACCCTTCATCATTTTATGGTCATAATTCCTAAAAAATATTCTTAATTATTCAATCATTACATCATCCCATACATTATGAAAAATTTCAAGTACTCATAAACATATAAACACGATCTTCTCATAAAATAGTCAAAATACAAAGATTTCATAGATTACTTTTTAAAGGAAATATATATTATTATTTCTTCTTACATTGTAACAAACCTCTTGGTCCTCTTGGATATTTCCCACAGGTTCTTCACATATAAACCTCCTTCAAAAATGTAACTAACTCCTTCAAAATTTGAATTCCTCCCTTTTTTATCATGAATTGAGGTAGTTACACAAGTTACTAACTTACTCAACTAAGGTACAAGTTGAGTCTAACTCATGAAACCCTTACACAAGGGTGAAAACACCGTATTTTCCTCCCATAATGCCTTTAGTTCCATTTTACATCAATAAAATTGCTCACACCTTACACTAGACTTTTCCATTTTGTTTAGAAATGCAAATTTTCAAAAGAAGCATTTTGGAGGGAAAACTCACAAAGGTCCCTAAACACTCATGAAGGAACACAAGGAGGCCAGGAAATAGTCAAAGCATAAAAGAGGCATACTAAGACCCAAAAAAACTAAAATGTGATGAAATACAAAATTTTCCTTTATACAAGATGATACTTACGAATAAGTGCTTTCTAAAGTAGCTCTAAGAGAGATATCTTAGTGGGTATATTCCTAAATTGTTCCAATATATCATACACATTAGAAGGAGAACTAGTATTGGATGTCGGATATGTGGGAGGTGGAGGCAAGGGTGGGATTCCATCAACGTGGTTCTTATTTCATCATGTTGTAACTACATTACATGTGGGAGCCATAAGAATATTTTCAAAATGTGGAAGGTAATTTGTAGTGATGTGAATGATCTCATATTGTATATCTATGTAAGTATGGGACATATCATCCATGTGAAAAGAAAGGAAATATAAGGGATTTCGTCCATATGTGGAGTAGGAACATGGACCTAGTTCAAGGTATAATAACCCATATCAAGTATAAGGTAGTGAATCCCTATGCAAAAAGTGAAGATCATTAAATATTGGAGGCAATGACATGGTGTGTGTATATTAATAGAGAGAGAGAGAGGGACAATATCAATATGAAGGGGTGATCCTTAAAAGGGATCCCAAGGCTCGCTAGGGTTTGATCCAAAATTGATCAATTATAGAGTCATGTTCACCAAATTTCTACACCCTTTTAATATTTTATAATATGTTAACGATTTTTATGAAATAAAAAATACTAAAAGGAATGTAAGGGTTTAAACCTAGGAGATATTATGATTTATTAACTTCTAACATCAATTATACAATATTAGAATAATGTATTAGTACTTTACAACAAGTGCATAAATATGCTACAAGCACAAAAAATGAGGAATATGTACTTATCTACACATGATTGTACATGAGAGACATGGGTTAATAAACTAGAGAATTTGAGAGTGGAGAGGCTAACAATCCTTAACTATAGAGAATTTCACTAGAAAATCTATTAGTTCAAGACCATGTAGGTCTGTTAAGAATGTCTATATAGTCCAAGATATTTTTTATGGTCTTGTACCTTATTTCTCTTGGGTTTTACAAATTTTATACCCTTAGGAAACATGAAAATGTGTTTTTCTATCAAACCCTAAGTGTCACACAATCTCAAATCCATTTATAATAAGATGATTGGTGTTCAAACCCTAATCATAGGTTGAAGACCCTACAAGAGGGTCGAGTGCTTGGGTTGAAGTGTAATGTGGGAACTACCTACACCAAAACTAATCTAAAGAGGCGTCAAAGCACAAATAGTTATCTACCTAGCATGTAACATCCATATGAATGTAAATTCTTTCCAACTTGAACCACTTTGAACATGCTTGATAGGATTGTGCTCTTGTTAATACTTTGAAGTAGGGATCTTGGTGTGCTTGGAAGTGAGGGAATCTAGACTACTTGACCTAGTTTAGTGCTTAAGAACTGTGGTATTGGATTCCCTAATGGATGTGCATCATCTTTACGAATATTTAGGGATAATTGAGTACCTTTTTTTAGTATTAAAATGAGTATGCCAAGGCATTTTCTATATTATTATAAGGTAATTAAATGAGTTGATGTTAACTCACTTATATATGGTTCCTAAGATCAATTATCATGATAAGGTTGACCCATGACTAAGAAAATACCCCAAAAATGTTATTACATTGAAAGAAGTTGGAATATATGTCAATCCAAGACCATATAGGTCATCCAGGACCAGATTTCACATCATGACCTAGTTGTATGATTTTAAAAAAGGATGTGTTGACTGAAATCTATAAGTTGTATAGTGAAAAGATTTTAAGTATTAATCTTATGCATTTATAGTTCAAAGTTTGTTAACACATCAAAGTGTGTCGAGAATAAGAAAGTTATGGAGGAGATAACAATATCAAATGAGTGGGGATAAGATGTGGGTATTTATCTTATTAAAGGAGAACAATTATAATTGGAAATATCAAAGGGTAAATTTCCAAATTTAAGTCAGCTGCTGCCGAGGGATTGCAACTTGTGTTGCATTTACACCCACCTTTAGAATAAGGTATGAATCTCATGAATCAATAGTCTTAAAATAAATAGTTATGTGCATCGTGTGTTATATGTAAATATAAATATAAAGTGAAATTGTGTATACCAATATCATATGATATGTCATCATATAAAGATTTAATCATTGTAAGTATGTATAAACAACAAGTAATCTAAGGTTTGAGATTTGTTTTTGTAGTTTATACGATATCCTCACATAAAATGAGCTAGAGATAAATGTCAATGTCAAAAATATACATGGAAATAAATCACATAGTATAAAGACTTGCAATATATGCATTATATATATCACGACAACATCATGCAATAATACATAGCAATTAATAGAACTTATCATGATATAGTTCACAACACTAAGCACATAGGATCACATAGTAATATTCAAGTTGTTATATAATAAAAATATCTAAAAATGTACAAGAAAAAATATAATAGTGAAAAATTCATAAGAAAACATCGTGATCAAGAATGCAATCCATATATGACATTTATAACTAATAAACAAGGAAATTTTGAAAAACTCGACAAGAAAAAACTTATAGAAAGCATGGTAAATATTACTAAATCAATATTTGATGGAGTGGTGAATCATACAAAAATGAACATTGTGACTATGGAAAAATGGGAAAAATAATTGAAAATGGTTGTAGATGTAACTACAATCCTAAATTGAAGAAGAAAGATAAAACAAGTTGTGTACTTGGAAATACACATATATTATCTTTGAGAAGGTGTATGATAAAAAAATTTACGTGTGGAATGATTCTAGGTAGATTTAATAGAAATGAGTTTGAGGTGTGATATTTTCTATAATTGGATAAGATCAAGACATAAGGGCCAATCTAGTGTTTTAGCATTAAAAGAATGAACAATGATTATGGTCAATTCTATATGGAAATTTCTCAAGACATGAGAGTTGGAAAGAATGATATAACTATCAGCTAAGTGTCATAGATCAGCTACTTCAAAGAATGCATAGGTGAATGATGCAAGACATGAATTGTTCCAAGACAAAACAATGCAAGCATACAAGACTACAAATTATAAAAATACAAGAGAGATAATTGCAATAACACATAAATAGCTCCAACTCAATACGATCAATGTTCCATAGGATAGACTGATGCAAGTCATGTACATATAGGAGGTGAATGTGCAACCTCCTCCTAGATCAATGGGGAATAACTCTCACTAACTAATACTAGAAGTAGATTTGACTCCACACAACTAGTAAGATAACTTAACACAACTGATAAGCTAACTCAACACAATTGACACCTAAGAAAGCATATCCCATGAGTGTAGGAAAGCTCCAAGTAAATAAAAAAATATAAGGAAAATAAATATCCTACACTAACACCCCCATAAGCACAACTTAGGTGGGTAGTAAAAAGGAAAGTGGGTCTCGACAACAAGGCTTGATGAGGTACCCATGTATAATGAAAATATATCATAAAGTGGAGAAAAGGAGAAAACCTAGTGGGAAAAAACTCCCCCAAAAGAGAGAAACGAAGAAGTGAAGAAGGCTAGAATCCCCCGAAGATGATGAAGTTGTTGATGTGGATAGAAGAATTGGGTCCTAGCAACAAGGCCATGTTAGGTACCCAAGTACATAAAAATATGAAATGGGAATAATAAGACAACCCAATAGGAATCCAAAATTGATGAAGCACTAATAAAGAATCTCCAACAAGTAGAACTTTCTCCAAAGATTACCCTCCAATAAGCAAAACTTACACAAACAAATATGTCCAATATTGTTTTAAAAACCATCGGTTGGCCAAGTAGGCACAAAAAAAAGAGGACAAAGTTAAGCACTGTAGAGGAATGGAGAAGTTGTGTGAACATGTCATGCTCAAAGAGTACTACGGGAATCCACAACTACTACAAGGAAGACACAATGATCCTCAATATGGGTTCCGAAATAGGCACCTTTTTAGATACCCATTTACAATGCATGTACAAAATTATTCTCAAGAGAAACACATGCACTAAATGTGCTTATTGTGAAAGAAGAAATGAAACAAACAAGTCATAATGGGGGTTTGGTCTCCTACCAAACCGGGCCCCATCCTTGATCTTCAAAATAGATTTATGGAAAATGAACCAAGTGATCATCATCTTCTTCATCATCCATTGCAAAAATCCTCCCAAAATGTGAGACTTCATGTCACACCCTTGTTGTTTTTGTTTGCTCTATAGTAAACAAGCTTCGATATCAAACAACTTCGTGGACATGGGGATTGTTTACGATACACTATCGTTCACATGGAAGCATATCAACATTTGTCTCCATGTTACGAAGATGCTAGATATCGCAACCCATTTACCACATCTTGGAAATTATGTATTTACCATGTTGTGAATGAAGGAATGAATTGATGACATGCTGAGCATTATGCCTATATCTCAATCTCTATTACCGTTCATGATCATAATTGACTTCATTATTAAAGAGTGCTAGAAACAATGAACTTGTTGCACTAAATTTGAACATACTTATGTAGCATTGTTGTGTTGACACAATTTTCTATTATTATATGACTAAGTTGATGAAGTTAGTATGACATTCCTTAGATCTTGACTTACATTTGGATAGTGGCAGTATTAATTGTGTTATATCAATTCGATCCACTAACACCAAATAGATACATAACTAAGGTATAAAATGGGAGTTATTCATATTATGGTAATAGTACCCTATTCATTTTAATTGGTGCTCATCTTGGGTCTAGGCTATATGAATAAGGTTTATGGTTATCAATACCTAACACTGCATTGCTAATGTTTTTGACGACCAATAATACCAAATTAATAAGGTATGGGAATGTGTATTTGAGCCTATAATGGGTAAAGCTTAAGTTGATGATCTTTAGGATCACCAACCCCTAGGAAATTTTACTAACTAGAAATTAATGATCCACCGACCATGAAAATGGGGAAATGGTAAAGTTAGAGGCATATTTATCTTAATGCTAAACGAATGGAATAAATTTGTTTGGGAATTATGATGGGATGGCCAAGTTTAAATGGAATGGGTTTAGCTATGATTTTGGAAGGAACTACACGGTGTCCTCTCATGAATTAATGGCATTAAACTTACCCCACATACCTTGGGGGAATAATGACTTTTTGGGGAAAACATTGAGTTATTTTAGGGGTATAGTGGTTTCATTATTATTTTGGATTTTTCTATAGCTCTGCGCATGCATAGAGTCATTTCCTATCTTCATTTTATTTATCTTTTTGTGAATTTTGCATGCATATTTCAATCGCAGTTGAGATATTCTTGGGGAAATGTTAATGATTATTATCAATAAAAGAAAATGAAAAACATTTGGGGTTTTTTTTCTCTTCCCGTGATTTGAAGTCGAATTTGGGCTCAAGCTTGCAGAAGAAGAAGAAGAAGGTTTCGGTCTTCCACTTACGAGGAATGAATGGTTCTATTTCCTTCCTAATAGATTATTCTATTTGATATTTTCATAAATCAAGTTTATGTAATAATGTATGGTTTGATCTAGGTTTTTGGAATGAGATTGATATTGTGATTTTTTTACGAAATGGTAATCATGTTAGTGAATGTATTTTGAGGGTTTTCTATGATGACTTAAATGATTTGTGTTTTGCTATTTTATTGGATTATTGTAAACATTCCTCTTGGGTTTCTAAGATTATGAATATGAGTAATATCTTATTTAAATTTGGGTTATACCCAGATGCTGTAGAAATTAAAATATTGTGACTTTACCATTTAAAGGTATACATGAAACCATCTCAAAATAAAGGAACATTTATTCGTTGATTATTTTGCAAGACTGGAAGGGGTCGATTTCAGTATCTCGGTCTTTGTGGGTGTTTTATTTAAAACCCATTTGGGGTTTTATGGTATTCAATGTAAAGAAATTGTCTACCAACCGGTCATACTTAATACTTGTTAGATTTCTTGTACACATCTGGATCTCGTATCAAGATGAAATCGTAAGAGGTATCTTTTAGGTGAACGGTGTTTGTTTTATTTAATCTAATTCTTGTTATGAGATAGGTTTCAAATGAACCATGGTATGGATTTTCTAATAGGGATTCATGGAGGAAGTTTAGAAAACCCTATATGGGTTATCAAAGTTTTAAATAAATGATATTAGACTATTGTATCAGTAAAAATGGAGGTGATCTTTGGATCATACGTTTTGGGTTTTTAATGATATTCCATTTTGGTGTTCGAGCCAACAACTTTGCTTAGTAGCTTTGTTGACTTCGTTCTAAATAGGTAGTTTGTAGTTTGATTGGGTGGTCTTCAATATATTTAAGGAAAAATACATTTACCTTAATGTCCTCGAGAAACTATTCTACTTTTGTTTTTGGGATGTCATTTATTCTTTAGAGATCATGTGGCCTTACCTATGTCGATATGGTAACGTTCATGTACTTGGATGACACTTGGGAATAAAGTATTGTTTCTTTGTATTATTATTATTATTAGGAAAGCTCGGGATTTATGTGTAGATCTATAACATGTTTAATCCCTTTTGGTATTTGATTTAGAACCATGATTGGTAGTTGTGGTATTTGGAATGATTAAGGTAATACGTTGGTACTTTTGTGTTCTTTGTTAAGGTTAAGGTTAATAATACTTTCTTAACCTTGTCAAACATATTTTATAATTATTGTTGGAATATTTTATATTTGCTTTGATTACTATGTTTGACTCTACTATTGTGGATAGGTCAATAATTGTGTTTGGAATAAAATTTAGTGATAAGGAATATTGTTTTAGTTTTATACTTGACCTTATCATAATGATTGTATTTAATCTTACCTTATAGAAAGGCAAATTGATTACTATCAAATTATGAGGAAATGAGGATCCTCTTAGTAGCAATCTAATCTCGGTCTTAGGGAAAGGTAAAAGTTTATCTATATAGAATTTTTATACAAAACAAAGGGAATATTGTGTATAAGTTGAGCTCTATTAATAGACTTATAATCTATTTCAAGTATTTGAGAGTGTATTATATTATATGCATGCCTTTGTTATATATGATTTTGTATTCCATTATTGTGAATTTCGCCATTAAGGCACTGAATTAAAGATAGTGGATAGTTATTTTGTGGATGCAAAGTAAGTTAAGATATAATAAATTGATTCTCTAGTATTATTATGTTGTTAATATGAATTTAATATTGTAGTATTTCATTTATTCAAATATCATATGTCATAAGTTGTTAAGCAGAAAGAGAACCCTTCATGCCAATTCATTTGAACTGACCTTTTCTAACATTTTGTAGATGGCAAAAATTAATTCTTCTTGGTGGATATAATTTAAATACTTGAGTATAGTCTAATAGATTGATTCATTGTTATATTACATTGTTTAAATATGACTGTAAATGAGTATATTCTTGTTGCTTTGTTTTGATTTATAAAAGGATATTTAGCCTAATCTAATTTTGGAACTATCTTGAGAAGGGAGTATATCAGTTGTATTTATTATTCTATGGTGTATTATTATGGACCAATTTTTTTGGGAATGTTACTCAACTTAGTGGATATCATATTTTGTGATCTATGTTGTTTAATGTTGTATAATGCTAAGAGATAGAATATAACACGGTTATTGGTTAGTGAATAAAAATATGATATAATTAATTATGCTTTGAACAAATACAACATGGTTTGTTGATTAATTATTTCGATAGTTAGTACAATCTAGTGAACATCCTTGGAATGGTATTATAGTAATGTAAATGATAAAAATTAAGGACAACAACTATAATGGAAGTAAGAAAATTAAAATTGTAACTAGGATGTAAACGTATAACTTTAAACTACATTCGAATTACTTGAATTTCATAGCTTAGGACCTTAGGATCGAACACAAAGGTGATAAGAGTATCACAATGACCTAAGGATAAAGTAATTTTATGTAAATTACTTTAAAACTAACTAAGACATGATGTCCCAATAAATGAAACTCAGAGACCTATTCGAATGGGTGTTGTATTAATGATTGAAATTCATTAATTGGATAATGTTGTATAGAAGATATTCTAAATTGTTTCGTCTAGTTCCACTTATTGTGATAATCGTAATACCTTTAAGAATCGAGTTTCGTTAGAGTTACAAAGGTTGATTACTCTGCACGATTAAGTACCTCGATGCCAATTTATGTTGGTTATGGGAAAGGAAGTGGACTCATAATGATGCGAGTCATTGCAGAGACATTTTATCTCCCATAGACATCCTAAGTTGGCATAATGGTACCTCTTCATGCAGGTTGATCTGATTTTATACCTTATACATAACTTGTAACTAATTATAACTCCACTATTTGATCTTAATCCAGATAACAAAAATTAAGTGATATGGTGAAAGACAAGTTCTAATTGATGAATGTGTCATCATGGAACCAAGCATGGAAAACATGTTTTGAAACTTTAGCCAAAGTAGTGTAAGATGTTGATTACATTGTCCTGATTTCACCAAGATTTAAGTTGTAGGATACCGGATGGGATTCAATGATGGATACCTAGGTATACACTTAGAATACAACACTTGATTATCCTTGAATGAAAAAGGAGACCACTAGTATACTTAGTATACTTTAATGAGAAATTTATGAGGGATCAGAATTCAACCGACTCATACAATTGCACATGGTTTAATTGTTATAGGATGGATTGATTTAGATTGATGTTGGTTCTAAATTCTATAAATTTAGAACAAGGAAACATGAGATCGAGTTATAAAAAAAATCCCTTGAATTGAAGTGTTAAAAAGTGGTTGTTACACTTTATAACTTAGTGTATTTTACAATTCCAAAGTGTGTTTTGTAAGAACCCCCAAAATGTGGCACTTTATGAGAGATTTTCATTATACGTGGATACCTCATCATGCCTTGTTACAGGACCCACTTTCTTTTTTCACGCCCACAGGTTGTGCTTATGGTGGTGGTGTTAATATATGATATTCATTTTCCTTGTATTTGTTTATTTACTTGGAGCTTTCCTACACTAATGGGATCTCGATGAAAACAAATGCACAAGCAAATGCAGAAATCAAAATATCTAACAATAAGATATAATATGATCAAGAACTCAAAAGGAAAGAATGGCTCCAAATCAACTCAATGCTCCATATGATAGACTGATGCAAGTCATGTACATATAGGTGATGAAACTAAGAAAGCATATCACATGAGTGTAGGAAAGCTCCAAGTAAATAAAAGCATACAAGAAAAATGAATATCCTACACTAACACCCCCCATAAGCACAACTTAGGTGGGTAGTGGAAAAGGAAAGTGGGTCCTAGAAACAAGGCTTGATGAGGTACCCATGTACAATGTAAATATCTCATAAAGTGGAGAAAAGAAGAAACCAAGTGGAAAAAAATTCCCCCCAAAAGATAGACAAGTAATTCACTCAAGAAAACTAAAGAACAAGAAGTGGTGGGTCCCAGTAACTCAGCTTGATGAGGTACCCATGCATAATGATCATCCCCAGAGTAGAGAGATAAATAAGTGAGGACAAGAAGGTCCCCTAAGAAGAGTGTCGATGATGTGGTACTCTATGTAAAGATTGAAGAGAATCCACCTACACCGAAACACATTTTTCCCTTGAGAAGGACAAAAAAGAGCAATGAAATTCAGTCCACTCCACAAAAGGAATAAAAATCTTGTAGTACTAATCTCTACATCTAATCTATAACTTAAAGGTGGAATAGGTCTAGAAAATTAGTGCACAAAATAAAATGGTAATGCCACTGCAATATGCATGTCAGAGAAAGAAGATGGTGGGGGAAAATAACCCTCACAAAGGGATCCACAAGAAGATGTGGATCATGAAACATCTCTGAAATAATGGAAGTGACAAATTCCCAAGGTGGGAACTCCCAATGAGAGAGATGAATGGGTCCTCCAGAATGTGTGATGGCTCAATTGGAGCATATTCCTGTAATACAACACAAGTGGAATCTACAAATAGACAACCTAGAGTTGAGCATATACTCATCCCAATGGGTTTCTCAATGAGAGAAATGTCTGACAATAATGTATTAACATCACAACATGAAGTAAGAGGAGAAGACCACTGAAGAGCTACTAGAAGTCCAAGATGAAGCAACACTACACTCAAAGGTAATAACTGGTGTAAGTAGAGTGTCTTCTCGATCAATCAAGATCCAATGGATCACAAGAGGAAATGACCACATCTGTCTCAGAGGAAGGTTCTCAATAGAACACTGCTACAAAGAGTGAATGAAAGCATGAACATGGGCGACAATGAGCTATGTGGAGGAAATAATAGGGAGAGTGTTCTCAATAGAAATATCCTATGGAGAATGGTCAACATGGGACTCATGAGTAGAAATAGGTGCAGAGGAACACTCAAAAATGAAAGGGATGTGAGAAGGGGGAGAATCTATGGAGGCACTAGAGTGGTCCAAGGAAGCGTCGCTCTCAGATGGTGAAACAAGGTCACCATACAGTTGTTGGATAATGGTCCAGAAATGAAAGGGAACTCAATGTGCTTGAAAAAATGTAATTTATCCCTAGAAATAGTAAGACTGAGAAGGCCATAGACCTCATCATTGTGGTTAAACCACTCATACTTTTGTAGAGGCTCATCAGGCTCAAGAATGAGACCATGGAGGTAGGACAACAAATTGTGCATAGTGTAGTGTTTGATAATGCCTTCCTTCCAAGACATAAAGTTCCCATATTCAAGCATAACAATAGAATGATGAAACTCCATAATGCAAATAAACCCCAAAATTATCCCAAATGACACTTTATAACTTAGTGCAAAAATTACAAGTCCCTAGTGAGTTTTGCAAGAACCCCCCAAAAATGTGGCACTTTATAAAGTAGTGTGGGTTTACAAAAATAAATGAATACATCATGTAGAGAATGAGAAAACATGCACTTTTAACCAAAACAGTGCTCAAATCCGAGCTACCGATCAAAATTTATAGCAAATACAATTTCTTGTAAATAATGGCTTATTTAATTAAAATTTTGCAAACTGGTTTTTAAAATGCTCGGAAATGAGAGGAAAGGGGGTTGTGCGTATACTTGTTGGAACTAGGATGGAATGAAGAACAAAATGGTTTAGTTTGTGAGGGGGATTTTCCTCCTACCAACCTAGGCCTCACCCTTCATCTTCATCAAGCAAAGATACAAGTTTTAAAACCATTTAATTCTCCCTTAATGTATTTTCCAACAAAATAACTTGCATCCAAAAAGTGAATAATACTAAATTTTGGAAAATTTAAAATCCAAGTTAGAAAATAAGATCAATGTGTTCACCTTATGAGTGGAGGGGTCCACCAAAGGAAAAAAATCTATATAGCTTTGAGGAGCAAATTTAGGTTTAAGAAAACCTAAAACAAAGGTTATCTTTGTTGTTTTTTTAATTGTTGGTTGTTGTTGGCACCTCCATGGATTATAAAAGGAAGGTAGAATATCCATCCAAAGGCATGGAGACAACAAAATAAGGTGATTTTAGGTCGGAAGCCAAAAATGCCCAATACAAGCCAAAAAGTGTCTCATACTGCAAAAATGCCCAATGCAAGAAACAAATGCCTTCTTTTGTTGTTGAAGTTGATTTGTGGTTGCCATAGACTAAAAAAATATTACGTAAGTAAATACAACTCAATACTAGCAGATCTAAGTGCGTTAGCATAGAGGTTTAGGTACCATTTCAGCCTACAATGACTTAAACTTGGCAAAAATGTTTTAAAACCCTTCGTCATCCAAAACTCCTTATACAAGTCTGCAAATGCATTTCCAACCATGTTATAGGTCTAAAACACCCTCACAAAGGTAAAACCAACCCTCGCACAACTTTGTATATGCATGCAAGGTGCCACCATAAATATGAAACGCCCTTATATGGGTTATATATGCATACACAAGTCTACTATAGATATTTCATCCATTGAATTTTTTTGTAGATTGAAACCAAATTTGTAGGCCACCATAAACCATGAAAAACTAACCGGTAAATACTAGATCAAAAATGGCAACAAAACTATTACAAATAATAATCTCATATAAAATAAAATTACATAATAATAGCCATACAATCTCAATACCATCTTTGCTCGATACCATATTAGAGAAGCACCGCGATCAAATGGTTCAAATAATACAGAGGTGAATGATGTAAGACGTGAATTATTCCAAGAAAAAACAATTTAAGCATACAAGACTATAAATTACGAAAATAAAAAGAGATAATTGCAATAACATAAAAATAGCTCCAACTCAATAGGATCAATGCTCCAAAGGATGGGATCGATGCAAGTCATGTACATATAGGAGGTGAATGTGCAAGCTCCTCCTAGATTAGTGGGGAATAACTCTCACTAACTAATAATATAAGTAGAGTTGACTCCACACAAATAGTAAGCTAATTTAACACAACCGACACCTAAGAAAGCATATTCCACGAGTGTAGGAAAGCTCTAATTAAATAAACAAATACAAGAAAAATTAATATCTTACACTAACAAAGTAAGATGTTGGCATGTGGCATGATTCTAGGTGCTTTTATAAAAAAATCATTTCTAGGCATGAGATTAGGATAAAATTAAATAGGATTAAGATAGATGGTGGGTAGGAAGGACTAGGTACTCAATGAGATTATATTTTCAAGTGAACCATCCTTAGTTGTTAATATTCAAAATGTTACTTGTTGACTAAATGTAAATGATAGTTAGAAGTTTGAATTTGATTTTTTCCTTAGGAAATTATCACAATTCCATCTATTTTTATTTTCATATATATTTCTTACTTTCTTCTCAATATTATCCAATTTAATTTACATTGTCTTGTCCATGCCTAATTTCTAGCTAGAAATTATACATTTATATTCCTTGGGAGGTTAAGTTTTATTTTTATTTTCAATAGGTTCAATAAATAGAGAATTAGAAACCTACTTTAACTTGAAACATGAAAGGATCTATATTACAACTATAATGTAACCAATGTACCGATTATATGAATACATAAGAATAAAGAAGGGTTATTTTCGGAATTATTGTGGTTGTGTTCACGTCACTTGCAATTGTGTATTTTGAAATATATGAACATGAATCAATATCCACGAATTCAATTTTATATTTATCATTGTGTTATAGTGTTTATGTGTAATATTTTGTATCCACATGAGTGTACATCACCTCTATCTAAACAAAATGAACTTAATAAACTAATAACATCATCTAGTAACTCTATTTTATCCTAACATTATTTATAATAGTTCTTAATAAACAAGGAATGTATAGAAAGAACTAAAAAAATCTCAAGAGGAAAAATAATTATCCCATTTATCTCATAATGAGGAGAACATATTATATTCTTAAAATGGTCCTCAATTTTGGGTCATAAAGAGTAAATATGACAAATACTAGGCTAATATTTGTAATATCTTATATAATGTTTTTGTGGGATCATTAAAGTTATATTAAATGTGATAAATTCTCACATGACACCCTTAAAAATAATAGGCCATCATAAATAACACAATCAAGAGATTTGAGACACCATAAACACTAACATGACACCTTAAACACTCATGTGATACCTAATTTCTAAACCATATTACAACACCCTAAACACTAATGGGATGGTTTAAATAACATGATCGTGACATATTAAACACTAATGTGACAACCTAAACACTAGTATGACACCTAAATGGTAATGTGACAAACGAAACACTCATGTGATTCCCTAAACATTTATGTGACATCTTATACACTAATTTCACACCTTAACAATCATACAACACTCTAAACACTAATGGGTCTTCATTGTAGACACCTATAATTTGGATAGAGAAATTTAAACACTTAAATTGCGTTAATTATACCCTTTTCCCACAAATTGATGACACATCATCGAATAACACACCTTTCTCTTCATTTCTCTTAGCTTAGCTATATAATACATGGATACATTTGGCACGCCCAGTGGGAGGGATTCATAGTCTCTTTGATTTTAATGAGTTTTACTAGTTTTTCTCAAGTTTTGTTAACCCAAATCATGCACATGTGAAATAAGTTAAAATCCTTAGGTTATTTCACTAACTTTATATGCATTGAGTCTCTCTTATGGGGTTTATTATGATGGGTTGTCATTAGATTTGAGCTAAATTAGGAAAAATTTGACCTTTTTGAAGTTGCATACATCAGAGCTCTGTATTTTGATGTCATCTACAAGTACACACATAGGTAAAATTTTTGGGGGCACGCACACATTAAAACTAGCGCCTGTGCAGTGTCCAAAAGAGCATGGTACACACACTGCTCCCACAATACATTATGTTGCTAGTTGTGCCATGTGTCGGATTTTGGTCAGACCCACACATGCATTAAAAAGGTCGCGCATACATCTCTCTTCCTACACACATGAAATTTTCCCTCTTTTTTTTTGTAGTCTTCTTGTCCACGCATATGCTTAAAATCATGCAAGCACCTCTCTGCGTGCACACATGTTTCTAGGATTTTTTACCCTCTATCTAACACATGAGCACACATGCTAACTTTACCATATGCACAAATATTTTCATGTGCACATGTTTGGCTCATAGTCATTTTTCAAAGCAAAGGCGCGCACATGTTGTTATCCACACACACATGTTGATAAGGGTGCACATACAATCTAAAGGGTGAATAGGCATCACAATACAGATTTGAATGTTATTTTGAAATTTATAAAAGATTGTTTTCTTTATGTCCTAACTTGTTGCAGGTTTATTTGAGATTAAATTTTTTTACAGGGTATATCTTCATGTATTTTGCTAATTTGGTTTGTTTAAGGAATGTTACATGCTTTTCTATGAGATTAGAATCGCATATGCTCTTCCCTCACACCTTTTAGGTGATCTTGGGAATCAAAAATTATTTCTACATCTTTTTTATGCTTTGAAAAACATATCATTACACTTAATGGTAAGGGAATGAATTTCAAATTGGCTAAAATGAACAAATTGTGCATTTAAGTTAAGTGTTTTTCCATTACTAGTTAAATAGTTGGATTCTACATAAGGTATGCTCTTCTCTTACTTCTTAAGATGATATTGAGAATCATAAAGGATATCTTAGCCTTTTTTTTTTGGAAAACTACTAAACTCTTCGTGCAAGACCTAAAAATGTTTGCACAAAGAAAGGAGAATTGAAAAAAAAATTCTAACTACACATGTGTTGCAGGTTTCCAAACAATGAACAACTAAACCACATCAAGTTTAAAAGATTAAAAACACACCACATTCATCACATAGTATTTGCAGGTTCGGATAAGGGTACGCACCCTTGTCCACTTAAAACTAGGACATAACCCATTTATCATAAGCCTTAAGCTACAACAATGGGGTGGTCCTAAGAAACCCAAAGTAATCCACACAAGAGGGAAGCTTGTGGACAAAATAGGAAGTGCTCGCACACCTACTTGACTAGTTTACACGTGATATTTAGCGTTAAAGTTATTTGTATTGTGGCCCCAGTGAGAATACAACTGAATGCATTCATCGCTCATTATATTTGAAGGGGGTAGATTAAATCCAAGATACTCTAAGGCTAGTCAAGCATGACTTCTTGGTAAATCAAGCTCACAAGGATATCTTGTGACACCTAGTTGAGGGAACCACCTAAGAAAGCCATTTTGTCTTGGAGCAAACTTGACCGTATCAAGCCAATGCTGTTGTAAAAATCCTTTACAAAGGGAAAACTTTCTCAGAGTTGAAACTTTGTTTTCGAACAAAGGAGAGTCCATTAAAGTTCAAACTACACGTCATTCACCATGAAATTTGTGAAGCATTACTTTTGCTTAGTTTTTCACTCACCATAACTCAAAGTGATGCCAAACACTTTTCAACCTCATTTGATCTACTTCCTTTTCTTTATTTTGACACTTTTTGATCAAAAGAAGAGAAACCATACGTGTGTTATCAATCAATCATGTCCACCACTTTTGCACCCATTTACATTCATCCTTGCTTGAGACTGGATGGTAAACATTGAAAGTGTGTTGGTACATTTTCATATCTTGATAGCCATTTGATCTTGATACCCAAGTCAAGATCATCATTGTAGTTAGGCTTGATTATTCACTCGATTCTCCTTTGAAGTGTTATGTTGTTTGTATCATATCACAACAATTTGATACTTACATCTTGTTTCTTACAAACTCGACCTAAGTGTCTAGATTGTAACGTTACGCTACATGCATCTTAACAATTCCTTGGTATACTTTATCCTTGGTTTTATTTCAAACATTACCTTGATTTTGAAAGGTGTTGTTGTTACCTTGTGCGTGTCGTACTAATATTATTTTGATACTAATACCTTACTTTTCTATAAAGTTTGGTTAATGTATCTTAGTGGTATTATTATGTTGTTCATATTTCATAACCCCCACTTTTTGAGATATAGGTCTTTCTTGGACTTAAACTCACTTTAAGTATACTTTTATTGGAAATCACATCAACCTCTTGTTATTACTTACGCCTTGTTCATTTTGAACTTGACATAAGTAGTGACATTTCATTGATCATCTTAAACATCAAACTACCATTTGAAAACATTTAGGAAGTACTTCATTGATTGATTAGTTTAAAACAAACCTTATGTGATTGTGTCTTACAATTATTCATCATTTTGACTTATCCATTTAGGACAATCACTTTGATCCCTTGATTCATTGACATTCATTATTCTTTAGACTATTGACATTCTTTGTGTGTCCTTAGTAAACATCTCATTCTAGGTTTTCACTTAGGTTTGATTATACCCTTGGAAAAATTCAACAAAACACCTTAGTGAAATTCTCATTTGCTATGGCCCCCATAACAAGAATGGGATCCAAGAGACAAGCATGGGAAACATCAAACAAACAAGGGTCAAATCCCTTTATCAATCATGATTTAGGACCTCTATTCTCCACCACAAAGGAAAAGGACAAGATGGTAGACCATAGTGGTGATGAGTTAGGATCACCACATGTGGAGTTCAAATTTGACCTCGCCCAATTAGATGAGTTCTCTTTCTAAAAAAAGATATAGTACTCACAAGAGTTGTGGAATTAGGTGCTAGAATGCCAACTAAACATGAAACTATTCCACCTATAAATAATGCTAATGAGGAAGAACACCCCCTCATTAATATGGATGACATTTTAGGACATAGACATGCTTCCACCTCAAACACTGGAAATGAAAACATGGGTGGTTTTAAAATTCCACTCATCAAAATGCCATGTAGGGTAAGAGTGGAACACAAAAATGATGAACAACCCCTCTCCATGAAAATGAAGAGGAACCTCATGATGAAGAAGTCACTATACAATAGCAAATTCAACACCTTAGTCAACAATTAGCTTTTCTAGCATCCCATGTACAAAAAGAGACAAACAAAAATGTACATCGGGAGAAACCTAAGGTTATAAATAGTGAGCTTCACACAAAAACCAAGAGGGAGAAACATCGAAAAATAGTCACGTGTATATGCCAACTTCCCCCACTAAGGAGAAACTTCTTTCACAAGAGTTACAATCTATGAAATCAACACTCACAAGCCTTCAAGAAAGCAATGTAGGACATAGCAAAAAGTATCAATATGAAGAGCTATTCCCTTATCCATTTGATAAGGCTATGTTGCATCATACACCTTTTATGATATTTGATTTCCCAAAATTTGATAAATACAAAGGGAAAGGTGATCCACGGGATCATGTAAAATATTTTTACATGGCATGCCAAGAAGTGGCATACAATGATAATTACCTCATACGACTATTTCTAAGAAGTCTAGGGGGACAAGCCTTAGAGTGGTTCCTTCACTTACCTTGTGGGTCTATCTTCACATGGCGGAACTAGCGGAAAAATTTGTTCATCATTTATCCTTTAATGTTGAGAGAGACATAACCATGTTAGACCTATGTAATGCCAAACAACAACCAAATGAAACCTTTGCAAGTTTCCTACAAAGATGGTGGGGGCTAGCTAGTCACTTCCCTTGCTCAATCCCTGAAAAAAACTTGTTAGCATATTTGTACCAAACTTAAATCTAGACATTTCCTTTCATCTACAAATGCATTGTGTTCAAAACTTTGAAGAGGTTATCGAGAAGGGTACACAAATAGAAAAGGCTATAATCGCAAAGGGACACTCAAACCATTTTCAAAAGACAATCAGTCTTCAAAACCTACGGACAAGCCCAAGATCTTTAATAAAAAAATAATTCATAGGAGATGGAATCACGATTCTAAAAGCAAATAAGCGGTCAAAGTTGGTCCACCTTTTAAACTAACCAAAGGGCCAATCCAACCACCAGTTAAATGTAGAGCATTCACTCCCTTACGGACTCCTTGTCTGCAATCTTAAAACAACTAGATGTAGTGAACATGGTGCAATATCCTACAATGATACCTTTTGATGACAATTCACCTAAACCTTCATGGTATAAGGAACATGAGTATTGTGATTTCCATGTGTAAAAGGACATAAGACAAACAAATGTTTAAGACTATGCCACTTCGTCCAAGATCTTATTGATAGTGGGGAGATAGAATTTGATTCACCATAATCAAATCAAATGCCAAATCAAAATATGGGAATATTCAAGGAGCCTTTCCCAAAACATGGTAAACAAGGTGAGAAAAATCCAGATCAAGGAGAGTCTTCCTAAAGCTATAAATCCACAAATTATGTTTATACCAAAATCAAAACAATCAATATGACTCACTTATTGGATGTGTTCTCTTTTGACGAGCGTGTAAATACCATTAGGATCAAGGGAAGAGACGCACTGACCGTGATAACAAGGTGTACTCATCTCATGATCTTAGAACCTCCTCTATCTACCCCTCAGGATAGTCAATATAATATCCTAGACCAACTTAAGAAGACATCTGCTAATATTTCAATCTTAGATCTTCTTAAAATATCAAACGTACATAAGGACATCCTTTATAAAACTCTCCAAGGGTCAGGAGTGTCAACTAAAGTATATCCTTCTCACCTACATGTTGTGGTGGAAAATATTGCACCAAGTGAACACATTACATTTAACCACAATGAAATCCCTAATGAAGATCATATGCATAACCTTCCTCTTTACATAGAAGTATTTGTTACTCACCGAAATATAAAGAGGGTGCTTGTGGACAACATGTTCAGGGTTAAACATATGCATGTTGAAACTAATTAAACAATTGGGATGCATAAGAAGAAGATCTAGAGTCCCACATTATCACCATAACCGCATACGACAACACAAGATGAGAATCGAATAGTACAATAACACTTTTGATGGAGGTAGGGCCCACTTGTCACAACATGAAGTTTCATGTCTTAGACTTGGAACTTCCATATAATATGCTTCTTGGTCACCCATGGATTCATGCCATGTAGGCCATACCATCGACATTTCACCAATGTATCAAGTTGAAACATGAGGGACACATTATTACTATTCAAGGATATCCATAACCCTTCACCCACTACAGATCTCTCAATAGCTTTATGAGTAGAAATACATACGACTATCCCTCTACCGATATTGTTGTCCCCCTTCAGTTAGAAGCTCTTGAGTCATGGGTAGATTTAGACTCTCTAAGTTCTTGTGCTCATGGTGCTTCTACATCTACCTCTCCCTTTTATTCATGGGAGATGAAGATTCTTGAGTACGGTTGTGGAGAATATAATATTCAATAGGCTCTCCTAGTCTCATATCTATCCTTGTCACCTAAAACAAGAGACAAACCCAACTACCACTTCAAACAACCTCGACATGAACAAAAAATTGGGACATTCTTACCTGGTGGTCTACTTACAAAAGAGAAATTGTTGGACCCTCCTACAATTTGGGTCCCCGAGGACACTAAGCCTATCTACTATAAAATCCAGAATACACAAAATCTAGTAGAATGATGTATTCCATGGGTTATAAAGGACTCAGATGTGGGAATTTTAAACAAGGGATAAGAGGAACTAGTCCCAATTCCACATTTCAAAACAGAGAGATATGGTATCGTATTCAGCCCTATGGGGTGCACCCCATGGACCAAGATGTTACCTACTCTAAATGTAAGGATAGCTCTGTTTATTCGAATAGCGACATAGATTCCCACCATAGCCAATATGAGGATCTTTCCTCTACGAACCTTTTTATGGATACCGCTATCCTTACCATAACCCCGCCAATCAAAAATTAACCTTGTATACCCTACCCTTGTCGATTGGGACCAACAACGTCACATGCCACTGGACCTCTTTGAGAATGATGAGGCTATTATAGAATTTATGGGCATATGTGACACTATTCCTATTGGATACCACAATAAGGGTTTCTCCATTGACCTGGATACTTGTGCGTACTTTCGGGGAGGAGGATGAGCTTCATGGTCAAAAAAATATAAGAAAAAGAGGGAAAAAGTTCCTCTACAAAGCCTCGGTAAAAACATAAGTCCAAGTCATATAGTGAAAACCTCTTTAAGGCATTGGTCGAAAAAATATAAAATTAATGGACAAAAGAAGTGACCATGTTGAGGGTGAAAATCTCAATGAGACGACCCTTAGAAGAAGATCTCAACCTCTCCTCCCGATCCTATGTGTGGAGGATATGTCAAAGATGTTTGTGGAAGAAACTATTGACGTTAATATTGGAACAAAAGAGCAACCAAAGATAGTCAAGTTGGGAGCTTCGATTTTAGCACAAGAACATAAAACTTTCACTATGCTTCTCAGATAATTTGTGGACATATTCACATGGTCTTATATGCAAATATGTTGGGCTTAGATCCATCTTTGGTGGTGCATAACTTAGTTGTGCATGCAGACGTAAATCCCATTAAATAGAAGCTACGGAAAATGCATCCACGAGTGGCCCTTCTAGTCAAATAAGATTTAGAAAAATTGTTGGTCGCAAGGTATATCAGACCATTGAATACTCAAAGTGGATATCTAACATAGTTCTAGTTCAAAAGAAACTTATTGGAATAAAAATCTGCACAAAATTTTGAGACATCAACAAGGCATGTCCTAAAGATGATTTTCCCCTACCCAACATCGACATGATTGTCAATTTGGCAGCTATCCACTCCTACAGGAGACCCCATACCTCAATTGTTTCATCTTGGGTTTCCATGCATAAATAACATTACAAAATATGAAGCGCTCATCACTGGGATGAATCTAGATATAAAATGGAATATTCACCACCTTAAGGTTGTCGATGACTCACAACGGATTATCAAGCAATTCAACGATGAATACAAAGTCAAGGATGACAAACTCATCCCTTATAAAAATTTGGTAGAAACTATAAAAAAATATTTTGTGTGCATCACCTTTGAACAAATTCCAAGGGCACAAAATAGATTTGTAGATGCAATGGCAATAGTGGGTTCTATGCTACGGATTCCACCAGAAAACAATGATATGTCATTTTTGTTGAAAATCTACGTCAACCTACATATGACATGTCGAATCGTGCCTGGCATGTGAAGTTGTTGGTCCCTTCTCCCCATGGTATGAACCCATCTTTAACTATCTCCAAAGCAATAGTACCTTTCCTCCCAACATCACCCATTTTAAAAATAAATCCTTATCTACAAAATATCTCATTACACCCTCCTAGGAGGCACCCTCTACCATTGTGGCTATGATGGGAATATGTTGTGTTGTTTATATGTAGTAGAGTCATTATGAGAAATCAAAGAGGTACACAAAGAAGTGTAGAGCCCATACAAATGGGATGGTTTTAGCAAAGAAGTTATTAAGGGTAGGCTATTACTAGCCTACCATGGAGACATATTGTTACAATTATGTAAAGAAGTGTGTGTTATGCCAGAAGTACAAGAACTTCATCCATGCGCCATCACAACATTTACTGACCAATCACAACACTGTGGCCATTCTCTAAATGGGGATTGGACCTAATAGGGAAGCTTACCCCTACTTCATCTGATGGTCATACACACATTATAATGACCACATAATACTTCACCAAGTGGGTGGAGGTTGTTCCATTGACATATGTTATAGGTGCTCAAATATCAAATTTCATCATGAACCACCTCATCTATCGTTATGGCATTCTGTTGCCATTGTCGCGACAATGGAAAATATTTCAAGAATAAGACGGTGAAAGCTCTATGTCAATGCTTTTAGATATGATTAAAGTGGTCCACACCATATTACCCTCAAGGTAATGAGAAAGCAGAGGCCACTAATAAAACACTTGTTCGGATCATGGAGAAGATGGTGAGTAAGACAGGTCGTAATTGGAATTTACAAATTCACCCTACCCTCTGGGCTTATATGACCTCCATTCACACCCATACTAGTGCGACACCTTATTCCCTAGTATTTGAACTGAATCCATCATCCCCTAGAAATAGAGCTTCCCTCCTTGAGAATATCTCTTAGGGACTATATAGATAAAGATGAGGATTACATAGTGGCTAGACTGGAAGAACTAGAGCTACTAGATGAAAGACGCATCTACACACTCAACCATCTTAAAGTGTATTAGAATAAATTATCACAGAGCTTTAAAAAATAAGCATACCTCATTATTCTGAGCTCGGAGATTTGGTTTTGAAATAAAACCACTTCAACACAAATGAAGGAAAGAGAAAAGAATAGAAATTTTGAACCTCATTGGTTAGGACCATATGTCATTGTGGCCAAATTTGGGTTAGCATATTACAAGCTTGCCTATCCTGATGGAGATGAGATACACAAACCCATGAATGCCATGCACCTCAAGCAGTTCTATGCTTGAACATGGCACAAAAATCAGAAAATAATCAAAAAATAAAAAACATGAAAAAAAAAAAAAAAGAGAAAAAGAAAAGAAAATAGGTCATCCAAATGTGAAAACCACACAATTGTGGAACTTTGGATAGGTCCCTTAGTGAAAACCGGTTTTCGACGCCTTGGGAGGATTCATTGTTCACAAGCATCTTGCGTCTAGGGGGTACCTTTACTTAGCTTTGAGCTAGTTTTGCACCTATGTTTGAGATTCTTTGTGAGCCTATCCTGTCAAAGCCTTAATCCGATTGGTTCTCCCCTTGTTTTTATGTGAAGATGTTTCCTTGGTATATTCCCATCTAACATTGGGGGCATCTTCACTACTTCAACTCCTTGTATATAACACGTGGCATCTGCCTTTATATATTCCCATCTAACATTGGGGCATCCATATTTCTTGGTTTCTTGTACATAACTTGAAAACGATACAAAACACAAAAACATTCAAATATGTTGAAAATCACAAAAACATTCAAATAGGATTGAAAAACCCCAAAAACATTAGAAAACTAGAAAATACAAAAAACAATAGAAAATTGTTTCACAAAAATCCCAAAAACAACACAAAACACTTTGAAAACAGTCTTACAAAAACATAGTAGTAGTTTATTTTCTTTGTTTCTTGCTTTGTTTGTTTGTGTGTACTTTATTTGTATATTTTTTCTTGCTTGTACATTTGGGGGTGTTTTTGTATACTTGTTTATAATTGCATAATTGTTGTTATGTTTTTTAGCGTGTATATTTGGTAGGTTTGTTAACTTTTTCTTGTGCTTGTTTTGTTACTTGTACATTGTTTGTTATCACATCATCATCCATCTAATCACATCTAACATCATATATACATCATATATCAATAAAATTCTAAGTCTACATCATACATGTATGCTAAGATAATCATCACATATCATATCATCAATGGGGCAAGAGGGGTCACAAATATAAAAATCTATCCCCCCACACCAATATCATAAATATCATCTAGTGGACTAATCAAAAGCATCTCATGTACAATAAAAATGATATCATCTAAGGATATATCATAAATCAAAAACATGTGATACGTATACAACAACATCATAATATAGAGTCCAATCACCATAATCATCATACATGTCAAAATCAAATGTCCATTTCTTGAAGTATACATCATCATGATACAAAATATTCCATCATAGACATAAATAAAAAAGAGCCTTCATCAAGATGCATAATCCTTCATAAGATCCATACATCCACACATGTAAGTATATCATACATAAAATGATTCATCCACGACTCTCACCCTCACTTGGACTGCCCAACCTAACGCCCTAAGGAGGAGGAGGTTGCTGATGTGATGGCCCTATAGAGGCCACTACACTCTATTGTATCTTGTAGGTTGCTTCACTAATCAAATTAATTGAGAGGTCCTCTCGAGACCTAGATCTAGACTGCTAACATTCGACTAATTAAATGGAGTAACCCTCATTGTCCATCTGGAACTTCCTAGTGGTATGTGGCCTTGTAATAGGAGGCCTCACCACTAGCTCTCATAACATTTGATAACATATCCACCATCCCAGTTTTGAGGATGCCTGCAATAGAGCATCACACTCTCCTATAACTCGCCACATCGGCCTAAGCTCGTGTGCACTCTGTGAGTTAACCGATCTCTCTTTGCATTAATAGTCTCGAATCTAAGCCTAGGCCTAGTATCTCTTCATAGTCAACTATTGAACCTAGGTTTTAGACTTCAGTATAGTAGGCTCGTAATCTATGTCATCCGAGTTGTCATCTGCTAGATCTATTAGAAGCACGTGACACCACCTCCTCCATCTGCCCCATCTCCACTACCCTTTCCACCTCTCGGTGGACTATATGACAAAGCTACCAATGGCCCTTGCCATGGTACTCCTCTCTATGGCGAGACCCTATGGTGCTTCTCTCTAAAGAGGCACCATTTTTAGTGGTGCATGTATCCCAATTAGTATGCCCACTCGAGGAATCTATATATTTTCGGTAACTGGGATATGTATTTTTCCCTATCACTGTAATGGTGGAGGACCTTGTCCACCACCATCATCATGACCCTGACCATCAAACCCATCATCATCATCCTCATCATTTTCACTATCACTTTGAACTCCTCGAAGGGTGGCCTAACCCCGCATCCCATGTGACCTAGGGAATGGTGAGACGATGAGGTAAAACTATCATGTACTAGGGGGCATACTCTGTTGTAACACCAAGATCCCTAATCTATCTCAACAGAACCCAAGTCTGTGGCACCATCTGATCAAAACTAGCTAGGTCCCTAGCCGTCTCGATCACCGGCCCCATGTCAAATCTCTCTCGCAACTCGATGGGCATACTAGATATCAAGGGTGAGGTACATCTTGCACTACACTGAGCTATCACCGGTGCTGATCTACTCTATAAAAATTTGTAGTGTAGCCCTAAGTACCAATCAAGAAGTGCTCAACCATAGCTATACTCAGCTCATATACATCCTCAACCCACTGATAATGGCGGTAGGGTCTCCACACTATAATGTGTTGATGAATATCATCAAAAACTCTGCGGTAGTGGTAAGTATCCCCCATGTTCCTATGGATGTCATCTCCAACTAGGACCCATCCCATCACTGAGGAATCCTCTAGATCCTAAACTCGTAGAACACTTGATGGATGGCCAATGACTATGTGATCCCACACCCATATCTATAGCAGCGTGGAAGGACCCATGGTCTTCTAACCATGGTATGTAATCAAGTGTAAGTCCCAATATAGATGTGCCAGCATACACTGGCCCCAACAATATCTCTCGCCTCAAAACAATCCTCGTATCACACCAATGAGGCCGAGTGGAAAATAAGTACATGTCTTGTCAATAAGCAGAAAGCCACTGACAAGAGTCATCAAATACACTGACATGTGATGTAGACTGGGATCTAATACTGGCGGTGTAAGTGCACCATCATACCTTGGTGAGGTATATCATCACATCCAAAAACCTCAATAAGGTAGTTTGTAATATCAACATCATCACTGATATACTCAATCAACTTCCCAATGATTGGAACTCATAGTATACGCTAGACGTCCTCCAAAGTCACTGTCATATCTCCAATAGGGGAGCCGGAAGCACTTGGCTCTCATTGTGCCATCTCTCAACTAAGGCTATGAGTAGGCCATGGTCTAGGGTAATCTATGACATCCGTGCCACATGAGCTAACCCTGTGACCTCTAGCAAAATGTCCATCATCCACCTATCTCACTGACGAAAGCTCGCCTCTAGGGTAGCTAGTCGGCCATGACGCTCCCTAGTTCTTAATGCTGATAGTAATCTCTGCAAAATAACACAACACATGCTAGCACTTTATTTTCTTCTATCTTATTCTATTTTCTACTAAGTATTGACTCGTATTTCATCTACACTATCCTAATCATTAACTAACATTCCTCTAAAACTTTCCTATTTTTCTTCTAAGTTTGAATTTCCCTTCTTCAATGTTTGCGTGCCCTTTCTAGTATATGCACGCCTCACGCATGTGCGTGCCATTTATGGTGGTTGTGTACTCATGTTTTCATTTGCATGCACAACATACTTACCCTCACCTGAATTTCACGTGTGTGTCCTTTAAGACGTTTGTGCGGGAATTCTAACATGTGTACCTTCATGTACACACTTTCCCACCCCAAACGCATGCATGCCCATTTTTTACCTACATATGTGTGTGTGATATGCACATGTGCGCACATTTTGATATGTGCACGCACACATTTTTAACTTCCTAATTAACCTAATAAATGCAATTAAATGATAAAATTGACGAAGAGGGATGTGGTACTCTCAAAGGGTCCATTTCCTCATCCCATACGTACTCCCAAATAGTGTCAGTGTGACTCCTATGGTTTTGCACTCTTGCCATCTCACTCGTAGCTCACAAAAGTAAAAATTGGTAGGGTGGTGGTACAAAAAGGAACATTTTGCGATAATTTACCCCCCCTAGAGGGGTATATTTAGTTATTTTAACCCATCGTGCTGCCCTCGAGGCATGTTTTAGATGTCATGATTAATCTACCTTCTTCTATCACCTGCAATGATGTTTATTTAAAAATAGATAATCGTTTTTCACTCATTTTTGTCCGTCTGGGGCATATTTTTGCTACCTAGTGCCTGTTTCTTCTCCTGGGGCATTTTTCTTGCTTTTAGGAGATCCTCCTCATCTAATTTCTTCTAAAAAATAAAAAATCACTAAAAATTACAAAAATCAAAATTTTCAAAAAAATTAATAATCAATCAAAAACTCCTAAAAATTGTAAAAAATCAAAAATTTACAAAAATTGGTAAAAAGCTCTTACGTGATGAAATTTGTGTCACGCGCATGTTATTCCTTCCATATCTTATTATTTTTTTCACATGTTTTAGAAACAAATGACTCGTGAATCACCTGGATCTACAACCATTTACAAAGCTAGATTGTTTGCTTCATCTGTACTCTAGGGCACATCAAGTTAATTGGTATTGTTTTGTAGCAAACAAAGCTTTATCATGGGACGTTGCATCCTTCATCAATCCTCCTCACATGCATCCTTTCTTGGGGCATCATTTTTAACCCTTGTCATTAATCACGAACATGTGGGATCTTCATCTTGATAACAAAACATTTGTGTAACCGTCTTGACCGTTGTTGGTTTGAGTATGTGTGTTTGTACTTGTTTCCTGTTAAATGAGCTTGTTTACTTCTCGTATTACATTGCATTTTGTATGTTGCATTGAGTTGGTGTTTTCAACAATGGACAATTGTTCATATTATGGCTTTTCATGTCATTCTACACTTTTTCGTATGCTTATATTTTTAATAAGGACCGATGATGTAGATCACTAGAAATATGATGACACAAAATTTGTTTAATACACTGGATGAAAGCTAGTTCTTTTCTCTCCATCTTCATTTTTCTTCTATATCATTCTCCTATCAACATTATTCTTCTACTTCACTTGGGGCATCCTAGTCCCTCCCCATTCTAATTTCAATTCCTTCATCTTTTTTATCGTCGATCAACCTCTTTCATCACCCCATCGACACTCAAGGGGGCATCCTTCACTCCACTAATTTTTCTTCTATCTCTTCAAAATTCACGTGTTTATACTTGTCTACTATCTTTGAAGTGGCGTCACTTACACCACCCCAAAGAGGGAAAATGTAGACACCTATAATTTGGATCGAGCAATTTAAATACTTAAATTACACTAATTATACCCTTTCCCACAAATTGATGACATATCGTCAATAACACACCTTTTCTCTTCTATCACCATTGATTAATTACATTACACTAATTAATTAATTCTCCTATCACTCAAGATGTCGATTAACGACCTTTTGTTAATTAGTGTTCCTTTCTATCTAGATTAATTAATTATTCTTAATTAATTAACTTCCCCTTCTGTTTAATCAATAAGTCATCATTTATTGGATTAAAATCCCCTCATAACCCAGATCATGCTAACTTTCCTCTAAAAATATTCTATAAGCTACACATACCTATTAGTTAATCACTCTTGATTAATTAATACACCCCCTCAACTCCCATGAATCACTAATGATATATTAATCTCCCCTAAAGCAAACTTAAAGTATGTTTATCCCTAACTAACGTTTTTTTATTATCCCATATACAATAAGATGCAAAGCTTCTTCAAACCAATGGGTTATATAAGGAACCCTCCTCCTACCTTTCTTCTTACACATTTTGTGCATATAGCATAAACTATAGGCATTTTCATCTTTGAGCATCCTCCATTAGTGTTGAGCTAGGTATCTTCATCTTGCATTTCATCCATCCAAGATTTTGAGTCATATGGAGAGAATCAAAATGGCCTTGTAGCCATGTCTTGATGAGACTCCATTCTTAAACCCTTGGGATCAAACAAACAATCACATTTTGATTGCTAAGGATCTACATAGGTCCATTTCTAGTTTAGCTTTCAAAGAGTAGAGAATAATGCTTAACATGTTAGTTTGATTTTCCTTCAAATTTCTATGCATGTTGTTGATATTTAGTCTCTTTAAGCTCTTAGCATGATGATATATGTGTAGTTAGCTTTGTTTTGGAACTATTAGGTGTTAGTTTCAATTCTCTTAGCTTAGCTAACTAATACATGGATACAATAAGAATCAAAAATGACATTCTCATCATCTTGGAGATTTTGAGGAATATTTGCTAGGCCAAAACTAATAATCTGTTGGATTGTCATCCTATTATAGTCCCTTCTTTTGAATTCAAATTCATCCCTGCAATCAATCCAGAAATCTTCTAGTGTCGGGAGGTGCATATAGTCTAAGGAGACGATATTTTGTGATATTTTCCTAAAGTCGAAATTTGTCCTGGCTTCATAGTTCTCTTGTTCATAATGATGGAACATCTCTTTCAAAATATTTCTAACCTTATGAATACTATCACAATGATGATTGGGAATTTGACAATTACTCTATGAATTTTTGATTGTAGGTCATGTAGTTCCACAGTTTCCTGTAAAGTTCTATCAATATCCACTTATCATTAGGGTATCTTGGGAGCTTAAGTGGTGAGCCTGAGAAACCACAAACCTAAGATAAGTGAAATTAGAAAATTGAATAAAAATGCACCCATACTGGGAAACTGTGTCCAATGTACTACATTGGTCACCCTTTTTCCTTCATCTTAGTATTGAGCTTGCAAATGATTTCACAAAATAAGAATTCATTCACCTTCTTTTATTTCTTGAAATACTAATTGAGGGTAGTATTCAATGATTGATTCTACAACTAATATCCCTTTCTTGTGCATGTAACACTGGAAAATGTTCCATTTGATGCTGCAATATACACCCAATAGGAGGTCATATTGAAAGTGAAATATTACCTAACTTGCGTATCGACGATCAATGTTGTTGTTCATCAACTCAACCCAGTTGATCAATGCATTGGGCTTGTTGGCCTCAATTGTTCTGATGAAATAATACATCCATGTGAAGAAATTATTAGTGTTCTTATCTCCATTGACCCTACATAACAACTAAGTTATGTCATCAGCTTCCTGGATAAGATCTGATCTCACAATGGTTTTGGGAAACCTTGATGGCTACTTTGGTTTCTTCAAATAGTTCAAATTCATAATTCTAATACAGTCACCAGGGTTATCCTCCCATTTCTTAATGGCATTTTCCATATTCACATCCAACACCTTTTCCTTTGTGGGGATCTTCAAGAAATAATTGAAAAACTGAGTATCAAGTCTCACCACTAGATTTCTGATGTATCTTTAACTGACCTAGTTAGAGGATCATAAAACTTGGCACATTCCAAAACAAATTCAAGTAACTAGGCAGCACTAGGAAATGTAGTTGCTTGTATTAATCCACTATTGGTCAAGTCCTACATTAAAGGTGTCTACCTTACTACTTTAGATCTTTCTATAAGTTTAGTTGTAGACACATGCCCCATGTCTGTGTCATTGATTTCAGCAAGCTTAGATACAACACAAGATTCAATTGGATAACCCTTATATTCATACTTCATCTTATCTCCTTGTGTTTCACTAACTAGCCTAGATTTAGATTTTCCTTTTCTCTTTCTATCCTTGGAGGTTTCTTCAATTACAAGATTGGGATCCTCTTGGATAATGGAAACCTCTTCTACTTACTGGTGACTTTTCTCCTATCTCATACATTTTTTTATTTCTTTCCAAAGAATAATATATGCCAACTACTGAGATGTTAGCAATTATCCCTGCTTAAGATGTAGATTTTAAGTCATACTATGATATCTCACAAGTAAATTCAATTCTATGAGCATATCCACAACTTACCCATTCCTTAAAGCACACAAAAGTATTTTGTTAGAAAATTTCGAATTTTTAGTAAGCAAGAAAACAAAAAGTTTGTCTTCATATTAAAGTGTGGGTTTATAGGGTGACACCTTTGCTTAAATTTTAAAGCAAATCAAGTAGGAGAATTATAGTTTAGTGCAAAAAACTGGGAAGCAAGAGTCCCTTGAAAATCTGCTTTACAAAGATATTTTAAGTAATAGTGATTGGTTCCCCACAATGAATAGGCAATAGTAGTGGTATTTTGAAAATTTGTTAAACACTAGTCTTAATTAACAAAGCGTGGATTCCACACAAAGCATAGTGGAATTAATAGACATTCGAGACTACATATAGCATTGAGGAAGTACTAATGGGTCGATTTTTCACTAAACATGGAGAGGAAGTAGTGGTGGTTAGGACTTCAAGTTGTGTGAGATGGGTTTCCGCAAGACGTGGGGAAGAAAAAGTAGTTTAGTTTTCCAAACATAACTAGGGAAAAACTAGGGTTTATTTCACAGATGATATTTTGAATAATTTGGCACAAAACAACCATAAACACAACTAATTCATTCTAACCCTAAACCCTTTCAACCAATTTAACCTAGCTCTCAAATGATTTTATGAAAAATAGACCTTACATAAGCAAACAAGGTGTTACCATGATAGAAAAGAAAATTTGGAAAAATAACAATGGAAATGACTGGAGAAAACATGAAAATAATGAATAAAAATGAAGGACATACCTTTTCCTCAAATGGGTAAAAGTCGAATCGCTCATAAATCTCTAATTGGCTAGCACGAAGTTGCTTTGGTTTTGCGAGGAGGGCTTCTTTGCTTCAATCCGATCGCATTTGTGGAAATGACATGCATTTGATTTCCTCTTTTAAATAATCCACCTCATTAAATGCATAGGATACCAATGCCATGCCGTTATTGGCTTTGAGGCGGGTTTTGAGAATGAATTTTCTTGTTTTTGGCTTATGAAGTAATGAGTCATCACAACCCCCATTAGGTTAAGTTTTATGCGTTTTAGCTTTAGCTTTACTTAACTACTTAACTTTTCCTTAAGGTTAGTTTTAAAAACATAAGGAAGTAAGGTCAATTTTTGTGGGTTTCACTTTAGCTTTACTTGTCTACTTAGCTTTGAGAAGCAAGTAAAGTAGGTTAAATAGACCGATAAGCTAAGTGCCTCGGGTTTGTGGGTTTTGCCAACTACTTTGCTTATTTTCTTTCATAAGTAAAGTAATCTCATTTTAGTGAAAAGAAGGTAGTAATGCAAATCAGGTTGGTGGGGCGAATTTACTTGGTTCTTTTTAGGAGTAAAGCCACATCGGGTTAATGTGAAGAAGACAAGGGTAAAAATTGGGTTTGTGGGATTGACTAATTTCTTTGTTTATCAACTCTTTTAAGAAGTAAAAAAATTGAGTAAACCTGCAAAAATGAGGCAATGTGAATCGGGTTTTGAATGGAAACTTACTGCAAATCATGAAGTAGAGTAACTTAAAAAACCTGAATGCTTAATAGGCTGAATACTTAGCTTATATGACTTTTGAGCAATTTTGGGAAAAGGGTATTTTTCCAACTACTTCCAAGCAACCTCTTACAACCTTCTAAAGAAATCTAGAGAAATCCTACAATCCAAATGATTTAAGGCAATAATCCAAACAACAAAGACTTATTCAAATGACAACAAGCAACATGACCACAAATCTTCACAAGGTCAAAAGACCAAAATTCTAAAGGGTGTCCCAAAATTTCTAAGTGAAATCTTGGGGACACCAAATCTCTAATTCCTTGGGAGATCTCATCAATCAAGGGATCACTAAATTCATTCCTAAAGTTGGAGACCTTGAGAATATTTCCAATTGGAGACCCATTACTCTCCTTAAATTATCTTATAAAACCATTCCCAAAGCTTTGCTAAAGAAACTCAAATATTTGCTTCCCCTCATTGTAAGAAGTGAGAACACTAGCTTCATTCAACACAAGGACATTGTTGACAATTTTATTACTATTTGGCAAGGATTATAATGGTTGATAATCTCTTGAAAAAAATCTTTTTACGAAAATTTATTTTGAGAGATCTTATGACAAGATTGAATTGAATTTTATACTTGTTATGCTACAAGATCTTGTATTTGGACTTCACTTTTGCCACGCTGTCAATATTTTATTTCAAAATGTTAGAGCCTTTATTTCAATCAAATTATCAATGGTTATCAATCTACCAAGTTTGGGTTATTCAAATCAATTAAGAAAGGTTTCCCCTTAGCCCCTTCTCTTTGTGTTCTTATCATAGAAGGATTTAGTTATTTTTACTAGTTTCTCTTCTCAAGCCTTAGTGAAAGGAATTTGTCTCACCCACTCATATCAACACCTCATTAATGGTCATTTTTTTGAAGAATTTTTTCTTACTTTGCTTGAGAGGAATTTTTTTCAAAAATGTCATGGAATGCATGGATATTTTTTTCCATCTTCCATACAATGGAAAAAAACTCAATGTTATAAGAAAAATCTTTCCCCCAAACATCCTTGGCTAAAAGGAATTTGATAGAAATGGATTCATCCAAGTGTGTATAAGTTCAATTTTTTTGGCATACCATTTTCTTTCAAATCGTCTCCATTGAGATTTTGTCTTATGTTGTTTAGAGGGTGGATAAAAAATTAATTTTTGATCACCAAACCTCTTTCATGCAAGGAAATTATAAATCTTCTCTAATGTGATGACATATAATCATGTTTACTACTCATCTTATTGATCCCCCTCCAAAGATTTGTAGGCTAGATTAGAAAAAAAAATCTTAGAGATTTCTTATGGACTAATTCTGAGGGATACAAATGTTTCCATGTGGTGGCTTAGGAAATTTTTTTCCAACCTAAACAAGTAGGAGGGATAGGGCTACTAGATATTTAAATACAAGGGACTGATCTCAATTTCAAATGGATAATTCAAATTCTTGAAGGTTATAAAGCTTGTAAAATTATGCTCCATTATTACATCAGTCAAAGGACTCTTATGGGATGAGAAGCCTAGAAATATATTGGGTTTCAAATTATTCTTTTATCATCCATTCTTGTGAAGTTAGTGGCACATTTGTTGTTGAAATCATATGGAAGGCTTGGGAGTTTCTCAAACCCAACCTCATTTCGTTTGGGGATTTATTAAAATATGGACTTTCAATCACTCTCTCTCTCTCTATCTCTTTATGGTGGTCTTCATTCTTAATTTTCATAATGTCGCATTTTCTATGGTCACATGGATTAAAGGCCTTGGGATTTTCAAAATGGAATCAAATTTATTGGTGATTTATTTTGCAATGCTTTTCATATGTGGTTACCAGGGATTTGTTTAAAGATAAAATTTAGATTCAAATTGATAATGTAGATTCTATTTATAAAATTCAAAATTCCATACCTAGTGATTTCTGTTAAAAATGGAATCTCGTATGGGGTTCCATGGTGGAGATATTGGCATTGGTCAATGACCACCCCATTTGTCACTACAAAACGTGAATTGGCTACCATCTTTTTTGCCACAACATGTTCTTGGTGATTCTCTTAATCACTTTGCTAGAACATTAGATTCCATGATACATTTTTCTTTGGAATGTTTTACAACCTATGGAAAGCTCACATTGATTCTAAAAATCATATCTTCTTTAGTGTCTTAGTTATCAAGGTCTCCCTATTAGAGAAAAACTTAAGCATGTGGGAGTGTTGAACCCTATCTACACGACTTTTCAATAGCCAAATTTTGTTAAACAACTATTTTGGTTTTTCCCCATGTTTAGTCCATATAGAAATAGATTTATACCATTTTCCAACCTTTCATCCCTAAATTTTTCCCTTGAAAAATGGTATTGTTGGGAGATTCAACCATGTTTCCTATAAAATACAATTATTATTGGAAAAAAATTCTTTTTGATATCATGTTTCATATATGGAAAGGCAAATTTATTATTACTTTTAACAACAAAATTATGGAAATCGACTTCTCTATTACTAATAAGGTTAATAAGATCTACAATGTTTTGCTTCATATCTAGTTCCAAATGAAAAAGTACACTTGGAAGTGGATAATTTACAATATATATTTGTGCATTGGGGTAATACCCCTATATTTTCATTCAAGTGCCTCTAGAATCATCATGTCACCACTCTCCACTCAAAGTGGACCACAATCGAGGATCGGGACTGGATAGGATTGAATGCACAAAGCAAAAACCTATGTATAGTAGTGAAATCCAAAAATGCTTAAGGAAGAAAAACTCTTCATTAATTCATCATTAGCCAAATGTGCATAGGAAGGTGCATTATATAATGAGGAATTAGGTCACTAGAAAAGGTAATTAACTCAACTCAAAATTAGAAAATGACTTAAAGTTTATCTTCCATAATGACCTATTATTAACCTAAGTAAGATAATTAGGTGTGTAGGTAAGACCACATAGTGGACAAAAGCATACACCAACATCCCCCCTTAAGTGTATCTTAGGTGGGTAGAATAAAATGTGGGTCTTGGTAAAAGGCTGATGAGGTACCCATGTGCAATGTAAATCTTCCATAAAGTGGGGAGAAGGAGAAAATCGAGAAGAAAAAAATCCTCCCAAAAAGAGAGAAATGAATATAAGGTAGGACTAGAAATTCCCACTCGAAGATACTGCTTCCAGTAGCCACTTTATGTCCTATAAAGGAGCCTCCCGAGTTACTATGTATCAAAAGTAGATGCAACAAATATTAGATCACCATGGAAAAGTGAATGAATCCGCCAAGTGGATGATGGATCTTTAACCAAGTTGTGGTTCTTATACAAGGAACTATGCTCTTCATACAAAGTAGAAGATTCAATTGCTCATGTAGGGATGGTATATCTGAAGAAACAACAAAGAAGGAATGTGGAAGGCCCTGAAACTATGTACTAGAATACCCGATGTCGATGATTCATGAATCAAGGTGTTTACTCCTAAAAAATATGTTTTGGACTAGAAGTGGGTGGATCAAGAAATAACACCTCAAAATCTAGAAATTCACAAGGAAATGGTGGAGGTAGGTCCCTATCACTATTGTAGTCATCAATGTTATAAGATAATTCCTCATCATAAAAAATGTACTCGGGATCTAAAATGTCATCAAGCACAAGTGAATCGATGAAGAATCTGAAGGAGGTACAAAGTGAGATAAGGAATATAAATAAGTTTGATGATTGAATAGAACCACTTCGCTAATAGATTCATTATGTAACTCTATGCCATACACTAAATTTGGAGTGAACTCAACATGTATGTCCTAAAAGGTGAGTAATCTAGTATTGATAGGAGATTAGTTGGCAGTGAGGGAATACTTAGAACATTATTGAATGTTCCTCCACTCACTTCAACATACCCTCTCCCAAAACTTACACTAAAGTGTTGTCACCCAAATGTACATTGGACATGTCACATGGCTCCAAGGAAGTGAACTCCACATGTGAAGAGGTCATATGATGTGATGCACTAAAATCAATAACCCATGTAGGAGTTGGTGGTACAACTATAGCTAGGCCCTCTCGTTTGTTTTCTCATTTCCTAATTCTTTCTCTTTCCTTTTCTATTTTCATTTTCCTTAGAGGATTCATGGGTTGATGAAGATGGTTTGATAGACTCGAGATACCTATGTTGTTCTTCTCAAGAAGACTCGTGATGTGGTCAATCTTCTACTTCATACATTTTCTTTCATTATGCTTTCTTATGCAATACCCACATTTGATCCTCTCTTTCTTGGACTTAACACTAGAAGAGGAAGTTTTGGAGTTTGATTTTGAGGTGGGATCATTTTGATCCTTCTTGTTCTCATGATCCTTTTATTATGTTTCTTCTCTTTGTTTAAATCCTTTAATTTCTCATGTCTAGAAAATAGAGCATGTGATTTAGAGGACTTCATTACACCCATTTGAATAAGCTTGGCTTGCTCCCAAGTTAAGTTAGTAGAAAAATTGTCCAAGGATGGCATTGTCCATGTAAGTTCAATGGCGCTCTTAGTGGCATGGAAGATAGAAATGAAGACAAAATAGTCAAAACCTAATTGGAAAGAATGAAAAGAACTAATTGATCATTTTTTTGTCTATGCCACACAATTTCAAATACAATATGAGTGATTTGAATTTCGTGAAGAAGTCTTGTACCTTGTCAAAGTTTCCTAGGCTCGAACTCGATGACCTCTTAGTATATCCTAGAGCTCATTCTCTAACTCATGACCTCTAGTATATCCTACTTCCTAAATATTTCTTCTAATTTGGGTCATATTTCATTAGAAGTAGTTGCATATTCAATATGAAAGAGCAAGTCTAGAGACATTGACATACATAATAGATTGTAGGCTTCGTAACTTATGTTGTACCACTTCACCTTCTCTACATTTGGTGTCGGTTTTGTTTCTATGCCCATTGTGATCTAGTGTAAGCCTTTACTCCTTAAGAGGATGTATATTTTAACTTTCTAGTCATGATAGTTGAATAGTGTAATAAGCAAAACATGAGACGAATCTATATCCATAAGTGATTGTGTGTTGAATTTTGTGTGTTTGAAAAAATCAGATGTGCAATCCCCTGAAACTATAAAGGTTTAATTTTACAAGGCATGATAATATCACCAATGCGTAGAGATCCAAAACTTGCACTTTCAAGAAAAATGTCACCTTTAATGGAATTAATGGCTAAAGGTTATGGAAGTTTGAAGTTTCTTGCTTGTTAAAAAATTCTCCACTTTGCATAAAAAATTTGGTGCCAAAATTTTACCCAAAATTTATGAGAAAAAGTTAAGCCCCCTTGGGTAGGGCACGACCAAGGGCTTAATTCCCATGTGACTAAGGGCTAAGGTCTACGATGGTTGCCTCTGTCGAGGGTTTAGCACTTGCCAAACACATTCAAAAACTTGACAAACATTGTCAGGGTTTAGCACTTGTTGAACACCTCTAAAAACCTAAAATAGGTTGTCATGGTTTTGTACTTGTCGAAGCAAGTTGCAAATCTCAAAATAGACTGTCAAGGTTTTAGAATTGTTGAGAAAGTTGTGGAACCCAAAATGTGTATAACAAGAGTCGGAACCTGAAGCTTGAAAAACATGGTAAAAACCCTTAAACACTACATTGATCAGGGATCGAGGTTTGACTGCAAATTGCAAGATTTGTGTCGATGTGTTAAGATGTCCTAATGTCCCAAAACACGAAATGCACTACGTTAATTGGGGTTCAGAGGTTTGAATGCAAGTTCCAAGTTGTGTTGATATGTTGAGATGTCATGATTCTCTGAAAACCCGAAATGCACCGCATAGGCATGTGTCGAGGTTTTCAACTTATTGAACAACCCGAAATGCACTAAGTTCGGTTTTTCGACTTATTGATCAATCTACGAATCCCGAATTACACTTAGATGGAGTTTTTGACTTGTCAAACAATTTGGAATACCGAAAACACATTGGGTTGGGATTTTTGACTCGTTGAATAGCTTAGAAACCCCGAAAGGCACAAATGATGAGAAAATTACAAGGAAAACCCCAAATCTTGAAAAATATGTACGTCTTCCACACACAACATCAAATACCAACCAAATGTTTTGAAAGCCTAGAAAAACCTAGAAATGATTTTCCTTTTTATTTTCGACCTTGAGATGGTGGGAACTTGGGAGATTTCAAAAATCTTCAAACCCTCCAAAAATGGCCGAAATCACATGTCACAAAACTAGATCGTGTGTACAACCAAATCTAGGGTTTTGGGACCTTCCGAAATCAACAGTGTTATCTCTTTTTTTCACTTAGAGACTCTAGAGGAATAAATTTGCACAAATTTTCTAGAAACCCCACCAAACCCTTGAAAACTAAAATCAATGGAAAAATAAACATTGAATGAGCTAGAATGTTAGATCTCCCAATAGATGCAATGACATTCAACTACCAGATTAGCTTTGATACCATGTCAAAGTGGGCCATAATCGAGGATTGGGATTGATATGATCGAATGCAAAAAGCAAAAACTTGTGTATAGTAATGAAATCCAAAAATATTCAAGGGAAGAAAAACTCTTCATTCATTCATCATTAGCCAAAATGTGCATAGGAAGGTACATTATATAGTGAGGAAATAAGTCACCCGAAAAGGTAATTAACTCAACTCACAATTAGAAAATGACTTAAAATACATTTACCTAATGACATATAATTAACCTAAGCAAGTTAATTAGATTGTGCAAGTAAAACCTCATAGTGGACAAAAGCCTACACCAACATCTCCTTCTTAGGTTCACAACCGAGGATTTTACGGGCATCGTTCTAGTAGCTTTCGACGCTTCTCTCCTCATGGTCATCACTATTTGCCCAAATCCCAACACCCTTCTGCTCTCATGGTCGGGGCATGGTTGACCACCTTGGCAATGGTGATAACAACTACTAGACTACTCTCCCATAGGGGAAATTCTCATAACTAGTGTTAGCCATTTCTCCCCACCACTAGAATGAAGAAGAAGAAGAGCATCTTTAGAACACATATGGGATCCTATTCCGGACACGGCCCAGACCCTCACGGCACTAGTGGCTAGGGGGAAAATCCTCGATAGTCCTCCATCAACCACCATGTTTATTGCTTCAACATAATTCTCTTATGTTTACTATGTTGTGATGCTTTGTATACTATACCTTGTTTAAATTAAAATTACACTTTATTTTTGTTAATTCAACATTAATGTTGCTACTTTAAAGTGATTTGACCTCTATTTCAAAACCCAACTCAATTTACTCAAGATTCTTAGCATTCTTAAGTGTGACTTTTTCCACCTAACTCTCTTTGTACAATTAATTTTATACTTTATTTTCTTATAAATAAAAGTCCACTTTCCAAATTAAAAATGCATCCTTTGTTTTGTTAATATTGTATTTTAACAAAAACAAGTCACAATGCTATAACGTCTCATGCTATCTCTAATATAACTTTAAAACTAGCAATTGCAAATGAGTTGCAAGTTACGTCGGAGAGGGCTTGAATTTTATGTGTATAATATGGTTTGGATGTAAAATATATTCTATGATCTATGATAGATGTTTAAGCGAAGAACATAAGTTACATTTTGCTAAAACAGTTCACATGTCTTTATGTAAGGTTCCACATTCGTATACATGTCTATCAAAACATTTGCAACTATATCTAACAAAATTCCTCTATATTTTGGCACGGAGTTGGGAGTACTTTGGCAAATTTAAACTAATTGGGTTGGAGCCACTGTTTGTTGCATTTGGTGAAACAAGGCAAAAGAGATATCTTTGGCAAATGTAAACAAGAAAACACTCTATGCTTGAGTGGTGCACGATTCAAAGTGATGAATATGTACAACGAGAGTAGAATCGGATGGATAAGAACACAAATATGGAAGCCTCATTTATAAGAAGCGTGGAGATGCTCTTCCGCTACAACATCTTGGGTTTCATTTGTGTTTCTTAATCTCATCTACCCACCAAACATAAAATTCCCTAGAGATATGTCATCTCATGGAATGAAGTGATTGAAGGATACTGACAAAATGGGATTGTTGTCTACACTTTGGGAACATTTAAATGCCAAAATATGAACTTTTGTAAATAAACGCCAAGTGTTCAACCAAATGATACAACATGTTATCTTTTAAATGAATATCATAGTTGTATCTTACAGAAGACATGGTCATCGTCAAGAGACATTGTGATTGTTTCATCAAATAAAACAACTATATATTCACCCCGATCAACTCACCTATACCAACATACGTGTGGCCCATAACAAAATACGAGCTTTATAGCAACGTACGGACATCCATCAAGGCATAGTAGGCAATGTTTTTTTGTTGGAAGTTACTATATTGTCCTCTCCCCATCACACAAACTTAAAATAGAAAAATTACAACTCCAATAAACTAAACATTGTTATCCTCTCCGGCGTAAATTGCAACTCATTTAGAACTACATCAGATTCTTTAATTGACTTCTAGAGAAAATGCTTTGGCTCTTAATTAACATTGCTTCTTCACACGATCTGACAAAAATTTCTCGATGGATACATGATCTCTAAAGATTTGGTTATGTTTTTTGTTAGATGGAATCATTGAAATAGTCTCCCGTGGCCCTGAATGTCTAGTGTGCGCCATCTATGAGAGCCCTTTTGAAAGGGGCTAATGGATCAAACTACCACATATGCTTAAAATTTGGTCTTTTTGGGACAAGGCTCTTCAAGACACACAGTGCCTTCCCTTCCAAAGTTTCTCAAGTGGCTCGCAAAAATAGAACTCATATTGTTATGCAAGACAACATTGCGGGGTCATATGCCACATCCCTAGCAGAACTGGCCCAGTCTGTGAAGTCCCTAGATGCTATCAGTAGAGACATCGATAAGCTCTCTCAGTACATAACCAATAAGGTTTTTTTAATTTCCTTGTTAATCCAATCATACCAGACGAGAAGAAAAAGGGTATTCTCGAAGACATTACAAATGATGCCAAGTTTCAGCCTTATACATTAAATTTTCTCTACATTCTTATTGACAAGAAAAGGATTGACCTCTTTGGTGAGATTTTCAAAGAGTTTGAGACTGTCTACAACAAACTGACCGACACAGAGTTGGCAGTTGTGTCTTCTGTAGTCAAGCTTGAGAATCAAATTTCTCTTGGTCCTTCACAAAATCAATGTAATGTTTTTTGTTGATTTAAGTCATATCTTTTGCTAGATTGTTTCCATAATGGCATGCTTAAATCTGTTAGGCCACAATTCATCTATTGTTGCTTTGCACTCTTCCTTTGACAGAGGAGTTCGGGATTCTTCTACATGAGCGACACCTCTGTTAATAATACCTTGATCATGCCTTGCTTTCTTCAAGTACTTTTGCAATGATGCGTACAAGTTTTGAGCACTCAAACTAAGGGCAAAATAATGTTCCGCCACACTCAACAAGTCCATGTTTCCATTACTGGGCTCTCCTTCACTGCGCAGTCGGTGAAGTAAGGAAATAGATTTCACTCATGATGGTCTCAGGCCGGCCACTCCCAAAAGCAAGGGCACCAAAGAATGGTTATTGCCAAGTCTAAAATGTCATTTAAAGGATGTGGAGTCAAAGATGAATATCTAAAATAGTAAATATCTAGGACTTACAAAAATATCTAAAATCCGACAACCTGTAAAGTTAAGCCACCGGAATTTGACACTTTCCAGCAATGCTTTCTTCAAAGTAGATTTTGGGCCTGTTAGGAAATAAGAGATAAAATATGCGGAATAATCCCTTACAGAATCGCAATAGTAGAAACTAATATGCAGAAAATATTATAGATCTCAAATAAAAGTGTAGAATAAATAACACAACACAGAGAGACAAGATTTAACGTGGTTCACCCAATTTGGGCTATGTCCACCAAGAATCACTTGCTCAGATTTTATTACAAGCCTCCACTCTCTCAATACAATACCCAGATCCGTTTGGAGCTATGCTCAACAAACTCTACAGAATTCACACCCGAATTCAAAACACATCTGCAATACATTTGCTTGTATATCTATCATATGCATAAGACCATATAAATAGACAATTGCTTAAGCAGTTTTACAAAACCATGGGTATCAAACAATGGGCAAAAACAAAACCATCCCATAAACCTATGGGTAGCCAAAGAGGCGGTTTTACAAAACAATGGGTACCGAAAAACTATGGGCCCAAAAACAGCCCATAACGGTTACCCATTACCCATGGGTTAATAAACCACCCATGAAAATTTGCTTTGGGGCTTCGCCCTTGAACCCCCCTGACCCGCTCACCGGTGAGCGGGACCACTGTAAAAATACCTGAGTGTAACACATAGAAGGTGTACCACACTCTAACATGAAAATAGGCTCCACAAACATAACAGGGCCTTGGCTTATGTGATGAATAAGTGGATAAATCATTAATGGTTTCATTCTTTAAAGTTTAAATTTTAAGTCTTAGTTTATTGAATTATTCATGTTATATTTGTAAATTAATAAATTATATATATTTTTTATTAGTCGTTCCCATGCCCGGCCTACAAATTCCGTTCCTACGTCCCGACGTCCTACCATCCCAGAGTCTTAGGTAACCATGCATATAATATTAATCATGCTTTTTTTAACATTTCCAAAGGAATCCATGGTAACAAATGAATGAATACTTTTTTTGCTTGATTAAATTTATGTCTACATTTTGAGAAAGATTAAATTTTTCAAATGAGATTGGTTAAAACAAAAACATCGAGTTTTATGAGGTAAAGTTTATACCTTTGGTCACAGGAAAAAATAACAAGAAGAAGATTCAAAGCTCAGAAGAAAATATCTGAAACAAAAATCAAAGATCGGGAGCAGGAATGAAGCTATTACATGAAGATGAGATATCAATGTGTTCAGAGACCCGAAAGTCCGGTCAGTATAATGCAAGGATTAAAATGGAAGGCATAGGCTTCATAAAAAGGGGCGGTGGAAGAATGTAGAAAAAAATCTATGTCAAAGATATGCAGTTAATGAAACTGCAGCTCATTAAAGAACACAGTCAAATTGAATATGACAACAAGACACTTGTCCACCTATTCTTTCAGTTTTTTTGAATTTAATTTCTCTGTAAAGGAATAAGACGTCAATTTAGTCACTTCAATTATGAGCACCAATGACATAGGCAAGAAAATGTTTTTATCAAATTTTTAAACTGTGAAAAATTGTTGACAAAAATTTTGAATTCATGGAAACGAAAAAAATAAACCTATATCATTGGATGGCAAGTTCAGAGTAATTAGTGCCGTTGAAACATTTAGGAACAGGATGTGGAGTCAAATATGAATATCTTAAATAGTAAATATATAGGAATTACAAAAATATCTAAAAACCGCAACCAAGTAAAAGTTAAGCCACCGGAATTTGACACTTTCAAAGCAATACCTTCTTCAAAATAAACACCTCGGTGAAAAATTACTCTACATTTCTATACAAATCTCGTAGGTGCTTTTATATTAAGCATAACAAAATATCAAGAGTGAATAAGACACTTAATATTTTCTAATATAAGTGTCACGTTAACATTTATGGACATTTTCAAATACATTTTAACGTGGCCTCTTCCATTCCATTTACTTCTAGAAAGTGGATTATCGATGAAGAAATAATAAATAAGGGAATTCTTTTTGTACCTCGCATGATTTATGAAATCTTAAGTATCTCAACAATTGAATGAACGTGAATTAGATTATGAATTTTTGTTTACTTACCCATCAAATTTTGATAATCAAACTAGGGGAAGAAGGGATATTTTGCAAAGAAATAAATGTTGCTTATAATGATTCTTTGCTTAAATGGTTTGTTAAGAAATTATCTCCAAATTAAGATAAAATGGAAGATTGTATTAGAGCCACAACACATATAAAAGGCTAGTATTGGGTTTGTAACCAAGGGCATACATTTGATCATTATTTGGATGTGGGATATGAGATTTAGGCCTTAGGGGTGGTCTCGAGGGGTGGTCTCGAATCAAAGCAAGAGTTATCTAATTAATGGTTATGAGTTGTTATTTCATGGTAAATAAGAGTTCTATTATTAAAATTATAATGTAAACATAAATATGTGTTAGAGTATTCTATTTAGTATATGATAGATATGAATAATCGATTGATTAAAGTAAGAATAGAAAAGAGAATATGATAGAAATAATTAAATTTAGGAACTTGTCGGTGAATTAATATCTCTCCTTAATTTATAGTATCTTATGGGAGATTGTTGTGGGTGAAGCATCAAGAACGATAGAAAGAAGATAAAATCACAAGCCTCCAAAAATTAAGGAGGACCTTGTTGGATCGGTTAGATTATTTTTACTCTCCAAAGACCTAGTGCTCCAATGATGTACTCCAAGTGTAAGCTCCACTAATCCCTAATATCTATTAATCTTTTAAGGTAAATTGTCTAAGAAAATGAAAAGAAAATTGTTCATAAATGATATTCAAGAATGGCAAGTGGGGACCTTACATTTATGAACTTACACAGTCATATTTTGACTCGATGTATGCAAATGTCATCGACTGTTGTATTAGTTTATAGAAAGGTAGAGGAATAAGAATTTATTGGGAGACAAGAAGAGCAAATGAGAAGATGATCCAAGGTGGTGGTATGATGGTAAAGGTGGTGATATGGAAGGGTAATGCTACAATTATCTCTTACTACGAGTTACAAGTCAGACCACTCTAATCCCAAATGCACTTCTTAGGACATGCACCAAGAGAGATTATTGTATGGAAAATTCCTACACAAAACAAATTTTCAATAATTGAAAATAAATCATATACACATTCCTTTCCTAAATCTCATCATGTGTCAATTACTATAACACAAGTTGGTGCTTTGGGAAATGAATAGTGTTTATTGAAATCAAAGGAAATGACTATATTGAGGTAACTTAGAAGATAAACATATTGAGACATACTTTCCTTGAATTACATTTACATGTACAAGTGAATGCATGTTGAATTAGTCTTATGGATTGTGTGCAAGTGCAAAACTTTCGAGATGTTAACCCTAATGATACAAGATTACAAGGAAAATGTAACTTTTTTTTATTTTGATAGATAATAATTGGAAAAAAGGCTCCAAGGGCCTATTACAAAAGATATTACATTAAGGATCCACTGGAACAAAAATATCTATCAAAAACATTACAAACTAGCTAGAGTCAAAAAGGCATTGACCCAAAAAGAGCCCAACAAAAACAAAAACAACAGCAACGAGACCACTCCACCAGTCAACAAAAAGTCAACAATGAAGCCTTATACACACTTTTCCCTAGTTCATGAACTGGGACCAACACCATCCCCCTAGAAATCATCCTCATCAGAAGAAATGATATCCAGTTGCCTCCTTTTACCTTTATCCCCAACAATCAACCCCTATAGGGTCTTAACCCTATTCTCTAAAACTTTCACCTCAACATTCATCCTTTCTATAATCCCCACAAAAATTCCAATTCTAAGCTTTTACTTGATTGAATGTGTCCTCAAGGCCTCAATCTTGCTAGCAAAGAAGCTAAATATTGTATTTCCTTCCACCAAACTCTCCTTAGGCATGTTCTCATCAGCATCCCCAACAAGGTTTTGTAAAGCAGTCACCGCATCCACCTCCTGCATAGCTCTGTCCTTCATTTTCTTAAGCCTAATCCTGTCAGAAAGAGAAATATGGTCCTCCCAATCATTCCCCAAATGAATACCGACCCCCTAGTCTACAAATTCAGCTTCCCGACTTAACCAACAAAATAATTAAACCTTGATGAAGAAGGACCTCCGTTTTCTCCTCTTTAAAATTTTTAACCGACAATTATAGGGAGTTAAACAAATAAAAGGGAATACTCATTCTCTGGCCTCTGCGAAAATGGTTCAAGAGCATTAAGTGTTGAGAATGCAACTTAGGTACTTCCCATCCAACATTATATACTTCATAATGTAGAAGTAGACTTCGGCCCACCTCCCTGGCAGATATTTCCGAGCAATACCATCTTCCATGAAACAGATCTTCTCATCACTTTCCTAGAAAAATATGCACTTCCTCTTGAAGACAAGACCTATCTTTAAAATTACATCCCCCACAGTCCATCTTGGTCACATTACCAATGAAATCCTCAGACACCAAGAAACTCACACCCCTCATAGAAACAAACCCATTATCCCAAGCCAAAGAAAATTCCCTCGAGATAACTTCATCAACCCCCTCAAACTCGAACAAAATATGAAATACCACCATCCTTAAACAGATCCCAGAGAAAGGAATCCCTCTCCAAGCTTGCCAACAAGGAAGGCTCTACCCTAACCCTAGCCCCACCCATCTCAAATTGACTACTGAAGCAAACTTGGAGAAACCTGCAAAAAAACTTGAACCAAACCTTTAAAAAACACTCCAAACCAGTGCATACACTGTAATGATTTTGACAATAAATCTCACCCATGGTGAATTTATTTCCGATGTCACAAATCCTATTCTCATGCTTGAATGGAAAAATGTAACTTAAGTGTGCATAAATTAGTTTTTAAAAGCCAATATAAACAATGTAAAATTCCTCAAAGATGAAGGTGCAAGAATAACTCTAGATATGTTATGAAGAGAGAATAAATTGGTATTAAGTCTAAAAAAGGTAATAAAGAGGTACTAGGTCAAGTTTGGATAGTCTATAAAGAGGAAAAAGGGATGCAAATGGTTCTAGGTCAAGTGTAAATATCATATAAAGAGAGGTTAAATTAGGTTCGAAAGATGAAAAAAGGTATAATGTGCATAGGTGGGAAGATAACTATTATAGTATGCCTAAAATTCCAAAATAATGTAAATTTTAGAGCCCCAACCCTATCAAAGAGGAATCTAAGAAAGAGGAATAGATGGTCGAGATAGCATCCCGAACACCCAAAGATGTAATTAATACTTGATTAAGGATGGTTCACATGGAACGTTCATTCATTTTCCAAATATTATCATCAAAAACCCTTGAACCTAATTCATGTTGTTAAGGCTAGCATGTCTAAAGAAATGGTGAATGGATATAAAGAAGATAGGAAGATATAGAAACAAGTCTTCTCATCAAGGGGGATAATGAATGGAGGTAAAATATGGTGCTACCAAGGTGAAAAATATGTTCTTTACCAATAATAAACACTTTAATCAATTTTACAAGACCGATCCCTAAACAAGACTTAGCTTGGACTAAATAGTAAATTATAAGCATATTCTGTAATGGTTATAATAAGCATCAAAATGTACAAAAAGTGCAAACCTTCCCATGACTTATTCCTCATCCCTCAATACCCCTAATGGATCCATCAATCAACTTTGAAGATTAGGTTTTTACATGAAAAGGTAGGAAACACAAATGATAAATACTTAGCCTCATATCCCTTTCTAATGGCATACCATACTCTAAAGGACATATGTCTCTACTAGAAGGCTAATTGTGGAGTTTGATTTTTCAACTAGGATGGAGTCATGAAAATGATATGATCACACCTTTTTTGTTTATAATTAACTTTTAAATTTTTCCTTGTGAGATTTTTTGTTATTGATTTTTTTGGATTTTTTCCGCAAATGTATGGATTCATGAGTCCAAAAGAGGGTATTTAAGATGAATTTCACTACTCACACCTATCCATTATAAGGAGAACCGAAAACCAAAATGCTTAAATAATCATAAACTTCCACCTTGGGTAACTATGTTATCTTGAATTTGACCTTGGTGTGATCAACAAAGAGTATTACAGTACTAAAATTTAGACCTAAGGCACTTAGTAATCATGTGGCATTTATTTTATCATCAACCCATTTACACATTTTTGAATTATTTCAAAGGCATCCATCTCAATTCCCACGCTCTAAGTCCACTAGATGATGACTTGCTCTTCATCTTAGCACTTTAGAACTAATGCACCCTATGTAAAACACATATTCAAACTCCCAATTATTCAGTGTGTGTCTCTGATTGGGTTCTATCCTAAGCCTATATGGGGTCAAATGCATAAGTTACTTTAATCGAATTGAGGTTAGTTGAGTGGGAAATCATTTACACAAATCACCTATATGAGCACATGCACCCTAACTTATTAGGCTATCTAGGGGATCTCACATAAAATAACAATCTAAGAAGGAATTTATGACCTTATTATTAAAGCATTAATTACTTACAACACATTCAGCAAACAATAAGTTTGAATACATTATCATTTCATACCTTAAATCATTGGCATGCTCCAAAGATTGAAGCCAAATTTCATTAGTGAGTGTTGAAAGCATTATTATGGATTACCAAATTACATTGTTTATGTACATAGTCACATATCCATCGGGAGGGAGAATTACATAATCACGAGGCCCTTACGAGGTAGTGTTATGCAATAAACTCTCATCCATCATAAGGATTGTTAAGGTTAATATATATTATTGGACTAGCCCTTTTTATAAATCATAAATTAAAGACCAAAGTTTCAACGAAAAGAATCAATTTGCAGGTACATAAGTGTGATCATGAGATTACAAGAATATATACCATATCCAAATACTAATCTTAAAAACTTGACAAAAGAGAATGTCATTATTGTTAAAAGCATGTCATTATACCATAAAATAGGAGACATGCGATGTCATTATTGTTAAAAGCATGTGTAGGGACCAAGGACAAAGGGAATTTCATATTTCATCCAACACAAGTATAGGATATCATCAAAAACTATGGGATGGGGTTATCAATGAAAATAATGTTGTCAAATGAACTAGATGGACATTTGAGTTAGTAGGTTCAAGGTAGCTTGGCATTAATTGTTGACTAGCCTAACCCCCTATAATTTGGGCTAACACATTTGAATTTAGACTCCATGTATTATTCTATAAATAAGCCTTATGGGAATTATAAGAGGAGATAATGTTCTTTCATCACTATGCTATCGAAATATGTAATGAACTATTGTGCCATTAATAAATCCACTCTCTTTAATTAATCTTTTGTAGTCATGTGTATGATTCTTAAATATAACACATACCTTTCTTTATTAGTATGGTTATCTCTAGATATTTTTATTGATTCTAAGTCTTGAAATATGGATACTAATATGATTTATGTATGGATGGTTATCAGTCAAATTTCTAAGCTAGGTGAAGAACCTTTTGACATGTCTAAGTTAGGTGAAGACCTTTTGAAACTTCCTAAAGACCTTAAGCTTGACCCAATAGGAGCCTAACCCCCATGAACTTTGGGTTAGCACTATTATTGACACTAAGTAATGTTATAGTGTGAATAAGAGTGATTCTCATGAGATCCTCTAGGGATGTAGATCCATAGATGAGAAATTAATGAAATGAACCCGACCTTATTTCAGGTCATAGTCATAGAGGAAATAATCACTGGGAAATTCTATTTGACACTTTTGATTGTGTCAAAAGCTCATTTTAGGTACCCAAACGTTATAGTCACATTCATCACACTCTTTCATATCCCATTTGCTTAATTTCATATTACTATCACACCTCTAGACCTTGTAGATGGTGATATTTATATAAAGCCTAACCCTAGTCTTTTTATATTCAACTTTTAGAATTTGTGTTGATCAAATTGTAGCTTATGACATAATTTAGGACTATTTACTTGTTGTATTTATTATTTTAAATTATCGTACACATTTTAATTTAATATTTTAATTATATTAACCTAGTATTGATCTTACATTTTGGTGAACTCACCTTAATTTATCAATCATGTCAACCTACAATTTCATTCCTCACCCCTATATTTTTATGACTAATATTAAGTTTCATAAAATTTCATTATGTTTTATTTCAAAACCTACGTGGAATTAACCTAATCACCATAAAAATCTATCCTTTTTGATAAAAAGGAAAAATTAGAAACTAAACTATTAAGGCTTATCGTTATTGACCCTAATAATATGTCATGTGACTAGATCACCTTGAATGCCCCAACCTTTCCCACACCCACACTAAAACTTTGTTCTCAAAAATTACACCTAAAAACCTTCTCCAAAACAACAATTGACTCCTATATTCAAGTATCCTACTTTGATAATATGTACAATCCTAGAATACAACCTTATTAGGTTTCCATCCCTATGGTGACTACCACGTCTCACCCAAAAATACTCCATTCAATAATTTCCACCTTTGAAAATATCACTAATGTATAATACATTCAACTTATGAATGTTTCTCATTATAAATAATTAAAAACTCCTTACTAATAAATTAATTGCCTTCACCGATAAACCATGTGCTTAGGATACAAAGCTATGAACCTTGGAGGGTTTTCCGGCTAATACATTTCTCTGGATGACATTCCTAATCGATGTCCCACATCCCTACTAGTTTTGAATCCTTTTCAATGTGTCACAAGTTACTATGACTTCATACATCGATAATCATCCATGACTTCACATTCATCCATACATCACACAACTATACCTACATGTCACATACACATCCACACTAAAGAACATGATACACAAATGATTATTGGGGCTTCACGCATTTTTGAATATGATATCATATCAAAATATATTGTCCTATATATTTAGTTGGAAATTCCCAACATTTTAAATCCACTAGTGATAATATACACAATAACATATAGTAGTTATCGTAAGCATCATAATCCCAATTCCTAATAATATCACCAAATTAGACATTTCACTTCATGTTACACCACTAGTATGGGGCATCCCTTGGTTTCATGATCCATGGCTCAATGGGTATTTGTATACATGAATACAAAAACATAAGCTAATCTCACAATTTTGAAATCTAGCACCAATCGATCTCACTACACTTATACATTGATATGGGATGTGCAATTTTTGTAATGATTTATCTAAATTTTTAAAATATATCAGCATCCACATAATAGAAATGGTTATTATTGCATCATATAGATATCATCTCCAATTGTGCATATCACTTATTGGTAATACCTCACCACTTATACCTCAAGACTCCCACATTGTTCATTCTATATCTCACCACACAAATATGTTATGATACCTAAACCATAACATGTTGACTTCATCTAGAATGACACTACTCACACCTAAATATGTGTGATTTGCCACAAACATAGAGAAACTTTGTAAGCATAACCCATGTGAGACACCAATAACACACAAAGTACGCATCTACGCACTATTACTCATAATCCACAACTTATTAACACTACTATTATGAATAGTGATTATTATGGTTATTATAGCTCACACAATTACTTCTCATTTTTAAACAATGATTCAAGTCCAAGTTTTGTCACACATGATGTATTTGGTACACCCATGGATATTAAACCTATACATAAATGGAATACACCATCATCTCATGTTGTGCATAATTAGTGTACATAACTCATCATACGCCTATTTTGCTACCGATGGCATGTGCTCTTTGCATGCTTTTCAATCATTTAACATATCCTCCCTATTCCATGACTAGAGTCACTTCCTAAAGATATAACACATTTAAGGGGTTTGATGTGAGTGTTAAGGGAAAACTATTACACACAACCCCACCTCAACTCTTTTATCACTTATAACATTTTCCCCCAAGCTACTAGTATGGATCCAACCTAACAATTTTCATGTTGGAGATAAATCTTTATTTGGGTACATTAAATATCTCAATATTTTATATTATTATCATTATCACATGAATTATTAATTCACGTAATCTAGATAATGTGAGGTGGCATTTATTCTTCACCTCTTTTGTCTTATTAGATATATTTATCCTTATAAGGAATATTGGAGTTATATTTCAAATGTAACTCATTTACCACTTTGCACCTATTTCCTTTCACTTCATGGGAAATAGTGACACTAGGAACACACTTTGAATATTGGTTAATGCAATTTCTAGAGTTACTTTGTAACTCCTTACTAGTCTCTTTGCACTCTATTTCAAGAGTGTTTGGGTCTCTTCCTTAACACTTCTTCAATCTCTTCTTTTAGAGAGTTACTTAAGGGTTTTTTTAGTCTTTCTATAGATTTTTCTCTCTTCGTTGTATTATTTCTTATAAGAACTTCTATGCACATTGTGCTATCTCATAAATAATTTGAGCCATTTTTCAATAATATGTGGGGTTTCTTCTAATGTACTAGTTTTCCCACTTAACAAATCTTGTCTCAATTATTTTATGGTATGTTTTATGCTTCTATTAATTTCATTGCATTTTATTTACTTATGATTCAATTTTTTAATAGTTGATCTTCAAATTATTTCTTACATGGTACCAAAGCTATACTATTAAATCTTGTTTCTAAGTTGTGTAGAGTTTTTAGTTGGAGAAGTAAGAAGATTTATTAATTTTTTTACACATTGTTTTTGGAAGAGCTCATACCCTTGCAAATAGCTTTTTTTGTCTTTTTATAACTATATATTATTTGTGTTATCTTTTTTATTGTAATCTAATATTTTATAGTATTTTCCTATTATGCAAGCTTGTTCAAGTTTTTTCAATTCAATTTTAATTTGTTCTTCTATGGTATTTTTTCGATGTTTTATGTTTCTTTACAAAAACATAAATAGATTTTATTCACACTCTTATTTTGATTACTAATTGAGATCTTTTTGAATCTCTTATGGTCTGGTTTTCTTCATTTATTTATTTTTATATAAGAAAAAGGAAGAAACATTTTTTGGGCTCATTTTAACTCTTTTTTTTTTTTTTTTCAAATCGCGTGTGGAAAATAGATCACGACTTTTGATTGACATTTTACATATCTTATATTTTTAATGGGTTTTTTCTATGTTGGGAAAATGTTGTCAAAGTTTTAGTTCAACCTAAATTACAATTTAAAAGATAAATGCAAATTAGCAAATTATTCGGGTAGTTCATACCCGAGTTGATTTTAAATCTTGTTTGGAAAATAGCTCATAACTAATAATTTACAATCTATGTTTCTTATATTTTTGTTGGGTTTGTTCATTTATATTTTGAAAAAAATTAGTTAAATCTATAGCTTAACCCAAATTATGATTTAGGACATCAAAACTCTTTAAAATCATAAAAATAAAATTATCCATGTTTTAAATGTAAAAAATGTTATTGATTTTATTATTTTTAAAAATAAATCATTTGGGCTTTTATCCCAATTTCCTCATAGAGTGTTTGTTTTCAAAATATGTATTTTAAAAACATTTTTTCCAATTACAATCATTTTTAGTATTTTTTTATTTGACACTATTTATTCAATGGTCATTATTTTTATATAGTTTGTTGTTTTGGATTTTTTTAATTATTGGCAAATAGTTTTTGGACTATTACGAAGAAGGCACGAGAGCGGAATAAGAGTGAGAAACAAAGAGAATGGATCAAGATCCAAGTGTTGATGAAGCTCAAAGTAGCTCGAAAATTTTTACACAACGAGACATAACAACAAAACAACGGCAAGAAAAAACAAGCAAACCAAGCAGAGAGAAGCGAAAAGCGAAGCTCTTAAGTGAAGCGTTACCCTTGAGTGGTAGATTTTTTCTTTTTTGACCGTTACCCACCCCGTTGTTTTGGATTTTAAATTGGCATTGGTTTTAGCTTTTAAAAACATAGAACAATGAATTTGGTCTTAAAATAATATTTTTTTGCTCTTAAATGTCAATGTGTGTGTCAAAATAAGACTATTAGTGCATTATAACACTCTTCTAATATGAAACTAATGGACATGCATAATTTTGTTGGCACACTAGTTGTTAAGATTGCACATTTAAAAAAGTGTCTATTGTTGATCTGAAAACAATCTTTCTTCTCCTTCAAATAATGAATTCTTAAATTCCATATTTTTATAGGGTCCATGTGTTTCTGGTCATTTGTTCAAATTTTAGCTTTATTTGTGCATTTTCTCATCTTCTATTGATCCTCATTCAACCCCGTGCATAGTCTAATTGTCACCTATGTAGTGTTTATGTTCTTGGAATGTCATGAATGTGAAATGTAAGATCATGTCAAGATTATGCATTGGAAATGTGTTGTATACTTTTCATTATTTACATTCTACAAGATTTACACTCATCTAGATGGCACATATGAGTTTAGATAAACCCTTACTTTATTGTTGGAAAAGGTTGATACATATGAGAATGTTGTTTATTCATTGATTTAGGATGTGAGTACTAAAAAATTATCTTGCCATAGAAGATCAATTGGCATGGTTACCCTTTAAAGATGAAAGTATGACTCTACGACCCCTTATGGAATTTATTCACCAACTAAAAATGTTAGAATTGTGATATATTTGTTGTGATTTACACTTTACACAATACACTCATCTAGACTATACATGTGGAACAAGGTGCTTTTGGGTGGTTTTTTAGGCTATGTTTTATATACCCCATGGTTTTGGTACCCATGTCAAAAGTTTTAAATTTATGCATAATATCATCCAAAAATTATTTGACACTATGTACTACAAAAGGAATCTCAAATTTTTAATTACTTTGGGACCTTCCATTCTTTTTGTTGTTTATGTCTTATAATTTTTTTCACATGTTTAACCATTGGAGTTTGGCTTTCAAGTTAATAGGGTAGTAATTTGAATAGTTTATAAATACACAAGAATCCTCCTTTAGAGCATATATGCATTCATTGTTTATCAAGACATTAAATAGGATTTAAATTTTGAAAGTTAGAAGAGACAATTATTGAAGCACTAAAATTAATATTAGGGACATATTGGACCGGGTTTTATTTGATGAGCTATTATTAAAATTATTGGGTTGTTTTCGATATTGTATAACATGCGGGGATCTATAAAATATAAATATAGGTTGTTATTTACTAGTATAATGTAGATCCCAAAACACTTTTTGATTTCCTTACAATTTTATACTTGAAAGGCATAATTAGGATTAGAGAAAGAAGACAAATTTCTTATTGATTGAAATGAAGATTTCAAAAATAAGCAACATTTGCACAAATAGAAAAGGTGAATCCAGTCATTTAGAAATTCATGGTCATAATAATGTACTTTCAAAACACTAAAATTCAACAAAATGTCATGTTTGCTACATATTTTCTATTTGATGAGCTATTATTAAAATTATTGGGTTGTTTTCGATATTGTATAACATGCGGGGATCTATAAAATATAAAGATAGGTAGTTATTTACTAGCGTAATGTAGATCCCAAAACATTTTTGATTTCCTTACAATTTTATACTTGAAAGGCATAATTAGGATTAGGAGAAAGAAGACAAATTTCTTATTGATTGAAATGAAGATTTCAAAAATAAGCAACATTTACACAAATAGAAAAGGTGAATCCAGTCATTTAGAAATTCATGGTCATAATAATATAATTTCAAAACACTAAAATTAAACAAAATGTCATGTTTGCTACATATTTTCTAGGGTCTCTGTATTTACCCTAAAAACCATACTACACACTCTCGAAATTTTATAACTATCTCTGGATGAACAAATAAACCAAATTATTTTCTTCATATTATAATTGTTTTTTTCTAGGTTCTTTCTGTTTACTATATTATCCACTCAAAATTTAATAAGTACCCTTCGATTTCAAAATAAACCGATTTTTTTTTCGTAGAAATACTTTTTTCTTCCAAAATTGAATAACTATCTCTCGATCACCAAATAAACCAAATTCTTTAGCTCCCATACTACAATTACATTTATTGATTAACTTAATTAAGTCATACGTGTTTATTTAGAAAATTCCCAATGCCTTGAAACAAAGACAAATGTTTAGATCTGCTCAAGATTAGTCCATGATTTTCTCTTTCTAAAGACTTTAGACAAGAATCAACATTGATAATGGAAACTAAAGTACACCACTTTAAGATAGGAAGTGAAGCCATCATGGCTAAAGTGGCCGGTTTAAAGTGTGGGAATGAACCGACCTTTGCCTTTTATTTTAATCAAATATCATCTCATAGTATTGGTAAATTCAACCTTGGGCAGTGCCCTCTTTTTCCCTTGTGTAAAGATGGGTTTCATTTCAAGAAAGAAAAGAAAAGCGGTGTGAACTTTATATCATAATCTAAAAGACTTTGAATCCATTATATCCAATCTCCCATCATGAATATGTGAATTGATTCTATAATGATAAACATGTACTTTTGTGCAATAGTAAACCTTCACATCATTTGATTGATTTGATGATGGTTTTCACATACAAAATTAACTTTATCATGCCTTTTGGTGTGGCCGGTGATTACATTATACTTTCTAGGTCTAGTGTAAGACACTAAAATTATTCACTTGTTATCATGTGCCTCGAGACAATGGTAACTATTGGCATTTTATTGTAAATAAAATATATATATTTTAAATATACGCCTCATTCAACCTTCCTTTACTTTTTATGTTGGTGTGGGCCTAAGTTTGGTATAAATATTGCTGTAAAGAACATATGAAAAGAGTGACTTACAATGTAATAGGGAAATTATTTATAATATAACTATTATTTTTATTCATAATTTGTTTCCCTTAAAAGGAAAATCAACAAACAGGAATCCTCGGTTGTATCAAAAGGGGATCAGCTCCCTCAAATGGATATGTAGACATCCATCCGGCCACCTTGGATGCTTTATTTCATCTCTAGTAAGACTTTGTAAAGTATCAATAATAACTATATATAATATTATATATAAGTGCTTTATATCATTTTTAGATTAAAATTAATATTTTGTGTTCTCAAACATTTAATAATCGAAGGTGACTTGTTTTTTTGTTTCTTATTTACAATATTTACGTCTTTTTAGAGTGATGTGATCCTCAACCATGGTTAATAAATTATGTTTCCTATTATTTTTAATTGAAGATTGAAAATTGTTTTAGCATTATCTTACACTATCTAGGAACTGGTCTTAATGGCATATCATCTCTCATATTAGGTTTTTCTATTTTCTTATAGATGTTCATGCTCTAGCACATTGGTGCACATCTTTGAACATTGTCGGTCACCATAGGCTCGCTTAATAATCATTCCCTTATTTTTGTGTCAACTGTGTTATATCTTCTAGTTGTCTTATCACAAGCTTTTCTCAATATACCCTCTCTTTCATGCCACAAAACCACTTTTCTCAAAATATCATCCTCTCCTTTCTCATATAAGGATCCAACAATCAATGTAAATGGAAATACTTGTATCAATAACTTTCATCTATTGTGTCTACTAGATCCCTCAAGGAATTCTTCTCTCACCAAGTTATAAATTTCCTCCATGTCTTTCAAAGCATGGCCTCTACTCTAAATAGGAATATCCCTAAGAGCATGATCATCTATTGGACCTTAGTCCTCTCCATTTTTAATCCTTGATAGATGATATAGTCCAAGATTTTTCTTCCCTAGTTTTACAAAAATTATGAATTTGAACTCTTAAAAAAACATCAATTATCTACAAATTCTTCCTTAGATCAAAAGTCTATTAATGAAATATTTCAATGGTTCATGATCCGTGTAAAACAAGAAGAGGGTAGCCAATAAGTAATGCCTAAATTTTTACATGACATATACCATGTGAATAATGCCTCGCATTTGGTGATTGGTCATTATATAATTGAATTCTTCTTTCATGATCTTCTTACTTGCAAATGAAATTGGATTATCTATATGTCCTCATGGTTGTGCCAACACTACACCAATTTCAACCCCGATGCATCAACATGTACATGGGATGACACCTTTCAATCTAGAAATATTATTACGTGTGTATTAGTTATATATTTTTATATACATCAAACACATCTTAACACACCTTTGTTCAATAATTCCTCAATAACTCCTCAATGGGAACATTTATTGTGGCATAGTTTCTTACAAATTTTATGTGATCCCTTGTATATCTTGGCGGTTTCTTCAAATCCTTTTATACTTTAGGTGATATTAAGTTGATAGCAATATAATTATTCACCAAATTAACCATTAATCCTTCCTTACAGATAATATGTCTCAATAATGTGTCAAATGACATCATAAATATGCACTCTACAAATTTAGAGATATTTGTAACATCATACATCTCTCAAACACGAGCATCGGTGCTTGTATATGATCCTTTAGTCCATATATCGTACAATCGTTAATGTATACTTCTACAAAATCATAAGTGGAGTCCTTAAAAACATTGACCTTTTTTGTATTGAATATTACAAGTAGGTTCTTTAAGACACATGTAATTGCTTATGTACATGAATGATCCTTATTCTATCATGAGTAATGTTTTTGGTTTATAATGTTATTCTATCTTCACTTGGTGGTATCCAAAGAATCCATCGGTAGAAATAATACACTTTTATGTGCCACAATGTTATCTAAGACTTCTTATGTGAATGATGTTGGGAAGGGCTATGAACACATGATTTATTCAACTCTCTAAATTTAATGCAAATCCGTATTCCTCTTGTTTTCTTGTTTTATATCACCATAGGACTTATCCATATTGTGACATATCTTTGGATGTGTACAAGATACAAGTGTGTAAAGCATATGGAGAATAAAATATCACATAGAAGTCAAAGCATTGAACATACACATGCCTATAACAAATAATATTGCAAAGTAGTTAAAGTGTATAATATAAAAGTTCCTAGAGAAAACAATATTGCATAACATATAGAAGTACACATAGATATAAATAATAAATGAGTAGTGTACGAATTAGTATCATATAGAAAAACAAGAGCTCAAGGCCAAGAACAATGAACTACTATAGCAATATGGGGAAAATAAAACATTAATAGTAAATGATAAATCACAATAATCAAGGTGCATGGTCAAATCAGTATCTAGAAATAAGTAATATCATCAATTAAAATATAATACATCACATATCATAATACATTAAGCGATGCAAGATAGACAAGAGTAAGCGCTGTACCATCAATGAACTAGTATATAAGGATATGGTGGTATAAGCTTAGTTGGTAAGATGCCCTGCAGGTATAGCTATGCCCCTAATATGGTAGGTATCTCCTGAGATAGAAGTTTGTAATAATTTGCAAGATACTAAAGATATTATCTAAGTAGGCACAATACGTAAGATGCCCCTAATGTAAGCATGCCGTCAATGTGGTGAGATACTCCTAAGTCTTTGGGGTTGTAAAATTCGTAAAGTGAGTGATGTCCATGGGTTACAATATTTGTGATTTGATTTGTACTATAAATCTCAAGTGAAACAAAATGGGATAGATATAAAGTGCAAAATTTGAGTGATCGTAATGCTTAGATTTTATGATGACTAAACAAGTCATGTGTAGGTCATAGTTTTGTATTTTGCAATATTGTATTGTTTTTGTATTTTTCGATATAAGAGACTGAAAAATAAAGCTACTAAGCTGGAATTAGTGGAAGTGGCCTTAGGCTATAAACTCTAAACGATGGAAGATATGGGTTAGGGTCCTATGTAGGAATTGTTCCTCAATAATCACATCATACCCATGAAATAGGTTGCATCGGTGGGTAGTGACCTAGTTATGGGCTAGGGTAAATGATGTTGAATGATCGGTAAACATGCTAATAAAAAGAATGATATGGGTGTGTAAGGAGCTATGTATAAGTGAGTGTGAATGAGATGTGAAAACTAGTACCTCATTCTTCAAGAAGATTTTGGTTAGAAAATCTATAAAGGTTATTAAGGAAATCACGAGCCTTCCAAGCATTAAGCTCCATCACTTCTTACACCTTCCCATTCATTGTAAGAATTCCATGCTTTTCCCATATGATACATCTCTCATCTCCAAATCATGTTTGGTAATTAAATTCCTTGTAATTTGATACTTGAAAATCAACTATTTACTTGGCTAGATTTTTCTTCCTTATATGAAATGAGAATTAGTTGTTTATTCTCTTCATTATAGTAAGTGATAGATCTTAAAATTTTCCCACTAGAAACCAAAAGTGATATATTACACTCTCCATTAGAAAGAAATTAGACTAGTAAGTAGATGTTATTGATGGTTCTACCTTGTATATTTATATTCCAATATATCTTGGGTACATCATTATGATGTCTCTCAACATTTTTATAATGACACCACATACTCCTCTCCAATAACACCGACTTCCTTCACCATAACCATAGTGAACTTTATGAATATATGCATAGACAAATTTATAAATTATATAATTATATATATATATATATATATATATATATATGGAAAGTGTTAATATTCAATCTTTTAATAAATATTTGTTTATAAATACATGTTTAAACTAAATCACAGATATATATTACATCAATATATTACATCATTTAAGTTAAGAAAATATCACAAATATTAAACATACACATCTAAAATGTATAAAACAATCATGTCATTAAATTTTTTTATAACCTAACAAATGTGACCTCTCATTTTCCTTATCATTTTAAGTACACCTTCCATATAGGGAAAATGTGAGTTCATCCATAGTTAGTGTATCGGTATCAACAATTTAATTGTGTTTATAATACCCTAGATGATGGTTGGTGTCTTATCCCTTGGGGGTAGGTAGGACCATCCATAGTTAGTCAATTAGTTTACTTATGACATGGAAGACCCACTCCCACATGACAGCCCCATTTCACACATGCTTGTTTCAAAGCGACAATGTGAAAGCGATTCTAACTTAGAGAAATTACCAAGGTAAAAACCAGAAAATCAAACTGCCCATAACATGGACTTTGGCTCGTATCTACCACCACCGAAAGCATAAGCAATGGTAGGTTGAGGTGAAAATGGATTTGAATTATCAATATATTCTACTCGAAGTTCTTATTTACATTTATAGTATTTTTAGGCTAAAGTTGGTTTCCTTGATATGAAGTGTAAGTTTGAATTAGAGCACATCATATATTAATTTGATTTAAATATTACAGGGCAGAATATATGATTATAATAAAAGGGTTTTTAAAATATAGTTCAAAAATAAAAATATTTAGAAATTATTAGATAATTGAATTTAGAAGCACTCTCTCTTCAAAATATGTTGTTACATATCAATAATATTTAAATAACAAATCAAAATACAAAAAAGTAAAGTGAAAATTAAATTTGATGATTAAATCAATATGTTCGTGTCATATATATTATTTTGTAGTCTATGGATTTGATAATGTTATGCCATATGGTTTTCTTATTGAAATTATATGGAGTGCAAGTTTGATTTGACGATTATATCAATATGTTTATGTTATGTGTATTTTTAGTTGATCGATCCAATAATTGTATGTCACGTGTATTGATGTTTTTGTATATTTGAAATGTTAAATTTTACGTTTGTGTGCCTGTCATTGAAAGTTTATCTATTTGCTTAAAGAAATCACTTGAAAATTTGTAATATCTTAGCTATATGATGGAATTTGGAAATTATTTTTCTCAAAATAATTTACTACATAGTGTTATATTCAAATTAAGACTACATATCATAAGTCGGTGAGAAATTCTCAAAGAAGGTAATGGAGTTATTAATCAATGTGGTATGTGGCATTTATCCAAGATAGTCATCTTGAGATAAAAATATCTCTTAGCATTTTTAAATTATGCATATTTAAGATAACTTCATCTTTTCGGGGTTTTTAAGTTAGGGGATTTCAAGTTTTGTGTTTGGGGTATTCAAGTTTCAATTTTTGGATTTTACTTTTAGATTTTATGTTTCAGGGTGTTTTATATAAATCAATTTTTGTGTTTTCAAGGTTTTTGGGTTTAGGGGTTTTCAAGTTTTGAGACCGACTCAAGTTTTCAAGTTTTTGATTATAAGGCTTTCGAGTTTAAGGTTTTTCTAGTTTTTCAAGGTTTCAATATTTTTATATTCAAGACTTTTAATTTTTGGGTTTTATATTCTAAAGTTTCGATTTTAAAGGCATTTTATATCAATTTACCTTTCATGTTTTTAGGAATTCCTCAATAGAGGATTTTATGACTAAGAGGTTTTAGGAGTTTTAGGTTTCTGATTTCAAGCTCCAAGTTTCAATTTTTTTGGCTTTCAAGGTATTCAAGTTTTGAGTTTCAAAATTTTGGGTTTATAGTTCTACATTTCAAGTTTTTGGATGTTTTTATTAATATATCACCAATTTTTGGGTTTTCATGGATATTAAGATCAATATTTTAGGTTTTGGATTTTGGGGTTATTGGGACTTGGGATTCATATTTTAATATTTTATGGGTTTTAAGGTTTGGGGTTTCCATTTTCATGGTTTTGGGTTTTCAATATTTTTGTTTTAATGGTTTTCAAGTTTATTTCATTCATTTTTGGGATTATTGCTTCTAGGTTTCAATTTTCACACATGTTATACTAATCAATTTTTTGTGTTTTTGAAAGGTTTTAGATTTGGGATTGTCGATTTCTTGGTTTTAAGTATCGACATTTTTTTAGTCTTTTGTATTTGGGTGTAAAATCATGTTTCAATGTTTTAAGGGGTTTTTAGGTTTAAATCTCTCGGTGTTCGAGTTTAAGATTTTTAGGGTTTTTTGTTCATATATTTAGGGGTTTAGTTTTGTTGTTTTTCACGGTCTATGGGTTATGAGCTTATATTTTTGGGTTCTTTATATCTTGATCAATTTTATGTGCTTTCGTGGTTTTCGGGTTAAATATTTCTAGGTTAGGAGTGTCTTGGTTTCGTTTTTAAGAGTTTCTATGTTTTGAGATTCGAGTTTTCAAGGTTTTTAGGATTAGGTCTTTTGAGTTTCATGTTTCATGTTTTTATAGTTTTATGTGGTTTTAGCTTTTTCAAGTTCACGGGATTTGTTTTTTATTTTTAAATTTTAAGTTTCGTGTTTTGAGGTTCGAGGGTGTTTTATATCAATGTAATTTTAATGTTGAGGGTTTTAGGTACCGAGTTGTTTTTGAGATTCCCATGTTGGTGGATTTTGGTTTTGAAATTTTAGGTTCAAATGAATATGTATGCGGGTTTCAAGATTTTTAGTTTTCGGTGTCTTTAGGCTTCTAGTATCGATTTTTAGTTTCTCGATTAAGGTTTAAAATTAGAGGGATATTTTATATCAATAATTTTGTTTTATTTTCAAGGTTTTTGGGTTTCAAGTTTTCAATTCAATTTTCAACATTTTCGTGGATTTTCATATTGAAGCTTTTGGGGTTTTCTAGGTTTTCATATTTTCAAAGTTTTTAGGTCTATGTATTTGCATTTTTTGGGTTACTTGTTTTATGATTTAGAGTATTGAGAGGGATTCATATAAATCAAAATTCAGTATTTTTGGGTTTCTAAATTTTAGGGGGTTTTCTTGTGTTGAGTTTTAAGATGCCCAAATTTTGGGATTCAAGTTTCAACATTTTCTAAGTTGTCAAGTTTGAGGATTTTAATTATTAGGTTTTCTTATAATTCTAAAGTGGGATGGGAAATAATGTTTTGTAATTTTCAAGTTTCAATTTTTTGGTTTTTAGTTTTATGTTTCACATTTTGTTTCAAATTATAGGGATGATTAGGGTCAAAGTTTTTAGGTTTCAAATTTCAATGTTTTTGGGTTTTGGTTTTTGGTTTTAGATTTTGGATAGGATATTCGGTCTTAATATCAATCTACTTTATGTAGTTTTGGGGCTTTTAGTTTCTTTAATTATGAAATTGGAACCAATATCATGTATTTCACATTTGTTTATGGATCAATAAAGGCTTTTCAAGTTTCAATTTTTGAAAAGGATAGACAAATTTGATATCAAACTATTTTCCATGTTCTCTCTGGTTTTTGAGTCTAGGGTTTGCATCCGTTGGGTTTCAAGATTCTTGAGTTTATGTCTTTGGGTTTCAAATAATATAGTATATTTGATAGCAATGTTATTTTCATGTTTCTAGAGTTTTTAGGTTTTTGGTTTTCATTTAATTCATGTTTTGGGTTTTGGTCTTTATGTTTCATCTTTTGTGTTTTGATTTTTGGGTCTAGGACCTATCAAATTTAATACATTCTAATCTCAAATTTTTCCTGCCAAAAACTACATTTGCAACAAAACTATATACTTTCGAACTCATCAACTTCATTGTATCCTTACACCTTAGGAGAATTACTAGTTTAAGAGGTTAGACTAATCATTTTTTAGACCATTTTCCTATTTAACTAACTATAACAAGCCAAAGTGATTTAGGTGGATTTTTTTAAAGATGATATTGGCTTGACCATCCTATATTCTATGACCTTACTCATAGGTAGTCGGAAAATGGTTTACAGGGGAATGCATCAAAGATGTATTCACTTAATGCATAGCTAATACACATTGAGTATCAACTAAAGGTCTTAATTAAAGAATAATTTAGTAAAATTTTATGAAAAAAAGATATTAAAAGGTTGATACGAATCATTATTGGAATAAATTTTAGGAGCATTTAGTTATAAACTTGTTTCCACTAAATTCAAGCAAGTGGATAAATAGTTATAGAAGTTGATAAGAAATATGAGTTATTTTTGGAGAAAAATACCATGCATGTTGACTCACGATAAGAGATAAGAACACTAAATTATTTAATAATGTAGTATTAACCCAACAACCTGGTTGAAAAATAAACTATATTATTATTTAATATTGTAGTATTAACCCAACAACTTGGTTGAAAAATAAACTATATTAAGAGACCACGACGGAGAGAATTCATTGAAATCAAGGTGAAATGTGAGATTTGTGAACTTATTTTCTAAGTTTTTTAGTGGGAGAAAACTCGTGGAATAATCAAGTGCAAAAATTATTAGAACATGTGTGCTCAAAGTTAGGATAATAGATTATATTGCAAATCTTTTAGCTCATATAACTTTTAGAAGTGGAATGGTTATATTTAAGATGCCCAAGGGAAAGTATCCCTTATTGGGATGTTTTTGAGCGTAATTTTAATGGTGGAGGAAACCAAAGGAAGTGGGAAAATATTAGGAAGTACCAAAATTCATTTCTTGCCCTACTTCCAACGAAATATTCAACAATGAACTTTGACTCCTTTATACCTAAAATTATTTTAATGCGCTTTATAATATTATTAAAAAATATTACATCATATTTAACACACTATTCCCCTATTGGTTTACAAGGAACAAGGTGGCTTTATTGTATACAGAGAAAATCCTTCTTTAAATTGTTCTCACTCATGATTTTATCCATACTATTAAGGAAAAGAAGATTCAAGGTCCAGTATATTGAATTTTACATCATAAGAGGTTCTGATACTTAGTCATATAAGAAGACTATTGGTCTATTAAAAATTCATCAATGTGTGAGTGGGTTATGAATTATATTTCAACAATGATGTTCATCATGATAATGAATGGAAGTTCATCTAATTTTTAATATATCTTGGGATATAATGTGAGAGGATTTGCTTATCCCTATTTTTATTCATACAAGTTTTTGCCTTTTATTTCACCTCAAGTGATATGCGCGCGGCCCTCATTCAAATATACCTAAATGCTCACCCGAAGCGCATGCACTTACTGTGTCCCTCCTTTGTATTTGTTTGTCAAGATGTTAGCATGCATAACCATAATGAGATTTAACCAAGTAAATGATCAAGAACCCTTAACCATTGCATACATTCAATTTAGAAACACAAATAATAAGGAAACATAACATATCAAAAAATCACTAAGATCAATTGCACCATTAGGTCACCATATTCATTCATATCCACAACCATAATCCATCCACAATAATTCATTATATCAAAAATATTACATCACGAAGCTAAATACATAGCAATCATTATATCAGTGCTAAACCATGCACTAATATCAAACCCTAGACCAAACCAACATAACTATGCTCGTACATCCAATACTATGCACTACTTTAGACTTGTCACAATACTTATCTACAACATGTATCTATAGGGGTGGGGACTTTCCCTTCAATGCTCATGCACTCTCCTAATAATAAGCGTGCCCAAAAATAGCCATGTGTCTGTACATGCATGCTTTTACATAACAACTAATAATAGAGTATACTATAAATAAAGCTTGCTTTGATCCTATTTATAACATTCATGTGTGTGTTTTTTCGCATGTCCATTCTCCAAAAATAGCCTTTGTTTGGCCATCAAGTTATCATGCTTTATCTATTTTCTTGGTCGGCACTACATCCTTCTTTTCTATTTTTAGCCCATATCCCGAAAATCGGCTAAGTCGTGAATTTTTCTGATTGTGCCTTCCTGTCTTTAACTTATGCGCACCTTCCCGCGCACTACCCCTTAGCTTCTGTACACATGCATTCCTGCGCTTAAGACTCCCCACTTGGTCTTCAGTTCATTCCTCTGATCAACATAAGCTATGAAATGTGTGGATATATGATAAATCAAGATAAGGAACTTGCATCACTTTCGATTATTTCTATTATCCACGAGGAATTGGTAATTTGTAAACCATGTGGATATTCCACACCAGGCTTCACCGACATGGATATTTCTAGTTCTAACTTGTTTATCAATGTTTTATACACACCAACAAACAATTCTAAATTAGGGAGAAAGGGATTGGATCTCTTGTTCCCACTTATTTTAGAACCCTAGCTGGATTTATGGATTCAAGGTACAAATTTCTCTAGGACATCTAACCTCAGTTGGGATGCATGCATCCTAATGTTAACTGGAGGGAACAATGTGTCTTGGAAGACCACCTGTTATGATTATGATTTTATATCTTACTTATCTCTATAGGCATTTGGTTTATTGTATCATAGACCTAAGTGTTTTTATTTGTAATAAAACTCCACCTATTGGTATTTACAATGGTTATAAATCATGCGGGTCTCCATAAAAAAACTTAAAAAGTAAGAAAGGGTAGGGAAGAAAATAATACTAGACTCTCCTTCAGTTTATGAATATTGCAAACACCTCTTATCTCAGTCAAACACACACAAAACCAAAGAAAACTAGAATTAGTTTCTAACTTGATTCTTTGTAAACTCTAGGCAATCGGTCTAAGGAAGCATAACACAAAAGGAGCCACAACTCTACATTAGCTAAATAAATAACCACAATTCATTTATAGAACATATATCATAGGTTTGATAGGTTAACAATTATTTCAAACTAATCATATTCCATAAACACACTTGATTGAAAATTGATGTGTGAATTCTAAAGGAAATTATTGTCTAGGTTTTAGAGACATGAACCAATGATTAAGAAATAAATTGTAAAACTCATTGAAAGCTCCCAAAATTTCTCCTTTTGTATTACATTCAGCTTCAAATGATTTTAAAATGAAATTACATATATTTATAGAGCGGTGGATTTTCCCCTACTCTATGCATTTCTTGGAACTTCCAAAGTAGACAATCTAATCCTAAATGAATAAACTTAAAACCACCACCTAACTAAAGCAAAACAAACTGAAAATTTTGGATATGAATAATCAATTCGATCCCCAAAATAAATCAACTTACTCCCAAAAGTAAATCTTATTCATTGAAACCTACACTTAAACTTTAGTTGGCTAATTTAAGAAACTCCAAAACTTTGCATGGCTTGCCTTTTAAACTAGAAACTATTGTTTTCATCTCTTTTTAATGCCAAATGGATGTCAAATATAAGCTCTCAAGGTCTTAAATCTAAAATCGAATCCACATTTAACTTTCATTTTTCCTTTAATATCTCTATGAGCTATTTTTTAGTTCTCAATTTTTCCTTATCTCAGTCTTTTCGATCATTCCATCAACCGAGTCTTTGTATATTATTATTATTTTGAATTCAATTTTTTTGCTACTTTATATTCTCCATGTGTATATCAACCATATTTTACTATTGACAACCGCCGGTTCTACAGATGACTAACATGTGTAAAGAATTGGTTTGTGCATGTATTTTGAATCTTGTCTCTATGGATTACTGTATTTTCCATCCATGATACTTCATCGATAACAAACATGCGGAAAAAATTTGTGCTTCTGATAAATCTTTGACATTTTTAAATCTTTGTGCATAAATCACTTCCCCCGATGATCAACACGTGGCGAGGATCAATGTTTCTTGCTATGTAAAAATCCCAAGACTTTCATAGTGTTCTTACATCCACTAATGATGGGCATGTAGCAAATATCATTGCTATTTTCTCCAATTTTTTCACTGAATAAATTCCACCAATGTATGTCATTTGGCAAGGATTGATGCTTTCATGTCTATTTAGAAAGTCATGATGTTATGTTTCACCAATGATGGACGTGTGTAATGAATTAGTATTTTCTACCCATGCAAAAATCTTGGAGTCCTTCCTTAGATTTCATATTGCCTAAGTTCCCGATGAATGACAAGTATATTGAATAAGTTATTTTGAGTTTCTTCCAAACACACTAAGGCGGAAATAATGTGATTGTCATTGATCCTCTTTAATTCTGAGATCAAGCCATGATTTGTATGTTTCACGGTTATTTCATCTTCAAAATGCTTACCAACTCACCATTATTTTTTATTTCATGAGCTACACAACATAAGAAACTAAAAATATACATATGAAAGCACATCTTATTCATAAATCAAGGAAATTTTGGATACAGGCATGATATACTATATACACTTCTGAATTATGTAATCTTCAAAGCATATCATGTCTCACAATTTGTTCTTAGAAATCCTTAAATGGATTACTTTAATTTCTTACCTTATGTTTCATTTGATTTAACATACATCTTCCATAAGTCTTCTAAAGGTTTCAAGTGGTTCCCCTACTTCACGTAGGGGTGTGTTATGGTCACAAAGCACAACTCAACAATTGATGAATAATAACTCAAATTTGCATCTAAATAGAGTTATAGCATGCTAGAAATGAATGTGTAAATTATACAACATAAAAAAGAGATGAGAACAAGTACAAGTACACAATAACATAATATTTACCCTAGAGAAACCCAATAATGGAAAAAAATCTAGTGGGTGAGGTAATATCACTCCCCTTCACTATGTAATTCACAATTTGTACATCATACTTTCATATTCAAAGGATTAATGGAAATGAATATTTCTCCAAATATTGTATAAGACTTAGCTAACACTTTACAAACATTATCTCTCTTGCTACAACACTAGAACACATCATTGTTGGCTAGGAATAACTTGAGCCCCAACAAAGACCTTCCACCTCCTTTAGTGGATGGAAGATTCTCATTTTGTAACTCCTCTACTCATTCTTAATGATAAGTGACATCCACCTAACATGAAAAGATGCCCCTGATATGATAAAATTCCAAGAAACTATTTTGGAAGTCAAAAATTCATAATTGTCACTTTCTAGGCATTTTATTTTACTTTGAGATGAAACCACCGCTATTTTTAGGTGGTGGTTATGAAACTACTGAGATCAAAACATCTAATAAGATACAATACGCCCTAGAGGTTTTCAAAACTACCATTGAGAGAGATAAAAATGTCAAGGAGGTTATGTATCCTTAAAAATTCTGCAAGTTTTAGAGGCCATAACTTTTGCATACAAACTCAAAATCGGATGCCTTTTATTTGAGTGTGTGTTATTTTATGAGAGGAATCAAAACATATAGTTTATATTGTGTTTTTATAATAAATTTATTTTTACAAGTGTTTACAACATTAATTACATGTATTAGGCATATCGATATCCATTTTGGATCAATTGGTAATCTCACATTTACAAGGTTTTGATGAATCACTATTGCTTGGTCTTATGACAATGTAGGAAGCTTAATAATATTCTTCATTTTTTCAATTTCTTATGGGATAATGATTTTTGGAAAGAGGGTAAAATGAGGGTTTTAGAAGGTCCCAAAACCTTATACAAGGAGCCCAACAACTAGATTATACCAGTAAGCTTACATATTGAAAAAAGAAATCCGTGAAAATTTCCAAAAACACAGCAAAAGAACAAAGCCCCAAACGTAAAGAACAACATCAAAGGAGATTTTTCAACTCAGTCACATAATTCTTAGCATGAATAGAACCCGACTCATTGGCAAGCTAGTCCTCCAATGTTATCAACTCAATGCAATCTTTGGTAATGGCCGCCTTGGTGTTTTTAGTGAAGGTTTCCCAGGCTTTGAGAACCGAGAAGGAACGTTGCAACTTGGCCAAGATGGAAGTCACCAACTCAACATGGTGGTCTTTTGGATGGTTCTCGGTGTTAGCAGTAGGTTTAGTGTTGGTCTTCTCAATGTTGCCAGATGTAGAGTCTTTCCAATTAGGGACATCATCCATCTGCACATCTTGAGGGCTGGTGTTATGATCTTCCATGATGATATTGTCGGCATCCAGCTAGAAGTTAGGTCCCTCCTCCTTGAGCTCCACATTCAAGCCAATTGGGACAAACTCTGGGGAATCAAGATACTACTGAGAAAGACTTAGCAGAGCATTCAAGAGGCGAGCTCTTAGCTAGAGGTAGGAGAAGAAGTAGCGAGTGCCACCAAAGCCACAGGGTCAGCAATATTGGTCCTGGCTCGGGAGGCCGACCTAACATTGTGGGAAAGGGGGAACAAAACCCGCGAAGGGGAGCAAGGATTTCCACGTCGGAGTCGGAGAGTCGGAGGAAACTTTTGGTGGTGGCAACGACTAGTGGAGGGACGAGAAGCAAGGGGTGGAATGGGGGAGGAGGTGGGAGTACGGTGGGGTTAAACATGTTTGGGAGGAAAAAGGTTCAATCCAACAGGGGAAGCGACACATTAAAAAAGGAGGTAGAGAAGGCCCTGATGCAGAATGGGCCCTTCACCCTCCCTAGCCTAGGTTAATGGAGTGTTCAAGTGATTGGAAAAGAAAAGCATCAAGTTAATTTTCTTCCCCAACGTAAGTGCGAGAGGATGAAGAAGTGGGGACCATAGACCAACCTGTAACGCCCATCAATGGTGAAGTACCTCATGATCACCTCGGGAATCTGTCCTAGGGAGGAAGGAGGGATTCCCGAATATAACCAGAGAGATACTTTGTCGGCTTCTCCCCTTTGGCAATAAAATCTTGAAGCTCCACCTACAGAGGATTCATGGGCTACATCCTAGTAGCCCTTCATCCTTTTTTATCTATAGGACACCTCTAAGTAGTCCTCATCTTCTATACTTAGGCCACATCCTACTAGTCCTTTGTCTTCTATCTATGGGACACCTCTTGGTACCCCATTTTCTTCCATCTTGGGGCCACATCCTAGTAGTCCTCCTTCATCTGTTTGTGGCTCACCTCCTGGTAGCCCATCTTCTTCAACCCTTGGATCATATTCTCTTTGTCCATCATATCATCCTCCTATCAATGACTGTGGAAATCTCACCATCATTTCTCACATCGATCCTAAACATCCACTTTCTTCTCCCACTTCTTGGGATCAGACGAGTCACGCCTTAGCTTATACGAAACCCAAAAAGTTTCTTTATCAAGCTAAGATCAAAGGTTCAAAGAGCTCTAAAGCTCCCAACAAATCAAACAACCATAAAGTTAAAAATCAAACGTGATTCAAGAATGCACACCAACACAACCATCAAGTATGGCGTAAAGTGCATAAACCTATGGATAGGGAACTCAAGCTCTTGCATGCAAAATTCATGTTTCAAGATAATTCATAATCATTTATTGAGTATGAGCTCACCATGATCATTGAGATCGGAGAGAATATGACCCTTGATAAGAAAACACGCCTAGTCTCCCTTATCAAGGAAATCACAAACATTGTTGTTGAATCTTATCACGCCAAGTGATATTGTTGGTCCTAACTTCCAAAAACTATCAAAAAAATATTTTAAAAAATCAAAATGAATTCATAAAATACAAAAAATTGAGAAAAAAATTACAAAAAAATCAATGGTACAAAGATCAAACATTGCAATAAGGTATTGCATACGCATGGATGTTCTTTCTTCCCTTTCTTGCCATCCCTTTGCAAGTCATCCACCATTTTCATCCCTTCGATGATATTTTGGTTTAGTCTATTCACATACATTTTGTGACATTTATCTCTATGGTATCCATTTGACCTTGGTATTTCATCACCTTGGTAAATTAAAGAACGACTGACCTCGTAGAGATCCTATCACAATCACAATCTAATAAACTTGTTGTGAAGAAATTTTGAGCGTATTTGTTGACACTAGCCAATGTCGTCATCATAATCACTTCCACATCCTTCCATCAAGCCATAAGTGATTCTTAACCCCTTGTCAAAATAGTCAAGAGAGCTGAAATAAGTTTTCAGAAAGAAAATAAAATCAATCAAATCAAAATCAAAAGTAAAAGGAAAATTGATATATAACTCTCTCTTGGGGTATTTCCAATAATCTCTATTGGGGCTATGGACTCTTGACTGACACTAGAGAAATGTTGCGATTAAAATCAAATACATCTTTGTCAGGGCTATGGATACTGGCTGGAAGCGAAGAAATGTACGGCTCTCCTTCCACCCTCCATTCATAAATCACCTATCAAAAGAAATCATTCCTACACATTGGCTAGTGTTTCTTCACTTGTTGTCTATCAAGTCTTCCCTCCAAGAAGTAATAAAATTCTACGTGCACACATTAGATCTCTATGAGAAAACATGATTAGTATGTTACCAAGTGTCTTTTTTTGGACCTTGTTTAAAATATTACTTTAGTCCTTATCTTGTCTCATGATTTGTGCCTTGGGATAATCACCTTTTCATTGGAGGGCTTCTAGCTATAATTTCATTCCCTTCCATAACTTTCATGCTTTTCTTCCACTTCGCTCGAACATCCATGTGTATAAGATTGCCTTTTTACTATGTTTGAGGGAAAATTTGTTCCTTCTTGCAATAAAAATATTCTACTCCTATCTATCAATGACTTCTTGGTCAACTTACGTTGGGGACATCCTTAGTCCTTTTTGGAACTTCATTGGTTTTGTTCATCATCAAGTTGAACATATCTATTTTGGCCTTGATCCAACCTATCCTCTTGTATATACGTGTGGCATTCTACCCTTGTACATCCCATCTAACATTGGGGGCATCCACATTTCTTCATTTTCATGTACACAGTTTTGGAAAACTTTCAAAAATTCAAAAACATTCAAATATGTTTCCATCGAAAACTAAAAAATAATATAAACTTTCACAAAAATACTAAAAATTTGAAAACATCACATAAATCAAAAAATTGGTAACGAGCATGCATGTAGATGAAACTTGTATCACATGCATCATACTCAGAACATTGAAAATTGTCCTACAAAACATCTTCTTGGATTCTCACCTAGTCTTGTGTGTGACTCATCGCGGATCATTTGGATCTACCTTCCATTAACAAAAGTTGGTTTGCTTACTATGTCTATCTTCCCTTACATGAATGCGTTGCTTGGGGCAGTATCATAGTGCATGATTGCTTTTCCATGGGACCCTTGCATCCTCCGTATATTCCCCTTGCATGTATCCTTGCTTGGGGCACCATCATTAACCCTTGTTATTAATTCGCATAGGTTGAAATCAAAGCTTGATAACAAAAACATGTGTACAACTGTCTTAAATGTTGTTTGTTTGAGTATGTGTGTTTGTACTTTTTTTCCTTGTTAGGTTAGCTTGTTTACTTTCTCGTATTGCATTACATTATGTATGTTACATGGAGTTAAGAATTTTTAGCAATGAACAAATGTTAGTATTATATCTTTTCATGTTATTTTACACTTTTTGTTGTATGTGTACATTTTAATAAGGATTGATGATATAGATCATTAGCAATATGATGAAATAAATTTGTTTACATTAGTTGGATGCAAAGTCGATTTCCATCCCCTTCATCTTCCTTTTGTTCCATATCATTATCTTTTATCAACACTATTATTCCAACTCACTTGGGGCAATAGGGATCACCTACTACAAATCATTTCTACATATTTGTTAAGAAAAACATATCTTGCGCTTCACAACGATACCCACATGAAATTTTTCAACGAAAGAGTTCGTACTGGTATTATGCAAGGATTGAAGCTTACGCCTCTAATCTCTATCGATAGTCGGTATATCGCCATTTGTATCCTATCGCAATAGGATTCTCCCCAAAATTTTCCTTCCTCTTCATCTTTTCAATCATCGATCGACCTCTTTCATCACCCCATCGACACTCGAGGGGGCATCCTTCATTCTACTAATTTTTCTTCTACCCCTTCAAAATTTACTTGTCTACTATCTTTGAAGTGGCATCACTTACACCACCCCAAAGAGGGGCAAATGTAGACACCTAGATTTTGATCAAAGCAATTTTAATACTTAAATTACACTAACGATCTTCACTCCCTCTCGCTTTGTTTAAATAACGACACTTCGTTATCTAACTATGCTTCTAATTCACTCAGGATGCCAATTAACGACATTTTGATTAGTGATAATCCTCTTAATTAGCTAATTATATGTTAATTAAGCCTCTAATCTTATATTTAACCAATAAACCTTCTTATTGGCTAAATCTCACTTCTAGAACTTCCAAAATCTATCCAAACCCCTTCCAGATACTCTCAAAAAGCTTCCTAAGCCTACTTAGGATCCTTAATTAATCCTAAAAGATTAATTAGCTCCTAATCTAATCAAAAAGTGCATTTTTTCTTTACCCTTTTGTCCCACATGCACTAGGATTCTAAACTTTCTCAAATGGAAACCTATAAATACAAGCCTAAGGCATCCCTTTCAAATTTACACCTTAACTCATTGGAAATTCTTGAGATCTCATTTGTATTAGCTAAAGCTATAAAACATATGATCTTGAGAATTACTTCCATTCTTGGAATAGCTTTCTCACCTAGCATCCTTTCTTCATGTTTGGTTAGTAGGATAATATCTAAACATGGTATTGTAGCCATTTTAGAGAGATCTCTTCACCACTTGGAGCAAACAACACAAAATTGATTGCTTAGGATCTAGCTAGGTTCACATGTAGATTAGAAATCTAAAGAGTAAAATGACTTAGCATGTTAGTTTGTTTCATTCATGTTGCATGCACTTAGAAGTTAGTTTTATAAGCTCTTATCTTGATGTTCTTGTTTAGTTAGATTTGTTTTGGAACTACTAGGTGTTAGTTTCAATTCATATGACTTAGTTAGCTTTGCATGCATACAATGATCTTCTTCCTTTTGCAAGGGTGAATTTGTACATCTTTCTTCTTCTTTCATTTACACATTTTCATGTTGGGTTGCATGCACCTAACACTTTGGTTTCTCCTCAACATTGATTGGGGAACGATCACCCCAATCCTTGGTGAAGTTTAGCAATACAAATCTCCAAGCACAAGCAAAGCATGAGAAAATAGGTGTATTCTTTCCTTGTTTACATATTTTCACTTTACATATATACAAATGAAAATATTTTCTATTACAAGTTCTATTTGAGTTATGGTTAATTATCTATCATGGACATTGACTACACTTTATGTTGTATGTTTCATCATGAAGCATGCCAACACCAAACACAATAACACAAATGTAAAAAAATTCAAACAAAGGCAAAGTGTGTTTACACACTCTCAGTACAATTTCCTTTAAGCATGTAATTTTTAATTTCATACTTAAATATGGGGCAAATGTAAACACTCAAATTTGGTAATTTACACTTTGACAACCCTTGATTTGGCTATGCACTCTTGTTATGAGAAATTCTACTTTTTCATTCTCACTTAGCACTTTCTGAGATTCATTATTTAGCTTGTTTATCATTGCACATTAGCATGTCGAGACATCTTGAGAATTAAATGCACAAAATATATAGAGAGACATCCTTTTACTAGCTCCAAACTTCATTCAATGCATTCCCTACTCTTGGATAGGATTTGTACAATTTAGCTAGGGCCATGCCATATGGTTTTGACCTCCTTTGTATGGTCTTGGACAAAAATGTCTTCCAACGACACTATCAAATTCAAATCTTTCGTTGGGTCTTATACTTCATTTGGGTAAGACTTTCTTAGAAAAATCATCTACAAACCTTATATAAGCTAGTAAACATTACTTCATTTACTAACCTAAAACTCCTAAGGTAATGCACTAGAGCACTCACTTTATACACTTGCAAAAGGCATCCAAAGCTCCCTAAATCTCATAATTACACATCTACAATCATTAGGAAGCACCCACACCTAGTTTTGAAGCTACAAACCAGGTCAAGGTAGCTATCTCTCTCATCTACAAGCATCCAAACATCCTCTCTCTAAGTGTTTTAGAAAGAGCCAAGTCAAAGCAAGCATGGTCAAAATAATTTCCAAATTTGATTGATCTATCTAGATATCATATGCTAGGTGGAGAATGATGTGTGATTTGAGGCCTCTTCAAGGTAGTTCCACATTAGCGATGCAAAGGGGTTCACACAACCCTTATAATATATTTTTTACAGGAATCTTCATCTATGTATATGGTTTAAGATGATGATCAGTCCATTCATAGAGCCTTGTTGCATGTGAAAAAACTAAGGTTTGATAGCTATGAAAAAATCTAGGAAGGCGAGCAACCCAAAAAGCTACAGAGTTAGGTTCAGAGCAGGTCCAAGACCATACAAAAGGAGTTGAACTATATGTGCAGTCCCCCGAATCAAGTATAGTCACAATTCTAGACCAATTTGCAGAGGGGTTCTCAAGTTCAACTCTCCTTATTTCAATGTTGCACATTCTCATATCTCTCCGAAAACATAAAAATCATCTAAGTTCTTCTATACCTTCGTTGAGTACTTTGATTTCATGTTAGTTTAATTGGTGCATGAAAATTCTTCTTATTTGATTTGAGTTGTAAATATGAATTAGTGTTTATATTGTAACATCTTCATAAGATTAGCAATCAAATCCATTATAATCTACACCTAATTAAAATGACCTAGAGTTTAATTAAGGGTTAAAAATAGGATGGCTCAAAATCACACGATCCTTCGAGTAAGAGTTATCCAATTAGAGAGGTTGTGGTCATGCATGTAAATAACTATAATGAGCATTTTAATGAGAGGAAAGTTGACAAAAATAATTTCCTTTTTTATTTTCCCTTCGTGTGCTTGGTTGCCAAATGTAACTATTGTGGCTATGTCATCCACCTCATGTGGTGTGTATTATCGAACTTGCTTTATGTATGCAAAAATGAAGTGGCTTGTGATCTAAGTGAATTATTGTCTCCTTACCCAAGATGTAGTCATGTCGTTGTTTGATTTCGCTTAAATAGCAAAATACAACATTTTTTCAAAGGTTGAGTATTATTGAATTGTATCACTAAATTTATCTAAATGATAGATGAATGTATGTCCCATCGAGTGGGTCTTTACACCAAGTGCATAATCGGATGAATTAACCTCAATATCAATTAAAATGGGGATAATGCTACACATCTTTAGGATAGGTGTGACACAAGGGCATTGTTTGAGATTTGAATGCACATTGTTGTGTAGATATCAATGGAATACAACTTTTACATGTATGATTTAGTTTTTAGGAAAGATATGTGCAAAAATCTAAGGACAAACATATGATAGAAGTTAACATGTCCAAGAAAAATATTGACCTTTGTAAGATTATGCAACATTCACAAATCTTAGATTTATATCATATTATCTAGATCTAAATGACTTCATGTGTGGTTGATGATATAATTTAGATATTGAATTTGCTTGTTTCGAACATACGCTTTCTTGAATTATCTTGCAACTTGTGTTTGTACATTATGTGTAGGACATGTTCGATGTGTTATTCATACTCCTCCCTAGTGTGTTGAATGAGTATAGAATCCAATTAGATGATGAATAAATAATTATTAAAGGGCATGCTTATTTCGTTCATCAAGTGCATAATTTTTGATACATTGGTAGAGCATAAATAAATAACTAACTATTCATACACACCACCCTTTGTTTTGTATGTTTTCTTCCAAACATCTTCAACATGAACTAGAACATGATGGTAACATAGCTTTAGGTCGATCTTGGTGAAGTATAATGAAACTCAAATGTGGCCAAAGAAGTTTTTAATGTGTGGAAATGGATATTGATTTTTCATGTTATCTTATTAAGGTCATAATATTTGGCGCACAATCTCCATGATCTATCTTTCTTTGGTGTACAAACTATTGAGCTACTATAAAGATGGGAACTTGCGTTAGATAAGGACATCTTGGATTTGGCACTATACTTCATCATTATCCTAAACAGAGTGATGTATGGTGGCATTTAATTTATTAGCTTGAGGATCTATAACGAAATCCTTTTTTTTACTCAACATTGTGTGGGAAGACATTTGGGTTTTCAAAGGTGTTTCTCTATTGATGGAGTAGTTTTTCAAGAAGTTTTTATGAAAATTATGTACCATGCCACGTTTCTAATGGGTGGCTACTAAGTTATGCACTGCGTTTACATGGACGAACCATGAGTAGAATTTTTTTGTTTGTGTAAAATGATTTATTGAGATGTTATTTGGAATATACAAAATTGATGTTGGTCCTTGGAGGTGGCTCCCAAATATGAAGATGAAGTCTTGGACATGGATGGTCCATCGATGTGGATTATCTTGATAGGTACCCTCACATTCATATATGTATAGGTTATGGATAAGGATGGTACATACTTCTAATGACATGACATCACAAGTGATTGTGTATTGTATAAGTCGAATTCATGCTCAAGATTCCATTGTCTTGAACCTAAATGTTTGGCCCTTGTATCCATCCTAGAGAATAAGTTTGAGGATGTGTTTTTATTAGGAATACCTAAGTGTTGGACTTCATTTTACACAATAATGTTCTTTTCTCTCCCATGTTCAAAGCTAACATGAAGGATATGATCATTAACTAAGCACTAAGCATGGAAGAGGCATTCTCCCTCCTTTAAGATTTTAATGGAAGAGATGTTGGTGCTTAGAAAAATAACATCCGGATCAATGTATTCTACCTGCGTGTGACTTGGCGTAGATTATCTACAATCTAGGATTGTTGCACATTGTATTCAAAATCATTGTGTGATGTTGTGCAAAGTGTCGATGACACCACTTGTTACCTTCTTTCTTCATTCCTTTGATGTTGAAGGTGGTGAAGCTTTATGAGGTAATATAATTAATTTATGTCATTCTCCTTTGTGCGACATGTCCTACTTTTGCGTAGGTGAGTTAGATGGTGCATTTGGCACATGATCGTTTTTAATGTAATATTTGAACAAGAAAGATTCTACTTCATCTTTTCGTTGGTCTCAATCTTGAAAATGTTCTAACATGTGTTCCCCAATGTATAAGAGGTCAATAACTCCCCCTTGACATGTGTATAAGGTGAGATTTCGTTGATGTACTTCAACCCTTTGTAATTACTTTGTTATGTTTTTCACATAGTCATAAAAATGTAGTCATGGAACTCCTTAGTGTAATCTTGAATCAATTGTTCCTTGTGTTGATGTGACTACTGAAAGTTCATGTACTTATCTTCATAATGTTTGTTGGACCAAGTTGCAACATGAGCTTACGAAATTAGCTAAAGAGTTTGATGCATTACTTTTTGAGATCCTTGAATCATTTAGCAGACATCTTGCAAAAATCTATCATAGGATTACTTCCAAGAATCAACTGTCTTACAACATTCTTCTAAATAATGTATAATACAATCGAGTGGATGTCCTCTCTACACAAGTGGATATAAAAGTTAGAACTCTCACACCAATGATCTACACCTTGAAACTTAAGATGATGGGTCCCTCCACCCAAACATATGACCAGAAGTGGAGTGGTGGGAAAGAAGTAAGAAGTTGTAAGGAAGAACCCTACCTAGGAAAGAGAAAACTCTTAGCCCTTAAGCAAGCCTACAAAATTGAAAAACTAAAGTAGTCTTTTTTTGAAAAATTTGGGGTCGTATAGACGGAAGTCAAAATAAACGGCGTACGAGAAAGAAGCATGATGTTTACCTTACCTGCATTATTCCACCCTGTACTTCCGCCACAAACGACAAAAACATGTGACGGAGCACTCCCACGGTGGGAGACAGAAAACATATTTAATTAAAATATTCAAAAGCACGTTGGAAATTAAGTGCAACGAAAAATCGGTATAAAACACCGTATGCGTATTTGTGTACGCCGTACGTATGACGCGGCACGCGGATTAATCCACGTGGGCCCGCCCACCGTATATCGAATCATTCAAGTGCCGTATGGAATCCAAACGCCTCCCGTACGGAGGATGCTGACAGTGACAGATTTGCTGTCATTTATTTATTTTTTCTGTTCTTTTTGGGCCGTCTTTTGACAGACTTTGTTTTAGGTTTTGACGCGCCTTGGGTTTGAGTGTCAATGATAAAGGGCGGAATGGCCTTTTCAAGTAATAATTAACATTGGCTTTTGCTTCAATACTTTCATCATAATTTTTTTTTGATAATTGTGGCGTATCATATGTGTATGGAAATTTTAGCTAGTGAATCATTAAGGGGGATGTATGGGAAAGGGTGTTCTTCCTAGCCATCATCAACTTGTAGATTTGTTCACTAAAACCATAGATTCTAATCCCTCCCCTACCCTATGGAGTTTTATTGTCCTTTTGGGTGTCTTATTATAGGAGTCATTAGGTTAATATTTATCATTCTTGTGTGTTAGGGTTAAATTTGATAGTTGTATGAACATATTTTTTTTTTTCCCGTGAAGTGTATATATGTTAAAATATTATAGTAATCTTAAGTATATTTATCTGAAAAAAGTTGTGAAATATCGCTTTCAAAGTTGTTGATCTTAGATTTTTCATGTATTGTACTAATTAATAATTATATTATTTTCTCTGTGATAAATGATATCAATCTAACTATTGTTCAAGGATCCACCAAGTTGGGCTTCTCACCGTGGTCTAAATTTGACGACTACTTATGGTTATCCAACAAATTTTCAATGAATGTTACTTTTCAATATTTTCCCTTCAAATTGTACATAACAATAGAATTGTATAAAAATAAACAAGACAACTTTAATTTATTTTACAAAATTTAATATATATTTATGTATATCAATATAACGTATATAAATCTATATAAAAATGACAACATATTTTAAATTTGCAAGTTAGAAGAGATGAGGATCTCAAAATCTTGAAATTATTTTACAACTCAAACCTTGAAAAACATATGCCGAACATCAACTTTAAACCTTGCTTGTCAACATTTCTCTCCTCGAATAACAAATGTTTTCAATGCTTGTGTGGTAAGTCCCCTTCCCTTGTGATTATTACCAAAAACACTTGAGGAAACAATATATGACTACTCATCATGTGGTCATTTGAGATGACTCAAAACACATAAGAAAATATCCCACAAATTTTAATAATCTATTTAAATTTCGTAAAAGTTTTCAACTTAACAATAAATATGTGATTGTGTTATCGTTGGGTTATATTCCACATTGCTAATAATTGTGAGAAAATGTTCTTATATAGGACACTACACACTCTAAAAGCTTCGCTAATGGAGCAAGAGACTAGACAGGGGAAACCCAAAAGCTTCATCAATGAAAAAAGAGACTAGAGGGTGAAAAGCTCAAATTAGTGGATTTCATTCACCGTAAATGTCACAAGTTCAGATCTAATAAAGGATAGGGTATGTACACTTTGTATTTCAAATACAAATAACAATCTCATATATTATAAACCCTCTACTGAGGACCCAAAAGCTGTGGTTTCAAGTTTTCACATAATAATAAATGCTTAAGTTATTTTTGTGTTAAATAGGTCCCACAACCTTGTGATAAATACTAGTCCCATATACTATTTAAATAACTCAAAATTAAAATTTCAAATTTCCCCTGATAACAAATATTTAACTTAGTTATGTATTAAATGAGTTCCAAAACCTTATGATAAATACTTAAGTCAATAAATCAATTAAATTACTCATTGAAAGGCTTCTAACTTACCATAAAATATTTAACTTAAAATAAGATCTACCATCTATAAAGGAGCATGCCATCCTAAAACATTCACATAGAGGGGGATAACTTTAACCCATGCTAAGCACCATCTCATAGAGGATGACATACCTTATCATGAAAAGCTTATTCCTTTGAATTGATTGATCTCTACCCCTCTAATTTACTCCACACAAACATGTATACTTGATTCCTAGCATACAATCATGCATTCCTCCTTGTCCTTTATTGAGAAAGTTTTGTTTCTTCTCTTTTGTTTTCTTCCCAAAATTAGATGGGTCATATATGTTCTATTATGTTCGCCTATGTTGGCCTATATGTGAATATATTCCTTTCTTGGACAATGAAATGGTGTTCATGAAGATTTTAATCACAAAAACTACTTATGTAGGTTTGTAAGTTTCAATAAATGCTACCAAACATGACACACGTCATTCCATATGTGCCAAAAGCCTCCTCATCCTCAAATTTAATAGCTTTGACATTTTGGGCCTTTTGAGTTTACTAGGTAGTTCTTTATTTGTCCTCCTCTACAAGCAAAACATCAATAAAAGAATGGGCAAATCATGGTCGACAATATTAAAATCTTATTAAGATTTTTGTTTCATGATCCTAAACACACATAGTCCAACTTCTCAAATTTTCTATACTCAAGTTCAAACATTAAATATTATGTATAAAGATAATCTTTTTCTAGGAAGATAGTATTTATTAAATAAACATTTAAAATTTTAAAATGAGTAAGAACCTAAGAGATCCCTCATTTGGTCAAAGGAAAAAAAAATCATTGTAAATGCTACTTCCTTGGGTCAAACTAACTTTGCCCTAAATTAAGCTTGAAAGCATAGGCTAGTTGGTCAAAATTCAAAACATTGAAATAGTGTATTGAAATCTTTTGGTATAATATGTGAAAACTTTGAAAGTCGTGACCTATATCAACTTTTTATCGGGGATTGCTTTTTTAGGTTTAGAAATGTAAGAATATTGTATTTATTGCAGACTACAACTATCCATATTACAAAATGGAGTTCCATATTCAAGCCCATATTTTAGACACCAAAATTTTTGGGAGGAAACTAATTAATTAATTGTTAATGTATTTCTGTATTTATTACACTATTTATTTATTTTTTTTTAAATTGTGTTTTGTATGATTTTTAATATTTTTGGTTTATTTTTATTTTTGTTTTGTTATTTTTACATGTTTTTTTATCGATTTAATTTTCTTCTTTAATTGTCTTTTTTATTGTCTTTCTCCCATTTTCTATCACCTCTCTAGTTTTCTCTATTTTTCATGTGTTTCTCTTTTAATCTAGATTTGTTAAGTAAAATTGCTGCAATATAATTCTAAGTTTAAGTATTTCTCCTATATTTAATTACATAAGATCTTTTTAGAAATAATATTTTTAAATTAGAACCTAAGTCTCCAATCTATATTCATTTTATTCTCATAGTGGTAATGGATCATAGAATATGATATGAAATGTTAATCTAAAAGCAGATTACATAGTTTTATCTAGAAGTAGGCACCTACAACTAATACAATTCTATTTGATCATTTTGTGTGACCTTTTTAACGCTTGTTTTGGGTCTCCTATAGTTTTTAGTTCATCTTTATCAAATTTTCCTACCCAATAAGATCCTATTTTTTTCAAGTCTATATGATGCGAAGCATCCACATTCACTTGCAATCCTACATAAACAAAAAAACATTAGGTAGAAATAAGCTAAGTATCATAGTGTGTAAACGTTCTAGTTATATGTAAGTTGTTTGTGTAAGTCTTGTGTAAGGTATGTTTTGTGTCATAGTGTTTGTTTAGTTTTGTGCCATAATCTTTGCTTAGTTTTGTGCAACCTACGTGAACACACACACATGTGATATTGTTCTTTTGGGCATAGATTTTAGTGCACCTATGTTGTAATGTTCCTTGTTGTTTGTTGACATGCACACATGTTGTAATGGTTTGTAAGTATTTGTGTGCGTGGAATATATCCTATGGAGTGTTGGACCCCAATTTTGTTGAGAAAAAAATAATTATAACTAAGTACCTTTTGATTATGCATAAGGCACATTGTCTTTGGTGCACATGCTTTTAACTTCTTTTGGAAGTTTGATGGAGTGTATGCTCACGGTCCTACTAAGGGTTACAAGCTCGTGCACATGATGGTTTTAGATAAAGACATGCACGGGGGTGGGAGTCAACAAAGGGGATATGACAAGGACTCATGGTCACATGTGTGAAGACACATGTTACATCAAGTGAGGTTTGTGTGCAGAAGCAGATATAAAGCTCGATTAAGGGAAAGAAAAGGGAGAGTTAACTGTTTTGGATCATTTGCATGCAAGGTGAGGATCGATGACATGTAATATCAAGGAAGATGAAAATCACTTTCATGAAGCTGAGTCCCCAATGAGATAAAACACCCCATGCACATCACAAGTACATGGAGTGACACCATTTGGAATGAGTGTTGCTATTTTGAATTAGAGTTAAGGTGTTGTGAACATAGATCAATTGCTAATGTAACTGATGTTGAACCGATGAAGGGAAAGACCTCATTAAGATATATACACCTTGAGGGGCCAATTTAAAAGGGTTGTTAAGAGATGGTCGATATAATGTTGAATTATTAGTGTTAAGAATTAAAATTAGTTTGCCTTCTTTGATTGTAAGCAGTGTTTGAGGTATGCATGTTTAAGGGTCTATCATTGGTGATATTCATTGTAATAGAGAACATTAAAATAATATGTTAATTGAATGCAAGAACTTATGGGTTTTTAAGTAAGGAATAGGCTAATATTATTAATCTATGATTTTGCATGCTAGTATCATTATTTTCACTAATTTAATTGTCACCATGAGTAGGTAGAAGAATTTGAAATCATGTTAACAGATGTCCCTAGATCACAACATCAAGACTTGTAATAGGTTGTATTATAGGTTAATTCATATTAAGTTATTTAAATAGTATGCATAGGACTTTACAGGGCCTTAATCTACATCTATGCAATAACTACACGACATACATAATTTAGAGAAAGAAGATACAATGAATGAGAAAGTGCATAAAACAACATAAATACTTAATATTGAATCAAAACATAGACATGCTTAAGAATGAAAGGAATTAAGATAGATTTCTATTAGGATCCAAGATCAACCTTATGTGCATAACGCTTACATACTTTTATACATTATGAGGTGACTGTTGAGTTACCATCCCTTCTTCTTCTATCACAAGAGGCTATTCACAATCTATATAAGAGAGAACTATATCTTCTATTATTTGTCTTATCTGAATTATACATTACAATGGGATTGCACAATCATACAAAATACATCCATGTTGGCTTTCTAATCTTTTTTACACTTTAACTCTTTCCCAAACTTAAATAAGCTGTCATGTCACGAGACAAAAGATGTTTTGATTATTGGGAAATTTGTTTGTGCTTTTCTTTGATTTGTGTCAAATAGAAATTACGTTGTGTTGTGTGATAATTTATGGTGTAGGGGTTATAACAAATTTCTCATCTTTCTTGGTACTTGACTACTTACCTTTGTAACACCTTCAAATTGACTTGTGAGCTCTAAGCTTCCTTGGACCAACTCTGTGTTCCCTTCGTGAGGATCATTCTCATGAGGCTCAATAGAACCTTTACTATGCTTCCACTCCTTGAGATATACCTTTCATTACTACACACACTTACCCTTGCATTAGTATTCATAGAAAAGAAATGATGAAATAACTACAATACATTGTCCAATCCCATAGCTCCTTCATGATACACTTCCATCATCTCTCTAGCACCTTCCCTGCACTCTTAAGACCATTCCATATCCTGAATCATTCATTGAGTACCATATAAGTACTATTCTTAACCACCAATCAATGCTTCTAAGTAGACCTTCAAGGTCCAAATACACCAAATGACATCTAGGCTCATGGACCACTCTAATTACCTTTAGACCACTTACTCTAACTCTCTACTAAGTGTCTAGACCCTTCATACAACTTCCTTCCTTCCATGCATGCTAGTTCTCTAACTAAGGCCTAATAGCCTTCTAGCCCTCTCAACACCTAAATTCCCTTCTATCTCACTTTTCCCTTAAGCAACTCCACAAAAAAATAGGTGATCTTGAGACCCTTTATCCAACCTCTCATTTATGCAATTCTAGGTCTTGTTATTTTGTACCAAATTGTACTTCCTTTGTAACCCATCATGCAAATTAGGTCTGTTTTTCCTAATAAACATGACAATACACATTTGTAGTTAGAATCTCACCTAATTTTTCATAGATCCACCTTAGGAATGTCACCAAGATGATGTTGGCATAGTTTAGAGGCTTGAATCCTTCATTAGAACCCCCATGCACTTCATTTCTGCTCAAACTGCAGTGCCTGTTGTCACAATCGATTTGTCATTTTCACCATATCTTATCCACACATGCGAGTTAAAGTCTCAAAATTTTCATTTAACTAAACACCCCTAATATAGATATGCTCACCAAATTTTATCATGATTGGACGGTAAAAATAAAAGTTATGGCTTTCCATAGCTAGGGTCCGAGAGGACAAATGTTGAGCTACATGACAATAGAAAGGGTTTCAAGAGCTAAGAAAAATCATAAATGATATACTCCTTCTACTTCAGCTTCCCATGTAAAAATATCCACCAAACACCTCCTATGATGATTGTTGCAAATTGAGATCTCGGCCTAGGAACATAGCACTATCACAATTATATAGAATCACTCTAAAACATGCAATAATGAATAATTCAATACCGTAACATCAATATACATCCTCCTAATTCATTTTTTTCTTCATAAACTTCATTAAATTTTCTTAAATCATCTACTATGATTCATCCTCCTCAAATAATATCGCATTCTACCTGCTAGACTCTCTAAATATCTTGTTCTTAGCTCCTAAATGAGCTCAACCACCACTAAACTTGGCATAGAATGAAGTTTATCTCCTAAAATCTGTCTCTCCACTCATTCATACTCTTATTATGGCTATATGACATAACAACATGCCTTATTAGGCTTTAAGACAACAAATTTCAACCTCTTATACACCTAACTCTTACATTGACAACCACATTCACATTTGGATTTGACCCAATCACCCATTCATATGTTTTGGGATGTTATAAAATGGACTCAATAACTTAAATGTCCCTAAGAGACTCTAAACCTCTTAATGCTCCTGCATCAGGTTACCCTTCAAGAGAAATTGAGCTCCTGCTCAATGTAATTTTGGCCTTTCTTTCTTCTTGCTTTCCAATCCTTTCTTGTTATTTGCAATGGTACACTTTGATTGGCTTGTACCTAATTTCTTGCTTGTACTCTCTCTTTTACTAGTGTTTCCATCCTCCCTACCACCACTCTAAACCTTGTATTCTCCTTCTTCTTCTTCATATTCTTTACTTTCCTATTTGTTTCTTGTTATACTTCAACCTTCTTCATCATGCTCCTTAACTCTACCTTCCATTCTTCATATTCACCTACAACTATAGCACTTAGGACAATATTAGGTATACAAAAAATAGCCTCAAGTGCCTTCTCCACTTGTCTTATCACTTTCTTCTTCTCATGTTCACATTTGGCCTTTTCATAGGTTTGCTTCACTTGACCAATAAAATGGAGGTCCTCAATATTGAATTTCAATTCCTTTACATGCCTTGAGAGGTCACATGTCTCCTTAGGCTACATTTCACACAAGCTATGCTTGTTCCTTCTTCCCTTCATTGTTGTATGGAACATCATAACCTTCTTGTCCCTTTTACTTCACTAGCATTCTTTGTTTCTTATCCTTTTGCATTTCATTTCTTCCATCCCTGTATTATACTTTGGATTTCCTTTTCTTGTATTGTTATACCTTTTGTAAGTAGACTCAAACTGAATGATATGATTGTTTGAACAAATTAATTTTTCTTGACTTGTACCATTTCATTTATATTTTCCTCTCTTGAATGCTTTCTGACATATATATATCTTGTCAACATGTAAACTGTATAGTATTTTACTCTTGCTTCTTTTTTCAATCCTACAAGGAGTTCTCCTTATTCCACAAGGTTAAAATAAATAGATAGAAACTTCCTCTGTAGAGAACAATAGTGAATACACCCTTTTCTTTCTTCATTCTCAATGAGTTCTATCGAGTAGACTCCATCATATGATTGTTCAAAACCTTACTTTTATTAGTTCTTGTTCACTAATTCCCCATGCACTAGACTATTTTGTTCTCATACCTCTCTCACCCTTTTTCAACATGATCTCATGAAAATATTCATTCCAACAAACTACATCTTCATATTGGAACTTTCCAACACCTAGAGTCTTGCTTGAAACATCTGCATACATACCTTGAGTAGATTTCAGGTTTCTAGTCTTCCTTTTGGTCTTCTTTGGCTCTTGTAGACTGACCATATGCTTAACTTGCTCCATATTCTCCTCCATATGTTCTTCATGTAATTTATCATACATCTTGAGATTCTTGTGTTCTTCATACCTGTAATCTGACTTCCTTCCTTATATCCATGTATCCTTGAAGCAAAAATTTGAGTTCCATACCTTATTGTTTGTTTATCCAACTTGATTTCTTGAATTGTGATATGTATATGTCCTTTTTCTAACTTATTTGATTGAAACTGGTTGATTTCAATATACTTTTCTTTGTTATCCTCTTGTACTAACATCTTTAAATTCCTATAACCAACATCCCAAGCCTCCATGCTTTGCTTTTTTCTTGTTTTTACCTCTATATCCAAGCTGCGTTCTCTTTCTTTCTTCTAATTTTAGACTTCTTTGATCAATGTTTGAATACTTCTTGCATTGCTCCTTGATTGGTTTCAAGACACCATGTGAGTCTTTAGCTCCTTGATGATTTCAAGATACTTGAATGCACTCATAGGAATTGTTGTACTCTTTCCTCTATCCTTTGTACTTACATCTTCCTTGTTCATGTTCTCATTTGAATTTTTTTCTTCATACCTGTAATTACACACTTGAAACATTGATTAGTTTTAAAATTCGAGTTTTCTTGCCTTCCTTAGATGCCCATAACATCCTCTGATCTTCCTCAAAACCCATGTTCTCCTTATCAACTACTTCTTCACTCTTTAGACCACCTTCTTGTCCATGTGGTATTGATTCATACTTCTTTTCTTCTTGATCATGTTTTTATTGACCTTCCATGAAGTCTTCTAGGATATCATCCCATGTTTCCTCATCATCACTCTTTTGTAACTTGTTGCTTTGTCACCCAATTTTTTGACTTAATTGACCTTCTTGGTCATTGTTCTCTCTCTTTAAGAGCATCATGTTCTTCCATAACCTCATTTGTGCTTGCTCACCAACCTTCACTTGTGCTTCTTGGTCCACTGCATTGGAATCTAACTGCTGCACTCTTCTATCAACCTTGTCTTCATCTTTCATGAAGGATAAGACCTAATCCTTGGTCTTCTCAAAAAACTCCTTGAATCCAAATACCATGCTTCTCCTCTCAATACTTGCATGTTGGTCCATCAAAGGAACTAAAACATGCTCTATTCCATTCTTTGTTAGAAAACATTTATTCAACCTTCCATTATAAACTACCTTCCTGTCATATTGCCATGGCCTGCCTAAGAGTAAATGACATACATCCATAGGAATTACATCACATAGAACTTCATCATGCAAACTTCCAATTTTGAAAGGTACTCTACATTGTTCATTTACAAGAATTTGATGATCCTTCTAAACCCATGCAACTCTATAAGGTGTAGGGTGAACTAACCTCTTTAAACCCAATTTACTAACCATTTCCTCTCGAGACAATGTTGTCTGTGCTACCATTATCTATAATAACATTGCAACACTTACCTCTTGTCTTGCATCTTGTCCTAAACAAGCTTCTCCTGCAGATTGGCTCTGTGACTTAGCTTGCTGATGTAGAAGAATTATTCTTAACAACAATGACTCTCCCTACTTCATGTCATCACCTCTGCTGCCGCTTCCCTTTCCATATCCGAATACACTACTTCTAGCCTTGTCATCCTTGCACCTAGATCACTAATTTCATTCATCATGCTATCCATCTTCTTCATCACTCCTTCTTAGATCAAATTCATTATAACCTGCAATGATGGCTTCTCAACCTTTGTCATATTGTCAACAATCAACTTCATACACACTTAAATCAATCACACATGCTTAATATCTTAGCAATAAACTGATCTTAATAGAGCTCAACTCTGATACCAAAATGGTGCAGGGGTTATAACAATTTTATCATATTTCTTGGTACTTGACTACTAACCTTTGTAACACCTTCAAATTGAATTGTGAGCTATAATATTCATTGGACCAACTTAGTGCTCCCCGATAATGAGGATCATTCTCATGAGGTTCAATATAACCTTTAATATGATTTGAATCCTTGAGATATACCTTGCCTTACTACACACACTTACCCTTGCATTAGTATTCATAGAAAAGAAATGATGAAATAACTACAATACCTTGTCCAATCCTAGAGCTCCTTCATGATACACCTCCACCATCTCTAGAACTCCTGCCTTGCACTCTTAAGACCATTCCACATCCTGAATCATTCATTGAGTACCATACAAGTATTGTTATTAACTACCAATCAATGCTTCTAATAGACCTCCAAGCTCCAAATACACCAAATGACATCTAGGCTCGGGACCACTATAAATGCCTTTAGACCACTTAATATAACTCTCTTCTAAGTGTCTACAGAACCTTCATACAACTTCCTTCTTTCCATGCATGCTAGTTCTCTAACTAAGGCCTAATAGCCTTCTAGCCATCTCAACACCGAATGCCCTTCTATCTCACTTTTTCTGAAGAAACTCCATAAACTAATAGATGATCTTAATACCCTTTATCTAACCTCTCATTTATGCATGAATTTTAGGTAATGTTGCTCTATACCAAATTGTACTTCCTTTGTAACCCATCATATAAATTAGTTACGGTTTTCCTACTAAACATGATAGTACACATTTGTATCTAGAATATCACCTGAATTTTCATAGATCCACCTTAGGAATGTCACCAAGATGATGTTGGCAGAGTTTAGAGGCTTTAATCCTTCATTATAACCCCATGTACTTCATTTCTGCTCAAACCGTGTACTATCATAGTTAGACTGTCATTTTCACCATATTTTATCGACACGTGCGAGTTAAGGTCTCAAAATTTGCATATAACTAAACACCCCTAATACAGAGATGCTCAACAAATTTTATCATGATTGGATGGTTAGAATAAAATTTATGGCTTTCCCTAGCTAGGGCCCAAGAGAACAAATGTTGAGCTACGGGACAATAGAAAGGGTTTCAAGAGCTAAGAAAAATGATACATGATATAATCCTTCTACTTTAGATTCCCTTGCAAAAACAAATCCACTAAACACTTCCTATGATGACTATTGAAAATTGAGATCTAAACCCAAGAACATAGTACTATACCAATTATATAGAATCACTCTAAAACATACAATAATGAATAATTCAATACCTGCAACATCAATATACATCGTGCTCATTCATTGTTTTCTTCATAAACTTCATTACATTTGTTTGAATCATCTACTATGATTCATCCTCCTCAAATAATATCTCATTCTACTTGCTAGACTCTCTAAATATCTTGTTCTTAGCTCCTAAACAAGCTTAACCACCACTAAAATTGGCATAAAACCAAGTTTATCTCCTAAAATTTTTCTCTCCACTTGTTCATACTCTTATTATGGTTATATGACATAACAGCATGCCTTATTAGGCTTTAAGACAACAAATTTCAACCTCTTATACACCTAACTCTTACATTGACAACCACATTCACCTTTACATTCACATTTTGATTTGACCCAATCACCCATTCGTATGTTATAAAATGGACTCAATAACTTAAATTTTCCTAAGAGACTCTAAAAATTTGATACTACTGCATCACTTTACTCATAACCATCACATAGAATGTTGTTTATGGGTTTTAATCCTCTTTGCACTACTTAACCACCCTTCCATTTTTAAATTAAGTATAATTTCAAATAGACCACCCTGTCGGGTTTTCAATTTTGAAACTAGCTCATAGACCGCCCTTGTGGGTTTTCAATCTATGCAAGCTTGTTTTATATATATATATATATATATATATATATATATATATATCAAACAAAATTGGGAATTTTAAACAAAATTTATATTACCTACTACAAATTTGTGTTGCTCCTTGTCCTTATGGCTGCTTAGATGGTTTTGACTAAGCTGGTTAGGGTGAATGGTGGTGGTGGAATTATCGAACTAATTTTATTTTACAGAAGAATATGCGGTGGAACATATCATGGGATATTATTCATTATTTTTTTCGTGGTGAGAAATTTTTCTAATTCCAATTTGTATGTGTTCTAATATGTCAATGCCTCATTCATTCTACCAAAGTATAGTTGCATCTATGTTAATGCTTGCATGAATTAATACAAGGAATCTTCTTTTATTTTGTTTGAATCTTTCATGTGGAGAGTAATGGTATTTTGAATGTCATACTACAACATTTCCATTCAATCCTGCATTCTCTGCACTTGAACTCCAACAAATGTATTATGCAAAGTGTATTGCAATCTCACTCTTTGCAAGCTATCACCCACATTGCCTTGAGGTTGCAGGATATATGCAACACCTTATCCATTTTTAGTATTAAATTTAGTCAAAATTTTACCTTGCATTGTGTTGCTTTTATTTATATCTATTTTGTTATTAACCATTATGTTCTAGAGATGAGTGTTCTAATCCAACAGTTCAAATGTGAGCTTATTTACTTGTGCCTTGTCCTGTTGCAACATCTTGTTTTATTATTTCAAGAGGAGATTTGCATCCCCCACCTCATTCTTGTTTTGGGATACATGTGCCTTGATATTATTTGCAACCTCATTTTCCTTCCAATTTTCCATGATCTTTCCTATGAGTGTGGCTAACTTCATTTTCTCACTCATTACTTGCTCACCTATGGAATCAATGACAAGTTGTGGGCACTTGTCTTCAATTTGGGATTTGAGATTGCACAAAGCTATTTATAGTGTTTTTTTATGTTGTGCCAATTGGATAGAACCAATCTAATATTCACTTGCAATGTATGCACACCTTCAATTTGAGTTTGCAATGACAACTTCTCTAAGTCTATTTCAATGGTGCTCCCTAATGCTTGTAAAGTGGTAGCTTGTGCACTTGTCTAAGAAATCTAGGGGGATATCATGTGGACATGTGATGAGGGAAGGACCAACTTGAATTTCCATATTTGTGTTGTTGAGTGTAATGCCCACCAAAATTTTTATGTGTCATCTTCCTCGGTCTCTTCCATAAAGAACTGTTTAGAACTTGAGGTTTCAAATTCTGTGGCACTTATTATAAGCAATTACGTAGTACTTGATTGTGTTTGTTTTCCTTATAATTTTGGTTGTTCCTTTTATCCTCTCTATAGGTTGTGGTGAGACTTGTGTGACTTAATATTTAGTTTCGCCTCTGTTAACTTATCCTTTTTCTCTTAATCATGTTTATCTTGTCTTTTGCCTTTTGTTATTTTTGATTATGTCCTTTCTTTCTTCAATTTATCTCCCTCTTTTCTCTTGATTTCTTTGGCTTCCTTCCCTTCTTTCTTATTCTCTTATGCTCTCTTATTTTCTTCCTCTCTCCTTCTAACCTCTTCATGTTACTTTTCTTTCGCATTTTCCTCTGTCTTTTCCCGTAGAGTCTTCTTGTTTCTCTGCTCCTCCTCTTCTTTCCTCTTTTTTATTTTATGGCCTTTCAATCCTTGACCCGTGTAGTTGCTTATCTTTTTGGCTCCACCTCCTAATACTTGGAATTCCTTTTTGATCTTAATTTTGTGTTTTTGTATCTTCTTTGGCGTATTCTTCATATTTCTTGTGTTATTCTTCCTATTGTTGTTGTCCCATTTTAAAAGATTGTGCGAGATGCTATACTATGCTCCAAAAGTGGTTGTAAAGTCAAATTTTTTTCTAATGTAGGTTATACAAACATTTATTCTTGTGTGTCATGCTTTGGAGGAGTACTCGGTTTGTGTGGAGATGGAGGAGAATAATGTATACCTATTTTTGTGGTAGATTTTGGAATAGTCAACATTATTCTATTGTGCGCCTTGTCTTGTTGCCTCCTTTGCACCCACTCTTGTATTTTATGCACATTTGTTGTCTCTACCTACTACGTGGGGCTTCTTATACCATCTCTTCTTGTGACAATGAATCCCTTCTCGCATGTGCTAAATCCCTAATTTGGAAGTGCTACTTCGATTACATTGGTGATTGACATACAAATATGAGTGGGTTGATGTATGATCTCCATTTCTTGGTGTGTGTCACCAAGATTTCCTCCTCCAAATATCGAACTTGAACCCTTTGAAATAGTGGTTTAACTTTTGGGTCAACTCCTGCATCTTTAAGTCCATAGATTATATTCCTTAAACTTTGAGCATGTCCGACATATTTTAGAGCCTACATTGATCATGAGTGATCGTTATGTATATGGAAGATCCACTAATTCATCAGGTTTGATTCTTGGGTTTATAGTTTATACTTTTCACATTATTTTCCATGTGAACCATTCTCTTTCTTTAGATAGGAACATATTTGTGTCCACATATTCAAGTGCCATTGTGTGCACGTTCTATCTTGAAATCTTCATAACCACAAAATCCATGCTAGTGAACCATGTTAGTAAAATGGGATTGGTTACCACTTGCGATTGATTTTTTGGAGCTTGCACAATGGATTTTTCCTTCCATTTCATCCATCTTCTTGTATGGGGTTCCTTTAACTCTATAGGTTGGGATTCAACCTCTTGCTACGTAATTTTTATGGTTTGTAGTCCTCTGATAGTTGCTTGTGGTGGCCTCTCAATACACAATGAATGTACATTGGTGGGAATCATGTCATGTTTTATACTAATCTCTTCTTGGGCTATCTTAATGTTGAAGAATAATGGGAGTGTCTTCGAGTACTTTACGTTATCCCCTTTCGATTGCAATCTGATCCATTATGTAAAAAGTAAGTTTGATATATGGAGGTGTGTATGTGTAGACTTCATTTACTATACGTGGGTTTGTCTTTGAGTATATATCGATCCTCTTGAGCCAATATCCCATGTTATACATATCTTCATAAGTTATATATATATATATATATATATATATATATATATATATTATCGGGATGAATTGCAAAATCACTCGTGTGGGTAGTATGAGTCTTTAGCTTCAATGACACCCTTAGGGGGGCACCGGTGTGTAAAGTGATTAGTATTATCAACCATTGGTACATAAATAACTTCTCCCTAATTTTTGTTATCTTTACACATTATTGTTGACCTCGTGTGTGAGAAATTCAAGCCAATTAAACTAAACACCATCCTCCCACATCCGTGTGTGATATTTATAGTGCTAATGATGTTTGTTTACTAACTTGAGTAGCTTTCCAATATCATTTAACAATAATTTCTGCTAGAACCCACAACACTTGATTTTTGATGGATCCCAAAGGAATTCCTTTTCCCTTGCACAATTAGCCATATATAGCCACGATTGAGTATTTGATGAGAGGTCTAATGCTTTTAGAGGGGAGCATAGATATGCCTTGATTTGGAAATATAGTGGTTTGAGTGAGTGTGGATCTGTTTATGGGGACTACGTCTTGCATAATGAATTAGACTGTGCCATTAAGATATTAAATCATGATAGTCTCACAGGAGCTCAAGGTGATCTCCCATGTATAGTAATCACACTAGTTGGTCAACAACTCTTCCCCTTTGGGTTATTCTCCACTATCTTACATACTACAAATTTTGTTTAGATTGTAGGATTTTTTGTACCCATGCTTACTCGATATTTCATCAAATTCATTATGGGGTGGATCAATCTAGTTTGTTTGCCTTAACATTGGGTAAATGCCGTGTCTTCCTTCTCCAAACTACTTAAATGAAGGAATGCGATACATTGTTCTTCCATCATTACTTGAAATTTGGGACTAATGGGTTGGTTGAATGGGTCTGCCATTTTTGGTTATGGTGCTTTCCTTCATAGACCAGGAGCCATGGTTTTCAAATTTATATCCTTCAAACGCTTTCTCACTTTACAATTTGAAGTTTCAATATTAATGTAGACACCTAAATTCGGTATCTATATCTCATCTTCCCACATGCATGTATTTCATCTTGGTCTTTACCTAGGCCCCCTTAATTTAATTTACCTAGGTCATCTTGTCTTATAAGTTCATTTCATCCATATTCCTTATGATCTTTGGTATGACCAATCATGTCATTGGTTACATACTAACATTTGTTTTGGTCGCATGTGCCTTGTGTTACCTGGATCCCCTTCTTGTTTACCTCCAATGCAGTTAGAGGCATCTTTTCCTCACATGTTCCTTGATATGACGTAGTGTTGTTCGCACCTATAGGTCACCACCGTTGTGTTACATTCTATCCTTAATCCTATCACATATGTCTTTCATTTCTATTTCATTTGCCACAAACACATCCTTCTTTATCTCAATCACCTATATGTTATCCATCTATCCCAAATACATTTATTCTTACTTATGTTCATCATTAATCACATCAATTTTCAAATTAATTTTCCATTCACATCACATTTTACCATATACATTCTAATCACCATGATCAAATTCAAACGCAAAACATATAATCATGGTTTTCATTAACACATTTATATCATCATTTTATCCATACACATATACCTCCAAAGTAACCATATCATCATCACATTAATTATTTCATCATACATTCTAAATTAAAATAAAATATAAATAAATGCACATATAATCATCATCATCACATCAAAAATCCATACTAAACACACAATAATCCATGATAAAATCATGTATATATATATATCTCAATACATCATAGATTGGCCTCTAAGGGCCCTCTCTCAAAGAAGAGATGTTATCAAAATTGGTAAACTGTACATCCGATATCCTCAAATCCTCTCCTCCAGGGGTAGGTAAAAACATGATCCATGTGCATCACCGCCACCCTTGTGGCCTCCCTCCACTCACTATGGCTAAACCACACTCCTTGTGCTCCTAGACGTCCCTGCTCCTCCTGCCGATATCCTATGAAGGTGTTCCTAGTAGTGTAGTGTCTTCAACAAATTCTCGAACAAGATCCCCTCATAATACCTAGCCTTTGTGGCTAGGGCTCACACCTATCTCTGTGGAGATCATGCTAGGAGGTGCTACATGTCCCAAATCCGCCATTTGTGGTGCTTCCGGGCCCCACTAATCGAATCTGTCACCAAAAGAGTAGAAAGATCACCAAAATGGGCCTTGTAGGCCTCCCTCTATCTGTGGTAGCGCATGTGTCATTCTAGACAGCTCGGTCCCTCTCTGTGTGATTGCATCCGTTGTTGTAGAGTTGTATCTCTCTCTACACATGTATGATCCCTCTCCACCCTCATTTGATCTAACTTGACACATAATTGTGCCACCTCTATGGAATATCCAAAGACCACCATCTCGCCACCTCCAAGAGCTTCATCTACATCAACCTCCATATCCTCCATCTCCTCTATTTCCTCCTCTCCTCCCCTCTCTGACCACCCGAGCTGCCACGATGTAGTGTGATAGTCGAGTACCCCAATCCAACTCCCACATCGTCATCGTCATCCCATGACACAAAATCCTCCTTCACTGGGTATGCCATAATAAGACTTTGAACTCTCTTTCCAACTCCTCCCTCCCCGTATAAAATAGGATCACAAGGCACCATTTATAAGACTCCAAAAATTTCACCACACTCGATCAAACTCAATGACCTTGATCATCTCCACCATCTCCCTGTATCAACCTCATTCTACTCATCCCCACCGGTTCTTCGTCTGCCGCACTGTGCCATGTAGGGAACTCTTTGTATGACCACCATATGACCCGATCTATATCAAGATCACCAACCTATCCACATACCAATCCAAACTCCTCTCAATACTGTCTCCAAAGGCTTAATTGACCCTTCATCTCAAAAATCACACCTCTAACTAGATATGGTCAACAAAGTGACCCATGGAATCCTGGTGGCCTCATCATTGCTATGTGCTCATACACGCCCTGTAGTGCAATAAAAACCAATATTTAGTCCGATCTCCGCCATGCCCTCGTACATGGAAAGATCATGGTAAACATGAGCTAACAAAGCATTCCTAAACAAAAATACAAGTATGATGATCCACAATATTCGCATTACTACACCGGCTAGTTCTAGGGAAACCGAGCTCCACGTGGTCTGCAATACATAAAATGACATAACCATCATCACCGTACATATCAAATGGCTACATGGAACTCTAGCCTCATACCTTAACTCATATGAGAAATCCCTTGAAGAAAATCTGATGTGGGGCGCATTGGCTCGAATAGAAGCGCCAACACTACTAACCTATTATCACTTATGATGGGGACTATCTGCTCCCCCTGTATAGGTAATATTAGGATCCTATACACATCCTCTAGGTGATGGTCATCTCTCCTATCCTGAACCAAAATGTACAAGTATGCTTTGATCCCATCTCTCCACTAAATAAATCATAAGCCCCACATCCCATGGGATCCTATGATAATATATGAAGCCACCTAACCCTTATTCGGCCAAGTGATCCCACTTGGAATCTGTCACATCTCCTTTGATCTTCTCACATAGAGAAGACACCCGATCTCTCAAATATAGGGTCTCCCTTGGCCTACAATAAAAAATAAAACATGTGAAATTTGTTTAAATTCATCCAAAATCTAATTTAGCTCTACATTAGCAAATCCAACCTTGGTCGACGCCGACCTGCCAGTCGGGTTGATGCGTTTAGGGGTCAATTGACATAAGTTAGGGCTGGATCGATGTCCACCCATCTTGGTCACCATTGACCACCCTTGGCATCATCCACTTTTTATTAAAAATTCAAAAATAATAATAAAACGTAAAATTACATTAAAAATAAGTGTGGGGTTTTCTACTCACCATCCCTCGCACCTCTTGCATTTCCTCGTTGCTCCCTGTGGCCTCCATTTTCTAATATTCTATTTAATCACTTTAATCTCGATCATCAAATGTGCATGTGAAAATGAGCTTTGTTGAACAAACCTTGGGCTTATATAGCCTTGATGCCTCGGTTGATGTCGACTCACTTGGGTTCTTTGTTGCCTAGCCTTTCAATAATTATTTTGGGATTTTCCTCATCTTCCTTACATCCTTTCCTTTGGGAATTCTTCACAAGTCCACCTTTTGGCAATATCTACTTCCCCCTATGGACATTTTATACACTCAAAGTCCTATCGGGCCATACCTATTTCCCCTCTAGGCATTTTGATCGAATTTCCAAGTCCATCTCTATGGCCATATCTATTTCCCTCTCGTGCATTTTTATACACTCAAAGTCCTACCGGCCATACCTATTTCCCTTTGGGAATTTTAATCCAATTTCAAAGTCCACCTTTGTGGCCATATCTATATCCCCTCCAGGGCATTCTAATCACAAAGTCCACTATTATGGCCATATTTACTTTTTCCTTCGGGAATGTTTATACTCTCAAAGTCCACTTTTTGTGGCCATACTTACTTTTCCTTTAGGAATTTTACCTCACGATCCTACTCAATCCATGTGCACAAAGTCCACCTTGTGGCCATACTTATTCCCCACTTTTGGGCATTTTTTTAGTTTTCCTATTTTCCTTCGTGGCCATATTTGTGCCTCTTTTGGGGCACCATTATTTTTCATCAAAGTCCACCTTTGTGGCCATACTTGTGCCTCTTTTAGGGCACCATCTACATTCTCAAAGTCCACCTTTGTGGCCATACTTACTCCCCCTTGGGGCATATTATTTCATCACCCACTTTTTCACTTTGCCTTCTCGGCCATTTTTTGTGTCCTATGCTAGGGGCACCATACTTTTCATCCTCATCCCTTACGAACGCATACCTATTCACTTGATTCCTCATGTATGAAGGATTTCACATACCTTTTGCATTTAGTTGCACATATTTTGATGTTTTCCTATGACCCATTAGTCATCACAACTTGCATCCATACTGCAGTGATCTTCACCCACTCACTGCCCGTATAATATTATATCATGTCTTTGTTAAGACCAAAATTTTCCTATACCAATGTGATATTAGAGTCACTGCCATAATTTCTATTGTTATTGCGATTTATTTTTTCTTGGGGTATCTTTCCTTGGTAATCATTTTACCCATTTTTCTTCACCCACCGCCCTTTATCATCTACCTTTTTCAAATGTGTCATCGATTTCCCTTGGCATCATCGATCCCCCATTTGAGGGGAGATCATCATCTACCTTTCATTAATCCTCATTTACCCCTTATCCTCATCGTTTTGCCTCATGGTTTGCTATTGCAAACCACTCAACAAAAGGGAAAAATGTAGACACCTAAATTCGGTATCTATATCTTGTGTGCTCGCATGCACGTATTTTAGCTTGGTCTTTACCTAGGTCCCCTTGATTTGATTTACCTCCCTTTTCAATTTAATCTCAAATGCCCACTTAATTATCCTATCACCTTTAATGCCCATCTAATTCCTATTAATTAATTAATCACTTAATATTCTACATGCACTAACAAACCTTCTATTTGGGATTCCTTTATTCTAAATCAGATCCCCTTGCTTTTCTAGCTTTATTATCTTGTCTATCTTTATCCCCTAACACCCCTAAAAATCCCTTACTTGCCTACATGCTTTAAAGCACTCTCCTAACTCTTAAATGCCCAAAATCCTTATCAAAGCACAAAAGCATCCCCATTGGGTAAACTTTCCCCGTAATTGATAAAATGACCCAACCCAATTGTTGTCGACCCTATAAAGCTAAGTTGATACTTTCCATAATCATCAAATGCATTCAAATATTGGAGCTTCCTCACACGACCGTGAACTCTTTTTTTCGTGCTCGAACATTTCTGCAATAGTTACAAATCTCCTAGACAAAGTTTCAACGTGCTTACATCACTCACGATTATCCTTCATGATATTATTATCATCATTGTGTTGCTTTACTTTATATTTATAATATTATCTTGGTTTTGCTCACATCTAACATTTTACAGGTTTAGATCAACTTTAGTAACACTCAAAGCTTCTTCAGCAACCTTCTTTTCCAACTTATTTGATCACATGTTGCCTTTTCCATCCATTCATCCTCGACATTATCCAACTCGCTCTGATCCATCGTTGACTCACCCGGTCCTTTGTCAACCTGTGGTCCTGTTTTTAAACATTCTAGCCAAATCTCTATTTTCTGTCCTTTTCTCTGTCTTTCTTCCCGAGAGAACATTCTACAAGTCATCTTCTAGCATCCAAAACCTATGTGACTATCCGGTTTGCACTTAGATTCTCTGTAGGCCTGCATATTTATCTTATTTTATAGATCTAGCCTCCCAAGTCCCGTCAACCTACCTCTACATAGTTTGAGCCATCATCGACCCATACCAGTAACGTTTAATTTACAATTATTTTAGTCAAATCAAAATTTAGATCAATTTTTGTCACTTTTCGATTCATAATACTGCATTTTTGCATGCTATCTCTGTTTCATCCTTTACTTCACTTTATTTTGTAAAATAGGGGTTGACATCCACCAAGGAAGTCAATGCTTCTTGGATCCATTTTATCAGAATCCCCGCACATCCTATCTAATCCATTTTCTGTTTAATGATTCTTATCTATAGGTTATCACCTTATAGTAGTAGGTATCCATCATCTACTTTGTGCCTATTCATCCATCACATCGCATCAGAGGTACCATAAACCCTCCATAATTTCTGAGTTGCTAGTTGCTTTCATTACTAGTTCATTCATTTGATTAGGAATGAAGAAACTTGTCCAAAACTTAACAAATGCGGTTGTATTTTTGTCGTCTATCTCTTGTTTATATCCCTTCTAGATGTTAGGTGGCCATTTTTGATATATTTATTTCCTGATCTACCCCCTTAATTCATGTTATCTGTTGGGGATTTACCTTGACGTGGCACTAATTTTCCTATTAAGTTAACTTAATGCAATATTGGATTTTGATATGTCATCCATATAGTTTGGTGAGTGGTAATTTTTATAATTTCAAATTTTTGAAATTTTTTTTCGCTTTTTTACTTTCTTGCTTCTTATATGGGTTTCCTAGAATTATTTGTTTTATAAACTTTTGATTTTATTCAATTTCAGATTATTTTTCTAGTTGTTTGAAGGTGATCCTTGAATATTTATATAATCTAAACACACTTGAACATAATTTGATAAAATATACACACTCCTATCTATCAAACTTGCATTAATTTCAAAAATTCCTACTCTACTGGTTTTCCTAAGTGACTTATGGTCACTTTTGGATTTTTTTGCTCTTATCCATTTAACCTTTTAGCTTACTCCCATTGATCCTTTTGGGTAGTAAATTTCCTTATAGATCATGTAATACAACTATCCCTTACTTGGTGATGTGGTGAATAACATAAAGCCTTTCCATATGATCCGTAGTTTTCCCGTGTGTGCTTTAAACTTGCTTTCGTAAATCAATACTAACTATTCTATCTAAAATAATTTACTACACACATTTCACTCATGCCATAATTTTTGAATTTGTTTGTGTGATTCCTAATTCCATTGCTTGATCAACCTATATTCCTCTATTTTTGTCCAATCTAGAAACTTGTTCTCTATAGACTCTTTATCCCCTAATGTTTGGATCATTCTGCAATGTGAAGACTTGCCTTAATGTATTCAATCGTGACATGATTGCTTATATTCCACGAAAAATTGGAATGGTGTCTATCTTATACTTCACTTATAGTTTGTTATATATGCATAGAGTAATCTTGTGGGTATTATGTCTTTCTAGTAATCTCTTTCCACATTGCATATTTTTGTTAGAACCCTTTTCAAGACTTTATTTATGGCCTCCACTTATCCAATAACATGTGGATGATATGTTGAGATACGGTGGTGCACAATCATAAAATCTCATGTGAGTATTTTTATGGTTTTATTCAAGCAAAGGTGTTCACCTGTCATTGACTAAATTTTATGGAACCCCATATCTAGATATGATGTTTTTATACAAAAATTTAGTTGTTCCTCTTATTACAAAATCGGGGTGGTTGCGATTTCTACCCATTTTATGAAATAATTAGTTGATGTAATGATGTATCTAGCTATGGACCTTCTAGATGGTGGATGAGTTAATTTAATGATATATATGCTTGATTTCGCAAATGGTTGCATGGCTAAGACTGGTTAAGGGAATTTCATCTCTATAATTGGGTTTTCCCACTCTCTCGACATCTATCACAATGTGGTGTGTGTCTTGGAACAAATTTGGCCACCAAATTCCACTTTACAAAATTTCATTCACAAATAATTCCCCTACAAAATGTCCTCATGCTATTCCTTCATGTGCTTCATGCAAAATTAGTTCTCATTCATGTTCTATGAAATACTTCATCCTTCCCTAGTTTATACAAGAATATATCTATGATGGGTTAAGGTAAATATTTAGTAACCAGTTGTTTATTTTCCTTTTTCATGTAAAGTGATTTGGTAAAATGCCATGTTGAAGTAATTGCACAATCTCTTTAAGTTTCTATAGTATCATAATAACCTAAAATAAGTGTGCATTAGGTTTATCTTCATCTAATTCATCATACTATTCTACTATATTTGTGTAGATTAAGTGGTCCGGTCCTACATACTCTTCCCGACTTAACATTTATCTTGAATTTATAATCCTAGAATAAAATGACCCATCTTAATATTCTTCCTCATAATAATGGCTTGCTCAGTAGATATCACAATGCTTGATGTTCTCGTGAAGAATTCAAATGGGGTTTCCAATAGATATTTCCTGAATTTCTAAAGTGTGAAAACCATAGCAAAATCCTCTCATTATGTGGTCATGTAGTTTTTCTCAGTTGGTGATAATTATTACAAAATGGATAGGGTGGTCAATTCCTCCTTCTCTTGGGTTCACATGAATTTATCTAGTTGTGCTCCCTGAAGCATCTACATGTATATGATAAAATTTTGTCCAATCTATAAAAACTAGAATGGGGACATTAACTAATCTCTACTTCATGCATTTTGACATTATCGTGGTACATTTAAATTTTGTCCCTTTTAGTAATAATTTCTCTATAGGATGAATAATGCTATCATATCCCTTAATGAGGTTCTTTTAGTAAGAAATATGTACAAGAAATGTATGGACTTCTAATGGATTTGTAGGAATTTTGAGCCCAATTATCACTGTAATTTTTCTTGATACATGAGAATCCCTTCTTTACAAATAGCACATGCAAGTAGTACTCCAAAAGGTGTAAAGAAAAATCATTTCTTAAAATTTAACGCAATGTGCAATAATCTACATCATTGTAACATTAAATGTACCTTAGATATATGCTAATTGAATAAAGGAAAGATTATGGAACCATATAAATATACTTACATGAGATCATGGATTAAATATTTAAATACAAATGACAATAAGTTTGGAGAAAACAATAGGTGCATTTTTCAATTCAAAAATCATTACTAAAGTATGAAAAATTATCCCATTTGACATTGTTGTCCACTAAAAATTCGCTGTTCTCACAAGGTAAAATCCCAAAATTTTGAGTCTAAGTGTCTTTTCTACCAAGCTGGTGGTGTGAAAAAAAAAAAAGTCTTGGAAGTCTAAAAATCTAAGTTTTGGGTCATTTTGTAAGTATTTCGGGCCTGTCGGATATTTTTGTCCCGGTTGTCCCAAGTACAAAAGTGCAAGTTGTTCTCCGACCGGCCGAAATCCCCGAAATTGTCCTATCTTCGGGCCCGTCGGAAGTTTTTGTTCCAAGTGTCCCGAAAGCTTTTGTGCAAGTCATTCCAATTTCGGCCGAACCATCCGAACCGCGTACTTCGCACTTTTCTGTCCCAAATGTCCCAAATCAAAAAGTGCAATCTGTCCCATTTTCGGCCGAAACCTCCGAAATTGTCCCATTTCGGGCTCGTCGGAAGTTTTTGTCCCAAGTGTCCCGAAAGCTTTTGTGCACGTTGCTCCATTTTCGGCCGAAATTCCCGAATCGCGTACTTCGCACTTTTCTGTCCCAAATGTCCCAAATCAAAAAGTGCGCTCTGTTCCAATTTCACCCGAACCGGCCGAGTCGCGTACTTCGGAACTTTTTGTCCCGAATGTCCCAAAGTTAAAAAAGTGCAATCTGTCCCATTTTCGGCCGAAACTCCCGAGTCGCGCACTTCGCTCTTTTTCGTCCCAATTGTCCCAAAATGCTTTTATGCGTCCTCTCCCTGTTTCACCCGAATCGGCCGAGCCGCGTGTTTCGCGCATTCGCGCCTCACATGTCCCAAGTGAACCTAATGCAATTCATACTTAGTTTTTCCCGCTCGACCCGGATGTGCTAAATTTGAATTTAAGTTGCAAGGATCAAATTCAAGAAGCAGTTACGAAGGACGAATTTCAAGACGCCAGTTACATCAGTTTTCAAAGATATCCATTGTCATCTTCAAGATGAAACGTCTGGTGTGTCCCTCGTGGCAAAGGCATGGCTCAGACATGGAAGAAATTCAAGAAGCGGTTTCTGAAGACAGTGTGTCCCTCTCAAAACTGGCCACCTGCCCCCTTCCCCTTCTTTCTCTCTTCTCGCCATTCCTTTCGTATTCCATGTAATTGGTTAAGGTATTGCGTTTGGCATCCCTTAACTATTCTTTATTTAAAAGAAACGGTTACAAGACGTAACTGAAATTTGTAATCTATATAATGGTCTTTACACGCCATTTCAAAAAAAAAAAAGGAAGAACTTGGCATACTCTCGAAATTGTAAATAGATCTTGAACGTATCAATACAAAAGGGCTTTCTATTCATTCTCTATCTGAATCTCTGTACCTCTGTGTTTTCCTTTAGTATTGTGAAGATTATTTTGTACTTAATTTGTTAGTCTCGCTGATTGCTTTTGCAAATACAGTGATCTTGCACAACCAAGAAAGAACTTTGTGTCTTTGATTAATGAATCTGAAGAAGGTCGTTTGAAGAACTTTGTGTCTTTAATCATATTCAGCTAATACAAATAATCTTGTTCCAAATTCCCTGCAACTTCGCACTCGTAAAGAATTATTCTGTTATCTATAATTCCAAACGTTTGCTTTTCTGCTTATCTTCGTACCCTCTTTCCTCAGTCCATTTGTAACTGATGATCTTTGTGGAAAACATTTTCGTGGTATCCAAGTTCAACCATAAAATGACATTCTGTATATTTGTAAATAAGTTCGTGTCTCAATAAGGGAACCTCTCCCATTAAAGAGGAGGGACTTCTTGTCCCCTGACTGTTGCTCTTCTAAAAAGTCCTATTTGAAAACCAACAATTACAAAGGTGTTTTTTTCTTGATCTTCTTACAAAATCAGAATTTGGTGGTAACTAATGAATCCATCTATAAATGAATATACCTTATGTGCCACTATTACATCCAAAATTCATTCGTGAATGGCATTGGAAATGGATCATTGACACATGCATCATTCAGAGCTATATAATCACCACAAATTCTAATTCATCCCATTTTCCTTGGTTGAGTGACCATTGGGCTCACCCAATCTGATTTCTCTATGGGATAGATTAATATTCTATCCACCATGTGGTCTAGTTTTTCCTTGATTTTTACCTTCAAGTTTGGATATAATTTATATGACCTTTTCTTGATAGGATTTACTCCTTATTTTAGTTCAATTCACATTTATCCTAATGATGGGTCCACTCCCTTTATTTCATTGAATTTGGTGGGGAACACATCTTCATAATCTAAAAATATTTGTAAAATTTTAGAAATTCCTTGTCCCATCCAGTAGTCTCTAATAGTGGCTAGCGTTACTATGCTTGATGGACCCTGTATTCTAACCTTTTACATACTAGTTCATCATATATTTTAGCCTTTCCTTTATTCCTAACATCTTCTATACTCCTAGACCCTTATTTTTCTTCAATATTCATATTGCATAGATGTTCCTCTTCCTCATTACACACTTCTTTCTCAATTGGGATAGGTTCAATATGTTCGAGGAGTTAAAACATTTTGGCTACTTCCATATCCTCCTCATCCTCAAGGTCTTCTTTTCCTTCCTTACTATCTCCTACTATGTGACACACCTCTACTATATTATACATCTTTTTTTAATTGTTTCATTCCTATTGTTCTTCTCTGTATAATTCCTCTTCTTAGTTCCTTTAGGGTTGGTAAATTCATCTCCTCCTTTTGAGTTAATAGTTCCATGACATAATAATGTTTTGATCTTTTGAAGAGCTACATCTACTATGGGATTTCTATCTTTGAATGTAAATGTTTGAATGAAGTATTTTGCACCCATCCCTAAATGTCTATTTCTCTCCTCCTCTCTCGGATAAAAATACCAAGCCTTTGGTAATGGAGTCAACATTTCTAGGAAGATATGCACCCACAATTTAGGTTCAATTTTCTATATTTTCCAAGCTTGAATACATTCCCAAATATGAATTTCTAGACATTGGTATGCATTGTACTTAGGCCAATCTTTAGTTAATTTCATAGGAAGGGAAAACCTTGAATGTATCATACATATTGCTTGATTCCATATAATATCATTGATCTATGTACTACCCACCATGTGTCTACTATTCCTTTTAATGCATAGTCCGGTGCATTGATCCTAATATCTTCTTGAGGTACATGTTTATGAAATTCAACCAAGAATGCATCTAGATTATAGGTGCCTAAGAACTGTGAGGTACATTTTTCTTCTACCTGAACCATCCTCATTTTCCTTACTTTGTGCTCTATACACATCCAATGGTTGAATCCCACATTTGAGTTAACACTAATGGAATGTTCTCGCTCCCATGAAATATGTCTTCCCCATTTATCTCAGTATAATATTGAACATGCTACACAATCACATCTAATTTTGATATTTGAGACTTAGTTTGGGACCTAATATAACATTGTAATTTTCATCTACTAATGGATTCTTGGTTTTGTGCAGTAATAAGAATTTTCTAGTTTATGAACTCATGTGTATTCCTCTCCCTTATGTAATGCATAGTTATATCCTCTTCTTGGTGTTGGACCTTAAACCAACTTCCAATATTATGTGCATATGAAAAAATAGGTTCTTTAGGAATAATATATGGTTTTTGTTTAGAATTATTCATTGGAATGAAAATAATAGAGTTATTGAGGTGTGCTTCTCTCTAATTTATTATTATGTTGATTTTTATATTACCATCATACACCTATTTATTCTCAATCAAAACATGATAGTGCATTTTATTGGTCTTCATGTTAATCATCTTAAAGTCCCCTTTTGAACTTAAGTCTCCTACCTATATTTCAACATCCTCAAGCTAACCAATTGGATCCAACCTCCCGTAATTTGTGAGGATGAGGGTAACTAGAATGTAAGAAAAATTAAGGGCTTTTATATCTTCCCAAGTGGACCTTGGCATCATTTTGATTAGGATCCTAAAATCAAACACCACATATTTGATTGAGGGATTTCTTAGTATTTACATATCAAATAGTTTTATTTACTTGAATTAATCTACTTGATGCACTCTCTAGTAAAGTCCTGAGTAAATTGAATATGTTATGTGAATTATTATCAATGCACAAAACAATTACTATAATAAACAAATCTTGCGATTGTAAATACCAACCCTTCTTATTTTAGAATTATCGTCATCTGGTCCTAAATATGTGCTTTTGCTTCCCCATTTTTTGCATTGATATCTCTATTTTTTATTGAATGGATCTAATTAACTCAAATATGAATTTGGAATTTATATTCTAAGTTAATCTAAGTAGGTATAAACGCAATAAATAATGTAAATGAAATCGATTCTAGATAGTTTTAATTAATATTCAAATGAAATGAAATAATGAAAATGGGGAGGATAAGATACTAACTTGAAAGTGCCTTACCTCACTATGTGCTGGACTTGAACATGCCAATGTGTATATAAGATAAAATGTGAAGGTGCTACCCTGGAAATTATAGCACTTGAAGATCCGATTGGACTAGGGCATCTGGGAGAGGACTGGGGCTCCTGTGGGTGCCCTAGTCTAAGATCTAAGCACACTGGTTTGTAGAAAACATTAGGATATGAATTTGATAGTGTTGTTAGGTCTTCCCGGTGTCTTTATATTTGTCATATATTTTTTGCGGTATGTTCACTTATGTTGTGACGAATTTGATATGAATATCTACCGTAAAACCCAATACAAAGCATCAAATCCCTAAAAAGAAAGATGCATATGAAGGGGTCAAACTGACCTTAGCTACCACAATGGTGGACTTACAACTAAGTGCTGCACTACATTCCAAACCCAATGTAGTTCTATGTTCTTGTGTGTGCAATTGTGTGCCTAGGGTGCCCTAGCACCAATGACGCAAAAGTAGGGGGCAGTAACTAGATGTAAAAATGCAAATGGTGAATGAAATAGAATGATACAACCCTTTCCCCCTATGCTTGTGTGATGTAAATGTAAATTCATGAATGCAACCCTTTTCCTTAATAGATAGCTAGCTCTTGATAGTAGATAGTTCGCCCATAAGATAGTGAGTATGCTATGTTTATACAAGAATCTCTTGTTCAAATTTTGACACTAATGACCTGACATGCCAACTAGTACCTAGGGGAATGGGATGCCCCAATGACTGGGAAAGTGACAAAGATTGACCTCAAATAAGTAAATTAGACCCAAGTGTTACGAGGACCAAGGTGAGAAATTACGGACCGTGGTGCCCATGGGCGCCCCAACACTACCCTAGGCACCCTAGTTAGAGATTATAGATGAAAAATTACTAAATAACGACACCCGATAATCCCGAGAGATGACAAGAACCATGTCTACAAATGACGAATGTGCAAGAAAAATGATGAAAATGACTGACTAACTAACGATAGAACAAGGAGATATTTCATTAGTGAATAATTTTATTACATGAGATCCATATATAAAATAACATACTTGGTGGTATAAATGTAATAGTAAGTGCATGATTTTGTGACTACATTTTCCCCACTTTATGTTGGTGAGTGAAAAGCTCAGTAACATAAAGTAGATGGATATGTGTACCCGAGAGAAGATGGAGAAGCCCATACTATGTAGAATGTGTAGATGTATAGTAGAAGTGTGCCGAAAGAACCATAAAACATGCCAAACCATGGACCAACGTGTTGATCCATGTAACGTAACGAAAAGTGTACTATCTTGATGAAGTGCACTAAGTGGGAGTAATGATAGAAATGTGAGATGATTTATGATTTTGAATGTTATATGATGATGATGAGATGGGGTAGGGAGTGATCATTTCCTAACTTGAACACATGTATACGAATAATTGATTTGGAGAATTTGGACGTATTCCGCCGAGAGGAAGAGTGTAGGGAGAAAATTGTGTTATTCTCCAATCTCTAACTACATCCTCAAGATCTAGCACTTTCTGAGATAGATTCATATCAAAGATTCATGGTTTTTCTAGATCCAGGACAATTTCAATCAAACATTTAACCCATAAAGGAGTGGTATAGGAAAGGCACTCTTGCCCCCACTCCACGGGTGTCACCTGCAATGTGATAGCTTCCAAGTTAGGTCATTTGGAAGAAAATGTGAAAATGTATGATGGCTTCTAAGTTAGGTCATTTGGAAGCAAACATATAGATAACTGATGGATTCCAAGTTAGGTCATCTAGAAGGAAGCACAAAATGTAGAATAAATTCCCAAGTTAGGTCTTCTGGGAAAAGTGATGAATGTAATCTTCCAAGTTAGGTCAATCTGAGAGGTGATTGTGTTGAATTGTATTAATTGAGTGGTGTAATTGTGATTCTTAGAGGTTTGAACACATTGGTTGATTTGATTGATTTGTTTAGTTACTCATAGATATATTTTATGCTAGTTTCTCCCGTTGGGCTACATCATTAGGGGAAAATTATGAAACGTCGCATAGAAAAATTGTATATTTGTTTCCCCCGAATTAGGTCATTATGGGGAATTGATGGTGAAATGCCATGCACGGTGAATTATCAAATGTTTTGGAATTGTCGCATCAACAATGTTTTTAAATGTGTGGTGATATAAGGGAATTATAGGATGACCCCGATGATATGCCCCTATTTTGGTAAAAGGGGAAGTGATGATAAGAATGAACACTAAGATGAAATTAAGCACGAGATAGATATAAAGTGGTAAAAATCACCAAAATGTGTATAAATGGAATGCAATATAACATTGAGGAGAGATAATGCGTGTGAAATGTGTTAAATACGGTGGTAGGTGGCATTCTAAAAAGAACGCCACAAATGAGGTGGAAATCGTAATAGAAATGCTCAAGATATGACAACAACGGTGTAATGTGTATTAGTAGTAGTGATAAGCATGAAATAATGACTATAGTAAAGTAGGTGATGAGAAAGTAACTATAATTAGTGAAGTGAAAAAGTGATTAGTCATTTCAATTTTTTTACACGATTGTGAGAGTGTGCATGAAGTGAGTGAAAATTCTGTAAGTGAGAGCAACACATCCTATTCGGTTTGAGAGGGTGGCGATTGCCATGGCATAGCGTCACTGCAGAGTTGGTAAGCATTTTTTTTTGAAAAAAATAGGTGTAGTAGTTATTTTGGCTGAATTTTTGTAATTTTTAGATTTTGAAGTTTTCAAAGCATTTTTGACTGACAATAGCGGCGATGGCGCTAGTTACCCTGAACAGAACACTAATATTTTGGCACCGGTGTCATACTCCGGGCACCTTAGTCTTGCATTTGGGCACCTAGTCTAGAATGTGTGCATTTGATGTATAATGGTGAAAAAATGTTCCTAGTATGATAAACGAATGTCTGTGATCATGTAATGTGTTCTAACACGTTGGGTTTTGTTGTTGTTTTGTGGTGTGTAGAGGGATATCCACTCGAGGGAGTTCCATGATGGGCGTCATATGAGTACAGTTTCTTGGCTGGGATTGGGATATTGATGGATGGATGTTCTAGCTGTGGACACACAACAAGAGGGGGATGTGCCCCATAATATGCCCATGTTGACTACACTATGCGAGATATGGTGTGCCGATATGTGTACATTTTGGTTGCCTATGGGAGAGATGACTGTTACATTGGAGGATGTATATCACATATTGCGATTGTCGGTGTTGGGGAGAGAGTGTAGGTTATGCCATTGGTAGAGGATATGGAGTGACAGATGTGAGCCGTGAGATGGTATTTTGTGGGGACTTGAGTACCTGCCAAGGCCCATATTAGTTTGGATGCTATATTATGGTTTGGGGTTCCGCGCTTATGGAATTTCATAGTGGTTGTGATTGCTTCATTTATAGCCGTAGAGGAAGGAGGCGTAGGCATATTGTATAAGATGTATGACATATGTCAGTGGATAGAGGAGGAGGGTACTAGATATGCATGGGCATGGTGTGTGTTGGCCCACCTATACAGAGACCTATATTGATTTATGCACGAGGAACATGGTGGAGGGATATGAGCCACCACACTATTGCATGTATGGGAATATGAACACATAGTCATATTGAGACCAGTTGGAGGTCCACGAGGAGAGTGGGATAGGCTAGAGATCTATGCATGGAGGTGGATCAATATTCGTGGTAGGAAGATGGAAAAAGATACCTACAGAAAATTAATAGATAGGATGGGGCCCAAACTAGTCATATGGAGGCCATATCGTGACTATGGAGGGAGGCTTGAGGATGCAGTAGAGTTGTGGTGTATTCGGAGGATGATGTGCTTCCAAGTGTGGCCGATATTTTTCAGGTAGAGAGAGTATCACATCAATTCGGCATGGCTTAGGATGTACCCCTAGAGTCATATATGGGTTGCGAGCTATTAAAGCACCAAGGAGGGCTGTTGCTAGACCAAGACCCAAAATAGAGCAGTTAGTACCACAATGGTGATATATGAGGTAAACACAACGATATATCTTTTAGAATTAGACGATGTGGGTGGGACCGAGGAGTACCATGCATGGTGGGCAGCTCATTGGTGGGTATTGTTATTCCCATTGTTTACAGGTTCATGGGATTACCACTGCGGGATGAGGAGAGGGCGAGGCACATGCCCCGACCTATAGAAGAATGACTATAATGGAGCATAAGTATTTTTGTAGTTGTGTACATTTTTGTGTGCCTATATTTTGTTATATATATTTGTTTAACCTATTGTGTAATTTGTTTTTATAGTGATGCATATTGGCCGTTGATTGTTGATACATCTATTTGCACATTTACATGAGAATGTGCAACCGATGTATGCTTGGTGGAGGTATACTTGAGCACATGGATGATATTGTGGGTGAGCATACCCATTTATTTGAGCTAGTGGCCATAGTAGCGATGCCATGTCTTTGTGTTGCTAGGTGAGAGGGATGAAGTACACGAGGAGACTTGAATAGCCCGAGAGGCGGTAGGTGGTGGTCCCTTGACACAAGATGTGTTTGCATGATATAAAGATTTACAATGCCGGTGTTCCAAGAATTCTATGGAGATTACCTTCTACAGAGAGGAAGGTCGAGCGATACCGAGGTCATAAACAACAATGTCACATTGGTGGAGAGGCATCTAGTTATAGGGCTCTCATGAATACCTAAGAGCAATAGTGATGGTGAGGTTTGATATGTACTATGACATACGATGTGGGGAGTTGCCCCAAAGTGACGAGATATGTTTTGTTATGATCATTATATTCGAGATATATGTATGGACACATGTTTTTGATATATGATAATTTTTCATTGTTGTAGATAAATATTGCAATGTGTTGGATGATGCATGATTCAATGTTTATTGTACACGTGGTGTATTGTTTTTTATTATTGGTAAATAGTTTTGAATACGTGGTGCATTGTTTGATTAACATAGATTTACATTATAATGTTGGTAATGGTAGGCACTATGTTTATGGTGAATGATGGTGGATAATAAATGTAATGTGATTGATGAAAAATGTTGATGTGTATGATAAAAACTGCACAATAATAAAACACCGAATAATAATATATAGAAACTGAAATTCATTCGGGATGTATTTTCATAGATGGAGTTTACATTATATAGGAGGATGTTCTCCTTAATACAAGGAGTCAACATCAATCCTCAACAACCCACATATCTCTCTCTAATCCCTACAATCTCTCAAACTTATCCCTAAGATATCTCTCACACTAAAATAGTTACGTGAGTTGTTCTCACAACTCACCAATAATAAAACTATTACAACTATATTATTAATATGAGTTCTATAAACTCATTATTAATAATATTACATTTTATTTAATAATGTTACACAATATTTTGGTAACATTCACTCCCCTATTGTTAACATTATTAATTCCCAATATACACTCCCCTAATGTTGACATTATAGAAACAACAATCACACTTCCTTCTGTAGCTTGTTGCCCATGCGTGCTCATGATCTAGATGGTTTTGTAGGTCAACCAACAACTTGAAACAAAGGATGGTTTTACAGGACAACCAAAAACCTAAAAAAAGGATGGTTTTATAGGACAACCAACAACCTAAAACAAAGGATGGTTTTATAGGACAACCAACAACCCAAATATCATGTTGTTGCTTTTCCTTTGTGCTTTCATCTATCCACTATGTCTTTCCTTCAGGGAATCATGTAGGAACCATTGCTTACTAAATAAAAATTGAATAGAGGGAAAATTGAACATTGAGACCATGTTCCAGCTCCCCCTCAATGTGAACATTTCACTTATTCAAACAAGAACTCTGAAATCATACTAAAAATCTGAAATAAAAGAAAACACACATACACACACACTGCCACCACAACTTTGTGCGGCCCTGTCATTGGTGACTGACAAGAGGTCACTGATTGACCTCCAACCTTCGTTTCCTCCGTCCTCCAGATAAATGCACTCTTTACTTAATACAAGAAGTCTTCATCACTTTTTTGAGCATTTGTTTCCTCATTATCAGAGTGGGTAGACTTCATATCCCAATCACTTTCTTCATCTCTGTTTTTAGAAATGAAGGCTTTATCCTTCAATTTACCATCAAGTAAATCTTGTGCTCTTTTCTTACAATACATAATACCATGTCAGGAGTATTACAATAGTGACAAAGAAATTTTCATGGACCTTGGGAGGTTGATTTTTGTTTAAAAGAAGGCTTGAATCTTCCTTTAGCATATGATTTGTTTCTACCATACATTACAGTTTCTTCTAGATCAATCTTCTTGGTTCTATTTTGTTCTTTTATCAGAGAAGAAATTAAATCCTCTAGACTTAGATTTATTTTACTCAAAGTGAATAGCGTATTAGAATAACTAGGAGGCATGCTATTAAGTAATACTGCTTTTGCATCATCATCAAGCACATCAACTTTGATTCCAACTAATTGATTTGAAATAGAACAAAACTTACTGATATGTTCCACCATACTTTCTCCTTCCTCCATTTTGAGTCGAACAAATTTTTCTTGAGTGCCACTGTTGCACTCTCTGCTTGTGACCCAAATAGTTTTCTCAATGTCGTCCAGATCAAATGTGATGTCTTTGTTAGATCTATGTGATGTAGGTAGGCATCAGATAAACCTAGGCCAATAATCACCATTGCTTTTTGATCCTTGCTTTCCCATTTTGTTGCTTCATCTATGTTGTGTGGTTTATTGATTTTTCCTTCCACAATCTCCCATAGATCTTTGTTAATCAACAAAAATTGAGTTCTAACCTGCCATGTATGGAAATATTTGCCTTCAAATTTTTCAATTTGATTCAACTTGTCCATGTTGATTTAAAGAATTGGATGTCGGTTTCAACCGAAAATGCATCCGTGAGGCAATTTTTTTTTTTTTTACAAATTTGACAACTTGACTATTTTAACTAAACAGTAAAAAATGACAACGAACAAATAGCCTAATGAAAACATATGACAATAGAGAGACTTACAAAACACAAGAGACTTAACGATAAACACGAAAACTATGATAAGACTATTTTTGTATAATAATGGAGTACACAAGACAAATATAATAACTCAAAAGTTAATAAACCACAGAAGTAACACTTGAATATAACATTTAAATACCATGATATTAGGTAAATTTTGATATTCAAAACACAAACGTTAAACTAGAACATAGATTCGACCAAAAACTATTGACAATATATAAAGAGTCTATTGTATTTGATGGTTGACTATTGAACTATTCACTATAAGAACACACTTAAAGGGAACTTTTGAAAAAATATAAAAATACAACCAAAATTGATAGAATTAGACATGTAATAATTACAAAATATTGACAATCGCACTTTTGGTGAAATTTGTGGGTTGGGAGCTTTAAGGAGGATGTCACGTGGTAATGCTGTGTACATGTTTAGCAGAAATTATCCACCTAGATATAACACGTGTTTGCATAGAAAACACACTAACAACATCGACTAAGTGCACAAACCACAGTTAGTTTGGATCTGGCTGAGAAAGCAATTGAAAATAAAACGAACAGCTCACTGGAAATGCGTGAAATATACCCTGATAAAAGTTAAAAACATCTCCTGATAATGATGTATTGCACGAGCTGGCAGATGGAGGGCATAGTAAATGGTTTAGGAAATGCTTGGAGCTTGTAAAGCATGTGTATAACTCAACAAATAAAAATGGCTCACCCAGACAATGCAGAATTCTATATGCTTCAATCTTGAAATGTCCACGTGGGTTCTCTAAATAGGAATATCCAATGCTTCACTCAATTATAAATTTGATCATTTCCCATATACAAAAATTACGCTCATATATCTCAGATTCAGGACTCATAGAGATGTCAATGGTTATGTTTGCAAATTTGAATCGATTCATACACCGGTGGATAGGTTGCCAAAATAAAATATACCAAAAATGATCACCAATAAATTAGAAATCCATTAATGAATTTGATCAGACCAACTCTAATACCACTAATAAAAACTACACAATAATAAAACACCGAATAATAATATATAGAAACTGAAATTCATTAGGGATGTCTTTTCATAGATGGAGTTTACATTATATAGGAGGATGTTCTCCTTAATACAAGGTCCTTAATACAAGGAGTCAACATCAATCCTCAACAACCCACATATCTCTCTCAATCCCTACAATCTCTCAAACTTACCCATAAGATATCTCTCACAATCAAATAGTTACGTGAATTGTTTCTCACAACTCACCAATAATAAAAATATCACAAATATATTATTAATATGAGTTCCATAAACTCATTATTAATAATATTACATTTTATTTAATAATGTTACACAATATTTTAGTAAAAATGTAACGCATAGTGAATGTAATGATGATAGTCGAATAAAATGTAAAAATGGATGATGTAGGATAACCGAATAAATCAATGTGTTATGTTAATAGGATTTGATCGTGGAATGCTAGTATAATGAAACTAAAGGGGGAAAATTAGCAATGCCTCCCGGTGTGTATGAATGGGCTCATTTAGTTAAGACCCCTCAACAATCAAGAATGAGCCGTGTAAGTAAAAAGAGCACGTCATTATGAAATTATCGAGTGTGCTAGATGAATGATGGAGCGTGTGATGAAAGGTTCTTAGAGAAAAACCCTCAACAATCATGTAAGAACCATAAGAACACAAGTGTGTCATTAGGGGGTAAGGTGATAACAATCACCTACCAAAGACCAAGGTGGCACAAAGTGGTGGAAGCATGTGGGATGGAAGCAACATGAGTGTATGAACCAAACTGAATGTCATATGGAGTTGCGGTGGGATGTGCGAGAGTGGAGTGCTATGGAAGCCAATGTGAATGAGTAGTGTGATGTGGTGGATAGTGTGAATGTGATGGATGATATGGATGAAGTGAATGTAATGAATGCAATGATGCAGTGGTGTATGGACGCGGTGGAGAATGTGTGTGAGTAACAGAATATGTTGGACATACTATAGTGAGCACCGTATGTAGGAGATGACTCATCGAGTAGTAGAAAATCTCTAACAAGGTTGACGAGAAATGGATCGCTCATGTGGGTGTGATCCAAAGGAGATGATGCCCTTATCCTCTAGTTGTTGTAATCTATCCGAAGGGAAAGACAATCATTGTCCCTATGGCCATTTATGCGATGATAATTACAATAAGGTTGGTCACACTGACACTGTAATCAGTGTTGTGGATGATGTTGGTTGGAGGGTAGGAGAATTAATCACTTAGTAAGTAAAACATGCAACACATCATGTGGTCGAGCGTGATGAGAGAAATGTAAATGCTCCCGCAACCTAGGTGGAGTGGTAGGAGGAGTATCATGTTGTGAATCCGGAGAAGGAGTATGTTTTTTGGTGGAGTGGGTTGAGCTTGTTTGCTTTTCTTGTAAGGAAACAATGGAGATTGCGTTGGATGCTCAATCGGAGGAAATGATGGAGAACTAGATGAGGAAATAGCCGTAGAGATGTGGGGAGGATCTATGATGTGTGTTGAGAGAATATATTGTTCTAGGTCAATGAATTTATAGCATAGAATAATGAATGAATCACATGTATCATACTATAATATTTTCTTGAGTGGAGGAATTAGGCCATGACAGAAAATGAATTGCTTCTCTAAATCAATACGTTGGAATACTAGTTGATGTATACAAGCATTGAATTGTTGTCAATAGAAGCATAATAATCCTTGATTTCTAAATTAAGGAGTGTGAACTTGAGATTGGATATGACCTACTACATGCATGAGAGAGATGATATCTTGTGAAGGAATGGTGTAAGATGGAAATAATGTATTAAGCGGTTGTAACTTGCCATTGTGGGTAATCATAGGAATATCAAGAGGTGATGTGGGAGATTCTGATCGATGCTAAAGGCACACTAGGATTAGGTGTCGAGGAAGATATAGTAGGAGATATGGAGGGAATGTCTATAGCTAGGTTAGGAGTAACATCAGAATACCCTTAATAGATGAGGTGATTGATGAAGATACATCTATAGGAGAGGATGAACTAGGAGATATAAATGATATAACAATAGGAGATGTAACATTAGGAGAAGAAGAAGTGATAGATGGTGACTTATGCATAGTGGTAGATGCGATATCAGGGAGAAGGTAACAATGGAATAGGAGATTCAACATTAGTGGTATAGAAAGAAGGATAAACATGACTATCATCCTACTCACTGTATCGGATAAAGACTTAAAAATGAGAATGTCACTAAGAATGCTATCAATAGGATCGTCAACATAATGTGAAGGAGCATGGAAAATAGTAGGAGATGTATCATGAGAAGAAAAGTCAAAAGTGGTAGAATCATGAGAAGGAAATATATCGGTGGTTGGAGTAAAGGAAGACTCATTATGTACATGTGAATGAGTGTCAATACCAAGTAAGTAATCAATAAAATAATCATCTAAAGTTTCTGTGAAAGATCGGAAGGAGGATTACACTGTAGCCGTATAGTATGGTGTACAACAAGTAAAGGCTATTGGATCCTCAACAATGCTAATGCCTATATGAGAATCTTCAAAACAAGTAGGCACATGTTATTAGCCATCTAAAATTTATTGTTTGATATGATCGGTTTGTAGTAACAAAAGTAATATAAAGAGATTTGAGATCAGATATGGTAGCCTCATCATAGATAAGGTTAATGCTAAAATGAGACATGATGGGTGAAGAATATGAGCTATCTTTAGCCATTAGGGTTTGATTAGATCATAGGGAAAGCTATTCAAAAAGACAGGTTCACCAAAATGATTAACTAAAATATGAATTCATAATCTATATTCTAAGTTAATCTAAGTAGGTACAAAAATGCAATAAATGATGTAAACTGAAATACTGATGCTAGATAATTTTAATTAATATTCAAATGAAATGAAATAATGAAAATGGGAAGGATAAGGTACTAACCTGAAAGTGACTTACCTTGTTATGTGATGGAATTGAACAAGCCGATGTGTGGACATGACAGAATGTGAAGGTGTTACACTAGAAATTGCAAAAGTGAAGATCCGGATGGGTGGGGTGTCAGGAGAGGCTTGTGGGGTGTCTGGGGTGCCATGCTCTAAGATCTCAGGCACCGTGGTCTTGAGATAGTGTTGCTAGATCTTCAGAGTGTCTTTATCTTTGTCACATAGTTGTCGTAGTATGTTATCTTATGTTGTCATGAATATGATATGAAGATCTACCTGCAAAACCCCATACAAAGCATCAAATCCCTAAAAAAATATGCATATGAAGGGGTTAGAATGACCTTAGCTACCACAATGGTGGAATTACAACTAAGCACTACACTACATTCCAGACCCAATGTAGTTATGTGTGCTTGTGTGTGTAATTTGTGTGCTAGGGTTCCCTAGTGCCAATGACACATAAGTATAGGGGCAATAACTAGATGTAAAAATGTAAATGGTGGATGGAATAAAATGAATACAACCCTTTCCCCTATGTTTGTGTGATGTAGATGTAAATGATTCCCAAATGCAATCATTTTCCTTATTAGATAGCTAGCTCTTAATACTAGATAGTCCACCCATGAGATAATGAGTATGCTATGTTTATATAGGGATCTCTTGTTCAAATTTCCACACTAATGACCCGACATGCCAACTAGTACCTAGGGAATGAGAGGGAAAATGACAAAGACCAACCTCGAATAAGTAAATTAGACCCAAGTGTTATGGGTACCAAAGCACCTAAAATTATAGACCGAGGTGCCCATGGGCGCCCCAGAACTACCTTAGGTGCCCTAGTTAGAGACTAGAGATGACAAATGACTAAATAATGACACCTGATACTCCCTGAGAGATGAATTGAACCGTGTAAAAAATAGACGATTGTGCAAGATAAATGATGAAGATGAATGACTAACTGATGACATGACTAGGGGATAGGTCATTAGTGCATACTTTATTACATGAGATCCATATATAAAATAACATACTTAGTGGTATAAATGTAATAGTAAGTGCATGATTTTGTGACTACAAGAGTAATCCTTTAACTTCTTCAATTATTGATTTTTATTTTCTTGGGTCGGGATAAGTATCCTTTTATGATCATCATATTTGTGGATCCATTGGAATATCCACATGTTCCAATCCTTGTTCTTTTCTTTGCAATGTAGTAACAACTTGGAGACTTACAATTTATTTGGGCACCACATTAATCATTTGTACAATGCATAGTTTTTTTGTTTTGTTTCTCCAATGCAGACAATATTATATGTTATGTTGCATGTGCACCCTATAATATGTGAAAAAATATTCATCTGGATTCAAAGGACAATTTCACATAATGTGGTTTGATTCTCTGTAAAGATAACAAATGACTCCTTATCTCTAAGGTCGTGGTCCCATCCTTACTTTTTAGTAACCACCTTGGTAACTTCCTTATTGCACACCATATGGCCTCTACAAGCCATTCCAACCTTATATTTTTCTTTAATACACTCCATAAGGTGCTTGAGGTATACGTATGTTCCATCCGGATGGCTATTTTGGTGAAGAAGGTTCCTAACCCATATTATTTTGTGAAAATGGCAGTATGAATGGATTGAGGAGACTATGGTATCCATTCCAGGTTTTTGTGGTGAAGAAGGAGCTCAATGCACATTTTTTCGAGGACATACTAGAAATATGAGTAGAAAAACTATTCATAAATAGAAATATAATCAAATTGACAAACCTTCTCCTTCATGTTTTTACCCGCAAACCTCGAATAAGGTTGTGGAAGCCTTTATACTTCTAGAAATTTGTAAGAATTAAAATTTTTGGTGCTCTTGATTTGATCTCCAAATGTAGGATTAAAAATGCTATAAGCGTATCGATGGTTTTGGGAAAGCTTCCAATAATACATATATTGGAGGGTAAAATAACACAGCTTTTCTTGCTTCAATCCAAGAGAGAGAAAACACAAGATGAGTCAATTGGGATCCAAGATAAATCCAAGAGGATTGAGAGAGAGAAAATCAAAGAGGATTATTGTAGAGGATTGGGATTAATTTTATAGCCAAGGGAAGACCATAAAAATTGGATCTACGTTTGAATGAGTTCCAAGACCATGAATGCACTTTCTTGAAATAACAAGTAGACTTAGTTTGTGTAGTTGCAACTTTGAAGGGGTAATGATTATTTGGTTGGTAGAAGTTACATCCGGGAAGGTGGTTGTATGTGTAATTTCATTTCCCCCACCTTTGTAGGATTTTAGAAGTGGAGTCCAAGTGGAGTTGACTGGGATGGTGAAGTGGAGTCTAAGTGGCAGTTTGACTAGGAAAATAGGTGTATTTTCCAATTAAGTAACTAATTTAATTAGCTATAAAATGTGAGACAATTAATTAACCATTTATTTAATAAAAGTGTTTACCATCCAAATTTTTAAGTGGGATTTCATGGAGTCTTTACTTGTTCATGATTACCCTAATGTCTAAACACACGTGCAACATTAATTTCCTATTAAGGACAGAGGTATGTATATCATGGTCAATTAAAAATTCTTAGCACTTCTACCTTGCCCTGAATATCCCAAATTTCCTCTCCTTCATCTTCAAGGATCGCTCGATCGGCAACGCAGAACACTTTGGAGGGGCAAAGAGAGGTGGATGCTTTTGTGGCTCCGGCTCTAAAGATTATTGAGTTATACGATTCTTATTTCCCATTTCATCGTTGGTATCTATATTTCGGTTCCGCGTATGACCCCTTGTTTTAGTCATATTTTTTGTATTTGGATCCATTTGCTAACTGATCTTGGTTCTTAGTATGCTTGGCTTGCTAAACTCTTTTTATTTTATAGGTATTTGGGTAAGACCCTCAACCCTCGGTTTAAAGCTCCGGTCAAAAGCGTTTTAAAAAACATGTATATGGTTATATCAACTTTCAATTTCCTATTTTATTTCCTCCTAAATCCTTATAGAGCTCCTTGAATAATTTGTGAAATTTTAGGTTCCTATTTTGACCATTCATTCCTTACATCTGAAAAACCCAGTTTTGCACATATTGCCCCTACACCACAAAAACTTCCCTAAACCTTCATAAATAACTTCCAAAACCTTCTTGGATCTCCAATACCACCTCCAGATGATTATGACATTTTGGAACCTTCTCGTAGGATGCACATTAACCTTGAAATGACAAAAATTGTCATTTCTAGTCCTATCAAAGAACTAGTCTTCAATTATACTTTGTTAAATAAAAGGAATGACCTTATTACATCACTTTTAGAATTTTAACATTCTTGTTCATTATATTGAAATTACTTGTAAGGTCAATATGATCATACACAAGAGAATGAATGACTAGGGGAGGGATCTGGGAAGGATTTTGGAGAACATTTTCATATTTGTCTTAGTTGTCATGTTTCAAATTTTGAATTTTCAGGCTTGCAAAATACATGAAAACACCACCATTAATATCATTCCCTATTTATTGAAATTTTTGGAAAACAACACGAGAATTATGATATAGTTCAACATGTAATTTAGTGTAATGCATGTTTCCTAGTCCTTATCCTTTTAATACTCTAGGATAATCATTGTAATAACTAAATGTTATATTCTCTTAATTTAATGTTTGAATCATGTTTTTAACACAAGAAATTTCACCTAATAAGTGAAAATATTTATTTCACAAAATTTTCATTCCTTTTTCACTTGCAATGTGATTATTCTAAATGCACTAATGTAATTATATATTTATAATAATGCACTACAATTATGGGTCTCCATTGGGAGACACCTAATACCAAACAACCCTCAAAATACAGAACATAATATGAAAAAAATGCAAATAAACATAATACACATTAAACAATGAGATATTTATTTGATTGAACAATTAAAAATACAAGGCACCCATACACAAAAATGTCACAAACAAATTATTTACAACCTATACATGTAAATTTAAGCTTTGTTAAGTTGTTGTCTTTACAGGTATAGCTCATAATCACTAAAATAACTAGTCCAAGGTACCTCTATAATATATGATCATCTATAATACTTAACCTTCTCTTTTTTGATTACTTATGAATATCTAACACATGTGTAAGATCATGCTTATATAAATGCAAGATCCACATACTTACATAATTTATTTGAAGCTACATGTGACCCATATGATATTGATTGTGCCTCAATATTATATGCAAGATAGAACAAATGTTCATAACACAAACCAATGTAATTGAGTGGGATCAACCATAAAAAATTGGGTTAGATGAATCCATGTCGAATCCTTCTTATTTAATTTTGTTTTCTAATTTTTAAGGTTAGATACCCAACTCCAACTATAAAGAGAGGTGAAGGGAACCCACTCTATTTGTTTTTCCAATATTCTTTGAATCTAGTATTAACCTTCCCCATACTAAAACATACATGATTACATATCTATTTAATCCCACACATCCCAATATTTTATCCATCCTAGGTATATAGATATCCCCCACCTCACCCAATTGACTAGGAAAAGTCTTACTAGTGCTTGGAATCCTTCGTATAAGTACTAACATATATTTTGGTATTCAAGAAACCAAAGGGAGTGAGAGATCATTGGTATCTCCCCTCTAGATGGGATTCTATTAAATTTGAGGTGGTTGGGAACTCAAGTGATTCTCTCTATATTAACCCCCACATGCCTTAGAAATGTATATGGTGAGTGAAGGGTACGATCCAAAATAACACCTTTGCACATAATATTATGCATTGAACTTCCAATTGAATCCTTGTGCACTTTCTCAAATATAGTCCAATGGTATAAAAATTTAAATGGTATATGCACACCATTGAGATGAACATTTGATAGTAACATGAACCCCTTAAAATGGGCTTATGTGATATTATGCATGAAAGCATTGATTCTTTCTCGCACATACTCAAAGTATTATAATATTTTAGAAAGTAGTTAAACCTTGTACTATCTATTTAAAGCATTTCATAATCCATTTAAAGGAACATGCTTGATGAGATATGTCATGGTGCACTTTGATCCTTTATTTCTTGTGTGTGGCCCTTTTAACTACTAAACACAATTTTAGAATGTGATATTGAATGCTTGATTACATCATCTTCTAAAATTTATTCAAGGTTCTAAAGGATACTTCGAACTTGTTGAATTTTTGTTGTGCATTTAATTTCTACTTCTCAAGTTGAGTCTCATATATTTGAGCTTACCATGTTATGGTTTGTTGTGAGTTATTACAACATCACACACCAACATAGGAAACTAGTCATATTCCTAGTGCATTCACCCAAGGTGTAAGAGTAGACCAGTTCATGTTGGGTTTGAAAAGAATGGTGAAGTGATTTTTGGAGTGAAAATGAATTGGATGTATTTTCTATGATTCCAAAATCATAATATAATGCATAAGTCAGATAAGAAAAAAATAGAGTATATAGTGCTCTCTTAGATAAATAGAAAATGTAAATAACATATTTTGATAGAAGAAGAAGGGAGTGGAAAATTAACAAATCACCTCATAATGTATAAAAGTATGTGCATAAATTTGATCTTGGATCCTAATAGAATTCTATCTTAATTCCTTCCATTATGTATTATGTTTATGTTACAATTCAATATTGCATATTCTTGTTATTTTATGCACTTTCTTGTTCACTTTCTCTTCTTTCTCTTAATTATGTCCTTCATGTAGTTATTACACAACTATTGATCAAGGTCTCATAATGTTGGGGTGATAATGTCAAGTGGGGAAACCATTTAGGTGGGCCACCACTTCACCCCCTTATTTTTAAAGCTTATTTATAAAATTTAATTTAATAACGTTGGCTCCCCTTTCCATATTAGGTGCATGGTTAGTTAAATATTTTGATTTAATTTAAGAGTGAAATGGTGCACCCATGTGCAACTGAATCACCCACCCTATTTAATAGGGTGATCCATAAAAAAAGTAGGGATTGTGAAATTATGATATAGTGTGGATTATTATTATTTCAACATTGTAACTTTTTGTGCAATTGATTTGTGTGGGACCAAGGAGGAAGTGGAGGTGTTGGGTAAAAGTGTTTGGTAAATTATAATAAAGGCAATGCTTTATTTTGAAGTGGGGTTTTTACCTTCGGGTTTTCCCCACTATAAATCATGTGTTGTGTTATTTAGTTTGTATTTTTGCATTTACTTTATTTGTTAATCAATTTGCAAATTACTAAAAAAATATAATCCTTGGACTGTGATTTATCTTTGGATATTTAATAATTCAATTTAATAATTTGTTAATTATTCCACCAACATTTTCGACATGGTATCGAGCCTATTGAAGTTTTTTTTTGAGTGTGGAGGATATTTTGTAAAAAATTTAGGTTGGAGGAAATTGTTGAAAAATTACAAAGAAGTGCGAGTAAGCAACTATATCGATTGCATTCATAGTTTTTTTACAATTTCCATCTAGAAATCTATATAAAATTTTACAAAAATTTAGTTGAAGTATTATTACTTCAATTGGATTTTTTAATATAAACAATTTAAAATTGAATGGAAATAATAATTTATTCATTAAATACACATTTATTTTCAAAAACTATTTAAATCTACAAAAAAATCTAGTGTTTTACCCCACAGTGAAAGCGCTTATTTTTCTTTAATTCGGTTGTACATGCCCTACGCTTCCCCTGTAAGCCTTCAAAATCTAGTTGTAGAGAGGGAAAATTTCTCTCAAAGAGAAAATATAACTTGGTCACCCCTATTTTTGTGTTTAGATCCCTCCATTCACCACAGGCGCATGTTCTTCTATGAAATACTTGCAATAAAGCTGCAATTTATATCAAAAAAGTCGCATAAAACCCTAGGCACTTATGTAACTCATATATGGTACTGTTATATCGATAAATACCCTAGGAATGTGCATATAACAACAATAAAATGTTAAAACAAAATTATATAAATAAAAACACCTACTATATCCATTTTTACTTGCAAAACTTACCCTTGCGCTTGGTATTAAATAAAAACAATAGTATAAATTAAAAAATTTCCCTAGTAGAGGATAGATGGCCTACATAGGAGAAGTATATTTGGTTTTGGGCCTTCTTGTTTTCCTTCTCCACCATAGTCGTCCCTTTCTTCCATGCATAAACAAATAAACAATAGTTAAAAGTGTTATATTAAAAGATATACTCTAGAAACCCTAAAATTAAAATAGGGATTTTTCTAAATTCTAGTTTATTTGTGTTTATAAAATTCACATTATAACACAAGTAAAGTTGTTTAATGGGAATGACAAGTGATAGGTTTTATTTTATATTTTTTAATTAATTTTTAAACTAGAGATTAAATTAAAATTTTTAATAACTAGTTCATAAGAGATAAATAACTATTGTGGCTAGCTAAAGGGCCCATTAAGGATTTGGGACCACTAGAGGATAGGTGTTTGACTCTTGACCCTCATCTTGTGTTATTTTTCTAAAAGTAAAGTATTTAATTTTTATTTTACAAAGAATTTAACAAAAAATTCAAAACAAAATTATTTAATTTTTTGGAAGTTTTAAGAAAAATAAAAAGAAAGTACATTTAGTTTTCTTGCTAATCTAGGTGTATTTCTAAAATCAGAGTTTTATTTTAATTTTAATTTAGTTTTTTTCAATATATTTAATAAATTTTGTTTTTTAGTGGAGAAATTGTTTCTAAGTTAAATTTGTATCCCAAAAGTGTGCTTGTTTGAGTAAATGAGTTTATCATTGAAAAATGGCGAACGACTAGTTTTTCAATTGATAAATCAAAATTGTAAAATGGAACGAACTATAGTATATGGTGAGTTAGATTAAAATTCTATTTTATGGTGAGGAAACTATAGGGGTCTTGTCCTTTGGTGTGAAGAAATAACCCATCGAAAGGAAAGATAACCAAAAACCAATCTCCTTTTCCCAAATATCATAGGAAGCCATTTGATTCTATTGCAGAGAGCATAAAAAAGAGTTTTTAGTGCATATAGGACACATGGACTCTCTTGTTGATGATTGAGAATAACTAGAAAAAATGCATGAGGGCAGTCCCCTCTCGAAGATAATTAAACTTGTCATGGATATATTTACGACTCCCATAAAGGGGGATGAAAAAATAGTTAATTATTTAGCAAAAATTAAAAACATTAAAGCACACTTAGATGATGTAACTATCAACAGTTTCAAGATAAACTGTTATATGTTATTATTCAAATAAACATCCATGAAAATTTATGAAACTTCATCTCAATCTTAAATTCTAAATACCAAAATGAAACTTATCTATCTACCGACTTGGACACTATTTCATCTCTCCTAATTTAGGAAGAAAGAGTTGTGGAAAATTTTGATTCAAAAGAGAATGCCTCTCGGGCATCATTCTCACGTAATAGTAAAACCTCTCAAAACAACAATAAAAAAATCAAAATCGAAACCAAACTTTAAATCCAAATTTAAATAAAAAACTAACACTAATTATGTTAGGAAAAATCAAACTTTTAAAGTGAAATTCAATGTTACATGTGCCAAATGTGAAAAAAATGGTCATAAGGAGTATGATTATCGCTTGAAAATAAATAAATTTGTTAAAATTTCTAAAAATAAGAAATTTAACAATTAGAAGAAGGATAAAAACTAAAATTAGAATCAAAACCATGTAAATAACGTTGAGTAATCTATTTCCCTGTATACTACACTCTCATCTTTGAATGAAAATGAATGGATCCTAGATAGTGGTGCCTCTAGGCACATGACCTGCATTCATGAAATCCTCACAGATGTTATAGAATGTGAGGAAAATATATATCTAGGGGACAATTCTATCATTCGATCTGAAAGTTGTGGGAATGTTAAATTGAAAAATGGAACAATTAAAAATGTTTTATTCGTTCCTCAGTTAAAAAATAACCTTTTATCTTGCTCACAATTAACTAAATAAAATTATAAAGTTGTGTTATTGCAAAATAAATGGTATGTGAAAAATGAACTTAGTAATGTTATTGCATCTAGTATAAAAAAATGGTTTATATCTTTTTGATGAATTTGTTTCGAATCTTGTTTTTCTTTACGTCAAAAATGGTCTTCAACTTTTGGCATGAAAAGGCGGGACTTGTGAGTTTTAGGAGTATCTATGAAATATCTCATTTAAACCTTGAAATAGGTCTCCTAAAATGAAATTTGATCATGAAATGTGTGAAAGTTACTTGATGTGGTAAGCAACACGTTGAACCATTTCACAAACATCCCGATCCAAATTCATATCACATGTTAGAGTTGATTCACAGTGATGTGAGAGGTCGACTTGAAGTTACCTCTCTCGGTGGAGCCTTATATGATGTATGTTTTTTTATTTCTCTAATATGTTTCATTAAGAAAAAAATTGATGTCTTGTACAAACTCCAAGGATTTAAAGCCTTAGTTGAAAATGCTTCAATATGAAAATTAAAAGAATTAGAATTGATAATAGAGGTGAGTATGTTAGCAAAATTTTTGATGAGTTTTGTGTTTTGTGTGGTATTTAGCATGAGTTGACAACTCCCTATTCCCCACAACAAAATGACATCAAAAAAGGAAAAATAGGACCATATTAGAAATGGCTAGGACTATGATTCATGTGTCGAATGTGCCTAAGTTTCTATGGGAAGAAGCGATGAATATTGTAGTCTATATTCTAAATAGAGTTCCTACTAAAACATTACATCAAACTACACCTCATGAAGTATGGACAAAACAAAAACTAGATATCTCACACTTAATAATATTCGGTAGTCCTACTTCTCTCTTTATTTTAAATATTAAACATAAGAAACTCAATTTGACCTCCTACTCATGTATCTTTATCGAGATATGAATGTCGAATAAAAGGATTAAGAGTATACGATCCTTTCAAACATGACATAGTAGAAAATAGGAATGTTCATGTTCCAGAGAAAACATTTTGTGAAACATCCTATGAACCCTCCTTTGTTTCTCCTAAAGTGGAGATGTATAATCCTTCTATGCAAAATATGGAAACATAACTTCAATAATATTAATATCTACTCATCTATGATGGGGATCGAGGGGGATTCATCTCAAAATGTGTTGCATTCTAGAATTCCTAAATGGGCTCAAAATCTAGTTAAGGACTCTCATCCTGATAGCCTTAGAAAAATGACACATAGTCATCATACTTATCATGCCTTGATGACCATATACGAGGTTGAACCACAATATTTAAAAGAATTCGAGTCAAGATGAAATATGGATCGAAGCTATGAAAGATGAATACTTAATGCCCTAATTAAAAACAACACTTGGGAACTATTCCCCCTTTAAAATGGAGCATTGTAGGATCCATGGGGTTGTATAAAATTAAGTATAAATATGTAGGATAAATTTATAAATTTAAGGCATGATTAGTTACTTTTGGGTTGACTTCGAAACCCAATATCAACTAAATTTGAAACCTTTTCTCCTATAGCCAAAATGAGCATTTTTAGGATTCTTCTAGCGTTAGATTATCAATATGGTTGGTAGATTCACCAAATGGATGTTAAACATGCTTTTCTAAATGGTGACTTGAAAGAAGAAATCTACATGCTTCAACCTAATTTTTTTGAAGAACCTAGTAAGGATCTATGTGTGTAACCTACAAAATTTGTTTATGGTCTTAAACAAGCTCTCGGAGCTTGGTATGCTAAAATAAATAGATTATTTCAGGATATTGGTTTTAAAAATTACTTTTTTATAATGATTTATTTGTAAAGTAGGAAAATAATCATATTTTGTCTTATATATTGATGATATTTTTATTTGGTAGTGATAAGAATTTAATTCTTAGAATCAAAGAAAGATTAAGGCGACATTTTGAAATGAATGAAGTAGGTCGATAAATCATTTTTAGGCATGATTATCTTTCAAGATCATAAATTTATTTTTGCATCTCAATCACAAAGTGTGCTATTAATTTACTTAAACTATTTAACATGATTGACTATAAACCTATTGTCATTCTAATTGAAGTTGGTGTTAAATTAGATTTAATACTGCATTGTTGGTGTGTCTTATTTTCCACATCATTAGGTGAGTCATCTCACTTAGGTTAGATCATAGGTCCATGTGTCATTTAGGGGTCATTATGAGATTCTCTTACGCGTCAGTGCGTCATATGCGTCATTGGGAGTTACACTTCTATTATGGGAATGTAACTCCCCTCTTTACTCGAGTTGTCATGATTGCAGCATTGGGGGTTACTCACCACCTCCTATATGTACACCCCTTTTGATCTATGAGATAGAGCAGAGTTTTATGGCTTAACCAAGTTTACGCCCATGTTTCAAATATTTACATGCACATTCGGTTGATGCTCGTTCTTCCGAGATCTCTTCACGTTGTCATTCGCACGTCCATTGATGTGCATGTCGTCCCTCGTGATCCTCACTTGTGGGTTTTAAACCCTCTTTCATGGTATCAGAGTGGATCTTGTGGATCCGTGCACTCCTTGGCGTTGCTCGTGTGTTTTTTTCTTCCGAGCATGATATATAAATTTCGTTGCATGTGTCGTAATGGATATTTTGACTGTGCTCTACTTGCATTGATTTGAGCATTTATACCTCTCCTTGGGTTCTAGTTTCTGTTCAAGTGTTTAAGGTCATTTTTCGAGTTTGGTATTATTATTATTATTATTATTTTTAAAAGGAGGTTCTTGTGTTTGGTTTTATGCTGGTGTTTTCTGTGTTGAGAGAAAATTGTAGGTTCAAGGTGCTCCTTCATGGTCATTTGATCTTCTGTGAGCCCTTCCTCACGATTGGTCTATGACGGGCTTGGTCCTTGGTGAACTTTCTACTAGTTCACAACAGCTTGGTCCTCTAGTTTCTCCTCTGCTCGTGCACACAGCAGCTTGGTCATAACCTCCAGCACTGCCTGTGAGTTTCAGGCCTGCATCCACGTATCTTCTGAGCTCAAACATTTTTTTGCTTTTGCCTGGGTTCAACCTACATCCACACATCTTGAGCTCAAACATTTTTTTCTTCTGCCTGGGTTCAACCTACATCCATGCATTCACGCATCTTCTGAGCTCAAACATTTTTCAGGCCTGCATCCACGCACCTTCAGACCTGCAGCATTGGTTTCTCCTTGCATTGGAAAATGCCTTAGCTTCAGCCTGCTCCCACCTGCCTTGGAAACGGCTCCTCCAACTCATGTGCATAGCAGCACAACGGTTACTCAACCTTGGCACATTTTTTAGACCTCTGGCACGTGGATCACCTACCCTGCAGACCTACGCACCTCCCAGCTCGAGCACTTCGATAACTCAGCTTGGTTTGTGTCACAACAGTTGGTCAGCCACATGGCTTGAAAACATGGGGTCCACTTTCCTTTTAAAATTATTTGTAGGTCAAAAAAATTCCTCAATTTTAATGTTTTGAGGAAAAACATTTATTAAATGGCATGTAATTAATTATTTTGGGCTGTATTGGCTTGTTTTAATATCCCCTCCTACGAGCGTTGAAGACGGAGGGCGAGGTCCGGGGTTGGCAGGAGGCTAATCCCACCTCGCATCAAAACAAACTATGCCTAAAATTTGATGCCATTTCCAATGAGCAGTCACACGATACCCTTTGCACCCATTTCGTGCACTTTTTTAATGCATTTGCAGCGTCTAGTGACATTTTCCATCAGTTGCGGGAATCATTTTAATGCCATAACTTTTGACTCGCAACTCATTTTTGAGCGCTTCTTTAGTCAAAGTTGCATGATTTTTCACACATTATGTGATGGCATTGTCATTTTTGTAAACACACTACTTTATAAAGTTCCACATTCGGGGGTTGATTGTACTCTTGGGCTTTCACACGCAGACGCATTATTGGCCAAGTCCAACGTCTTGCTTTTGTGCACCTTGCACTTTTGATTCCGCATCATGGAGAGTGCTCTTTCCAGAATTGAGTGTTGTAGGATCACCTTACAACCTCCACCACTTCTCACTAGGAGAGGGAACTATTCAGTTTGGCGTGCTTCCATGGAACGTTACTTTGCTCACGAGGGTCTTTCACCCTTCTTACTTGGGCCCGTTTCTACACCCACTGATCATCTTCATCTGGAGGACTTCCTTGACAGTTGTGACCATGTTTTTGGTCACATGATGATGCATGTCTCTCGTTCTCTTTGGTTTCACGTGGTAGAATCAGATCCACCCCACCGTGTTTGGAGCATTCTTCAGTCCCTCTATGGAGACCCTTCACATACTACAGTCGTTGTTGCTGTTGCTGATTCAATTGTCTCCTCTATTCCTTCGTGTGATGATAGTTTCACTGACACATACTCACTTGGTTCTACTTTTGATGATGAGGATTGTGCACCCAATTCTGATGTCGAGAGTACTACTGACAGGACTCTTCTCCTTCTTCTCTCACTATTCTAGAGTGTTGACACATCCCACATCTCATCAGATATCGAGCAGTCTCCTACTCAGCCTCATACAGTCATTACACTAGCCTCCTTTCCACTTCCAGTGTGCGAGGCCCCTTCCACTCCTCCACCTTCATTGGATGACTCATACCTATCAGACATCGCTCTTCTGTTTGTTGAGCCCCCTCATTGGGGTGAGTATCTGCTTGACCTTAGTTGTCTTTTCACAGAGTCTACTTGCACGATGCTCTACTGGGTCCCTCATCCATCTACAGGTTTTTTAGAGGAGTTCATCATCTCTATTGTTGGGAGTGCCCCTTCCAAGAATCATCTCACTTCCACATTTCTAGAGACCTTCATTGATCCACCCTCAGCTGTGGATCACTTTTTTGTTGTTGTAGAGGATGTTTTGTTCCCTTCACATCACTTGGAAATCCTTTCTGCGCAGTGTTCTTCTTTTCACTCGACATTTCTATGCATGTGGCATTACTATGGTTCCTTGGCACTCACTCGCTAGACCTATATCACACTTAGTGCACCGGACTCGAGTTCTTCATGTTCTTTGCCTTTAGTTTCTTTATGGAGTGGGAAGACTTCCAAAGCATGACATTTCTATCCTTCTAAGGCAGGCACACGTTCGTTACAGTGGCTCTTCTTTAGTCTAGAGGTAGAGGATCTCGTCATCGACATTCTTCTAGGAGACCTCCTAGAGTTGCAGAGTTCAGATCCGTCCATGGCATCTTCTGCATTCCTCTTGTCTCCCTCTTTTTCTCTCTTCTTCTTCTTTCCAAGAGATTTCCTCTTTGTACGTGGGTACCCTTTCAGTTTCATCTATGGCCGGGACCCATATTTTGCATCTTTCTTAGATAAGAGAGTGTGTTTTTTTCTTGTGGTGGATGTTTTTCCCTTTGGGTTTCCTTCACTTTGCTTGGGATCTTTTTTTCTTGTACATGGGTACCTCATCAGCCTTTGTGCTGGGACCCATTTCTCATTTCTAACTTACCACCTCATCCTAAGTTATGATGAAGGGGGGGGCATTGGTGTGTATTATTTTCCACATCATTAGGTGAGTCATCTCACTTAGGTGAGATCATAGGTCCATGTGTCATTTAGGGGTCATTATGAGATTCTCTTACGCGTCAGTGTGTCAATGTGTCAAATGCATCATTGGGAGTTACACTTCTATTCTAGGAATGTAACTCCCCCTCTCTACTCGAGTTGTCATGATTGCGATCTTCGGGGTTACTCGGCACCTCCTATATGTACACCTCATTTGATCTATGAGATAGAGTAGAGTTTTATGGCTTAACCAGGTTCTGCCCATGTTTCAAATCTTTACATGCACATTTGGTTGATGCTCGCTCCTCCCAAGATCTCTTCATGTTGTCGTTCACACGTCCGTTGATGTGCACATCGTCCCTCATGATCCTCACTTGTGGGTTTTAAACCCTCTTTCATGCATGTGATAAATTTAATCCTACTCTATATAGACAACTAGTTGGTAGTTTAATTTATTTGACTATTACTAGGCATATATTTCATATGCAGTAGGAGTTTTTTCTAGATTCATGTAGGATCCTTATGAGGATCATTGGAAAATGGATTTTTTTTTTTTTTTAAATATGTTAAAGGAATAATTAATTATGGTTTGAATTATTCTTCTAGTAATGATGCAAAATTATTTGGTTATTGTGATTATGACCATGCTTGTGATATTATAGATAGAAAATCTACTTCTAGATATGTTTTCAAGTTTGGTGTAGGTGTCATCACTTGGAGTAGCAAGAAGCACCGACATTTTCTATCTCTTCTACTAAGCGAGTATAGAAGTGTTATGGAAGCAAGTAAAGGAAGCCATGTGGCTGAAAATACTATTGAATGAACTCCATATGGGTGTCAAAGGAATCACTTCTCTTCTATGTGATAACCAGAGTTGCATTTCTCTTGTAAACAATATATTTCAACATCAAAGAACAAAGCATATAGAGATTCATATGCACTTCATTCGAGAGAAAGTCCTAAATGACGATATTGATCTCAAGTTTTGTTTGATCGAAGATCAAGTTATAGATATTTTCATGAATCCACTGAGTGTTGTGAAGTTTTTTGAGTTTAATGACTGTTAGGCCTTTACGAGTTTCCATTGAGGGGATAGTGAAGGACACTTTGCCACCTTTTAATGAACTTTTTATAAACTTCTTATACTTCCTCCATTTTGTAAAAGATCACTATATGTGAGTTTTAAGTAAATGATCACAACACGTGAGTTAACTTGTAATTCCCAGTGAAGAATTAGTTATGGGAGTTTATTGTTTTATAAAAGGAACCATAATATTATGTAATCTTCATATGTAAAGCACTTTTCCTTAAAAATTTTGTGGGAGTATCTATGCGATTTCCCTTGTTTACATGTTATCCTAAATCATTGTTGATGATTTATGGATTGTAAATCCTTTTATAGAAAAATATAATTTGGCATGTTTTTCCCACTTAACATTAAGGGGAGTGTTGGGGTGATAATGTCAAGTGGGGACACCATTTATGTGGGCCACCACTTCACCCCTTATTTTAAAAGTTTATTTATAAACTTTTCTTTAATATTGTTGGCTCCTCTTTCCACATTAGGTGGATGTTTAATTAAATCTTTTGATTTAATTAAAGAGTGAAATGGTGCACCCGTGTGCAACTGAATCACCCACCCTATTTAATAGGGTGATCCCTCACAAAAGTAGGGATTGTGAAATTGTGATAATGTGTGGAATATTATTATTTCAACATTTTAATTTGTTGTGCAATTGATTTGTGTGGGATCGGGGAGGAAGTGGAGGTACTGGGTAAAAGTGTTTGGTAAATTATAATAAAGGTAGTTATTTATTTTTAAGTTTGGTTTTTCCTGCTATAAATCATGTATTGTGTTATTTACTTATGTTGTGGTTGTCTTTACTTTGTAAAGTTATTGTGTATTTCTACATTTATTATATTTATTAATCTCTCTACACATTACTTTAAACTATAATCTTTGGTGTAATTTAATACTTGGATATTTAATAATTTGTTAATTATTCCACAAAAAATTAACACATAAGTACTATGCATATTTTTTAAAGAACTTAATATGAATTAAACTAGACAACAACCTATTATAAGTCATGATATCATGATCTAGTGGCCTTTATTAAAAATGGTTATGTTATTGGGACCTAAAAAATGTTAAGATGGTTGCCGAGGCAAAGAGATGTGGAATGATGGTTGTAGGAGAAGATGAAACATTTTTAGAAGTTAAAGAGACTTTAATTGAAATTCCTCTTTGAAAGATCCATTTGGATTACATTTATGCAAACGTTCATGAGACTTTATGGTGTAAGATTCTTGGATAGTTGGCCACCTGGTTATCTCAATTGGAATTTTTACTTTAGACATGAATATCGAGAGGAAAACAAATGCACATAGGTAAAATTTGAAATTTTATGTAAATTGGATGTTTCATGGACCCGTGTTATTCACCATTGGAAGTAAACTACAATTAACGAGTATGTAACTAAAAATTTTGTCCAAAATTGTTGTTATTTTATTCTACTAAAGCACTTTTTTAATTTGAATTAAGAGGAAATTTTCTTAGAAAACTTCCTTTCTTGGTCAAGATGCTAGCTATGGAAAATGCCATGGTGCCAATTCCGTGCAATATGGAGTAGTCGAGTAGGTGCCAAAGGGATGTAATCCTAGAAGAGGAAAGATGAAGGGGAAGGGGTTGGAATTAAAAAGGATTCTTGAAGGGTCTGAAAAGGATCAGAGGGAAGAAAAGAGAAGGATTGAAAGATTGCAAAGAGAGGTCATATAACATAATATATTGGGAAGTTTTAGTAATTATGAAGGGAAGAAGACACCAATTGTGAGTAGGATAAATCAAGGAATATTTTTGGGGGAGGGAAGGATCCCCCAAGATAAGTGAAAGAGATTACTTACTAATAGCATCGAATTGATAAAGAGGGTGCACAATGAGGAGTGGACCTTGATTGTGGAGTTAAGTAGGAAACTAAGGAACCAAATAGTGAATCGAAGGAAGGAAACTAGAATTAGTTAGAAGTACATTTATAAAGCAATTAGTATTGAACCTATAGAAACCATCATGGAGACCATGGTATTACGTAGATCAAGAAAGTGCAATCCATAATAAAGAAATCAAACTAAATGTAAAAAGTATCATAGAAGGTGATAGTACCCCTCTTCTAGGATATATGTCCCTAGATCTAGATAGAGGATTGATTACGTGGGATTTTCTAAATGACCTAGAGAAATTTGAAAATTTACAACATTTTGAATAAAACTAAGCCAACCATCTATAGTACAAATAGTATTACATTCCAAAATAGAAGAGATATGTGTAGAAGAAGTTACTAGGGAAATATATTTATCATTGCACAAGATTTCATTAAGAGAAAATTGTGAAAGGAGTGGGAAATGTGGTACCAATAACTCTACAATCCCAAAATATAGAGTTAGTTTCCTAGAATCAAGGAATCTAATTAAGAAAATCTAGAGTCTAGTAAAGGCTGGTATAAATTATAGTGTGAGTACCAACCAAGTATGTAGGTGAATATAATTTAGATTATGAGGTATATTGCTATCCAAAGTCACTAGGAAGTCAATTTGGGACATGAGGAAAGATGGATCATTAAATAAATCCCTATATAATTTTTCAGCCTTATGACATGGCTTTTGATCCTAAACATTATCTACTAACTTGTGATTTGGGGAAAATGGGGTCATTGATAGTACTAAAAAGTGTGATATCATAAGAATTACATGGAAGATCCTTAGATCTTACATACTCTATAAATATGAGCGTGCAAACATTACAAGACATGCGAGAATACCATTCCTCGAAATTCAAGATAAATAAATGTTTAGGTGAGAGTATTCGAGGATTTGAAATAAATTAAGTAGAGACCGTGGGATTCTATCATGGAATATGACATGAGGTTCTCTTATGTGATGAACAAAGCCGGTTTTAATTTCAAATAATCAAGTAAATTCGTTTGGTTTGTGGAAGGATTTTTAGTAAGATCTAATTTGCAATTGCGTAAACAAAATTTGAAACTAAATTGGATGTCATTGAAGAAACTATCTAGGTGCATAAAACGAGGGATATGTAGAAGGTAGTTCTTCCAATCACAAAATGGAAGCAAAATTAGATACACTAATGTGAAGATTGGAGGAATTATAGGAAGGAAAGAAACAAAGGCTCAAGTATATGGTGTGTAGAAAGTCAAGATGAAGGACACCATAAGAATGATTTCACTAAGACAAAGTCAAGGGGATGGGGAGAGTATTGCATAGTATGCATGAATTAGGAAACTTACTTAAAATTTTTTCACTTGCTACAACAATATGTCAGATAACTATAGAACATGGTATGTACCATTTATAAATCCAATACGCATGAAGCTAAGGATTATAGGGATTTAATGGATTTGAAGGAAGAATTAACAAGGAATTTATTCATAGTAAAAATATAATTGGATTCTAAAACACAATCAGATACTCTAGAAATAGAAATGGCCACTTCTCCTTGAAAAAAATGTGTAGTGACCTCCTTGTTCACCACAAAAAAATTGCAATGGATATTGTAGACACCCCAAAAACTACATACATGTTTCCGACTTACCCTATTTCACATCCCCTTTTAGATTTGATTAATTAAATTAATTTATTCATACCTTTTGAGATTTATTAAATCAATTCCTAATACACCTTAGCTAACTTAATTACCATATGAACTGGAGTGGTGGAGGAGAAATTTATCTAAGTGGGACATGGGGGTGGGCTTGGGTCCTTAATGTCCACTAAGCGATATGTATTCTAGATCACCCCGCTATGTTCCACTTGGTCCATATGGAGAAGTTTGACCCCTACCTCAAGGTTTCCCCATGACCACTTATTGAAAGCATCCAATGAACTCAATGGGAATGGAACTTGGGTTGATGATTAAAATTACTTGTAACTCACCAATAGCCCAATAACTTAAGTTCTAACCCTCTACATGTTAGTAACATCACATTTTTCAAATACCTAAGTGCTTCTTGAGGTAGTTAAATATTTGCATGGACACCTTGTTGTACTTGATAAAAACATGGAATTTTTTGGAGTTTTAAGAATTATTAGGTTTTGAAACCTATTACTTTGATCTTATAATGTTCCTTGGATTCATAATCATATAAAATTTCATATCAAAATACCTCTCCAAGCTCCGAGAATGTTGTTTTCAATTTTCCTCTAGTGCAAGGTATGTTGATCCCATATTTAGCCAATTTTCTCTTTGAAACATGTCATGATTTTTCTCATGGAACTCTTTTTGTCCCTATTTCCAATTTACCAAGGGGAAAAATGGGGGAAAAATAAGCTCTCCCACTATCCCCCTCTTTGGTATACCATGTAACTTACTAAAAATATTAAGTCTCTCAAAATAACAAGCTCTCATCACTTAGAACATTCCAAAACAAGACAAAATAGTAAGCAAGGTGAAATAGGCGGTGTTTCCAAAATAAGAGTTTTTGAAAAAGTAACCTGCTAAAAATAGAAACTTCCCAAACATGGTAAAACATCATAAATGGAGGTAATATAAGTGTACTAGGAGATTCATAAGAAAAATTTGAGATAAAAGGCAAAAATTCCCAAAATAGCAACTCCTAGTCCCACCGCCAAAAATAGAAAGTTTCAATTTTCGGTGTAGAAAGTTGGCTCTGTTTTCACTCATCTCACTAATTTTTTCCATCCTTGCATGGTTATAAATCTGTCTCATATATCAAAAGTGAAAATTAATCCTCCATAAGGATCCTGAAGTATCGCTCAATCATAATTGTGTCAAGGAGTGAGACAACATATCAAGGCGCAACAAGTGAAAATTGGGAACATAGTGTGGTCAATCCTCAAAGGATGAAACATTACAAGTGCAACTAAGAACCATTGATCATGAACCTTCAAAGAGGAAGATAATGAAAAGAGGATGCACAATGGTTCCATATTCTAGAAATATTCATAAGAAGGTAAGGCTCATCGTAGATCCCACAAAGCCTCTTGAGTCAAGAAAGAGTGATCCATTGTAACATCCTTCTCTTTAAGAGCATACAAGTGTATCTCTCTTAGTTCCAGAAAAATTCATGTGAGAAACATGTGAATAGGAGGTGTATAAATAGATTTTGGAGCTAAGAAAGGTAAGAAGGTAATGATCTTCATTTAAAGCATTATGTATAAAAGAATGGGAAATTATCTATGTTTAATCTTCTTTCATCCACATGGTAGATTTATTAAACACTTACCTAAGGAATTGTAGTGTGAGAATATATAAAGAAGGAATAACATTGCCATCTTCTCATTCCATTCTAACCGGTGTTTGCTTCTCAAGAATATCATTCGGAAGAAATCCTCTATCTACAAAGTGAGGGTCTATTTCAGTGAATGAAAGATAAACATCAAGAGGTTTGAGCACCATTGAACCATCTCTCATGATAATTTAGGCCAATTTTGAATGTCTAAGATGAAAAAGTGATCATCACTCTCACCGTGAGATCAAGAAGGAACCATCACGAGTAATTTCTGAAGTCATCGCAAGCTTGCATTGTAATGCTTCACAATAGTGTTTCTAAACACATTCAACATTCTAAAGTGTTCGTGCATTTTACAGAGGGATGAAATTTTGATTATCATGCTTCAAATTAGCAAGTTCTTCATCAACAAATCTTCTCTTCATCAGATCAGTCAACCCCTTCTCTCTCTCTCTCTCTCTCTCTCTCTCCATATTCTAATTTTTAATTGAGTTTTCTATTTCATCCTATTCACTTATGTGACCCTTAGTTAAACATTGTAAGAGTTCTTTTTCCAATAATAAGAAAAATAATCACTTCCTAGGAATATGAAAGGTCACAAGTGATGAGGATAGGTGAAGAGTCATGTGGGGGTAGATGAAAGGACAATTTATAATTCTATAAATTGGAATGGATTCTCCATTCCAAGGGGTTGGAAATTGTTGATTGAATGTATGTTGTTGAGATTACCACTTCTACATCAAACAATAAAAGTTACAATTCTTTTATTTCTTGTCTTATGTTCCTCTACTCTCTCTTTCCAACTTTACATATATGATAATCTTGTAAAACCAAGAAAGGTGTCTGCACCTTTGATAATCAATGGAATTATGTGTCTATGATTTTTTTATCTCTTATCATTGTTTGCATTCTTTAATTCTTATAAATGGATGTGGACTTAATCGATTATTTTGTGTGAACTTTGTTAGTGTCTACTCATAATAATGTGAACTCTCTCCTTATCTTCCCAACTCCTCTTTGTTAGGAATACTTGTTTAGTGCTCACATTATTTAGATGTGTTTATTATATTTACATATTGGTGAATATAATAATGTGGAGTAAATGAGTTGTAATAACAACTCATATAGTTATTTGAATGTGATTTGGTTGTTAAACCAAATTCACGTAAATAAGAAATGTGAGGAGTGTTGTTAGAACAACCTCCTAGAAAATAGGATCAATTTCTCCTATTTATTTGTAATATCTTGTACGTTTGAATATCAAGAAAGTATTATTATTGTGCAAATCTGTCTATACCATTTCATTTGGTACCAGAGCGACTATGGATCCATGATATATTATACAGGGAAAATCTTTTGCTATTCACGTTTTCCCTGGTTAATGAGAGATTTTTTTGTGAGCATTCTAGATATAGTTCAGGTAGTTTGTAAAAGTTATTGTATTGTGCATCTATGTGAATGTGGATAGCCTGTGCTCGTTTTTGGTCAGATTAATTCTCTCACATGTCAAATCCGTGTGCCATCCATCTACCAGCTCATATGATTTGATCATCATCAGGCTTGAGACATCTCTACAGGCATTTGCTTTTGGATCGGGTGCATCTACAGTCACTACCTCCTAATAGCCTGCTCTTTAGTGGCTCGCGTTGATTGGTTATATGTTGTCCTGTATTAATTCTGTGCATTAGATGAATGATCAATTCGATTTCAATATTGAAGTCTTTTGTGCAACATTCAATCGTTGGAGTGCATTCTCAACACATATTCCCAAGTCATACTCTTGACATTGACTGTGTCTTCTACATTTAACATTGGAGGAATAAAACTTTGCAGTATTTATTTGCTTGGATATGGTATTCACAATTTGCACAGATTTCTCCACAGCTGCATTTACATTGAAGAATTGGTTCGGTTTGCTTTTAGATGATTGGGAAGACACGACTTGGCAGAGCTTTGCATCAACAACTCCTGGAATACAGTTTCCACATTTCTGCACAGAACTGCTCATTTATCAAAACGAATTTTCCAAAATGATTTCTGGGTTTTATTCCTCGCATCGCAAGCTTTTGGAACACTTTGAAATTCTTGATTTCGTTAAGAAATGAGAAAGTTAGGAGTATTTTACTGAAGCATGGTTTTGGATCAAGCTTGGCGAAGTAAACTCTTTTATAAAGCCGTGTGGAGATTTGTCACTATAGGACACATGCAAGATAGGTGGAGATTCATGTACAGATCTGTCATTTATCATTTGAGAGTTCGGTCCAGATTGTTAGTACTAGAGTCTAAGTTGGTGTTTTTGTGTGGATAATCTTATTGTCAAAGTCAAAAGTTTTTAATAAGTGTCATGAGTCATTGTCAACATTTGTAAAAAAAAAAAAATCATGGACGCATTTTTGCTTGTACGCGACATCTAGATTGTTGAAGGTATTTTGAGCTTCATGATCACATCTAGCTAAACTAGCAGCATGAGACTGGAGGATGGAGGCACAGGAGGCTGGAGGTCATTCAGCGAACTCTCGTTAGTCACCAACAATGGGGCTGCATGAAGCTGTGGTGATAGTGTGTGTGTGAGTTTGCTTTCTTTTCAGAGTTGCAGTCGATTTTAGTTGTGTGCAACATGATTTTTTTTCAGTGTTCCTGTTTTGGTTTGAATAAGTGAAATGTTCACATTGAGGGGGGGAACATGGTCTCAATGTTCCATTTTCTCTTTTCATATTTGTAATCAGTGAGTGATATTTCCTACATAATTCCCTGAAGGAAAAACATTGTGGACAGATGAAAGCACAAGGAAGAGCAGCATCATGATATTGAGGTTGTTGGTTGTCCTGTAAAACCATCCTGTTGAGGTTGTTGGTTGTCCTATAAAACCATCCATGTTGAGGTTATTGGTTGTCCTATAAAACCATCCATATTGAGGCTGTCTGTAAAACCATCCAGATCATGAGCACGCACGGGCGGCATGCTGCAGAAGGAAGTGCAATTGTTGTTTCCCCATGTTCGCACTAAGGGGGGGAATGTTAGGAATACTTGTTTAGTGCTCACATTATTTAGATGTGTTTATTATATTTACATATTGGTGAATATAATAATGTGGAGTAAATGAGTTGTAATAACAACTCATATAGTTATTTGAATGTGATTTGGTTGTTAAACCAAATTCATGTAAATAAGAAATGTGAGGAGTGTTGTTAGAACAACCTCCTAGAAAATAGGATCAATTTCTCCTATTTATTTGTAATATCTTGTACGTTTGAATATCAAGAAAGTATTATTATTGTGCAAATCTGTCTATACCATTTCACTCTTTACCTCTCTTTGTTGCAAATGCCTCCTTTGTACTTCATACAATAATTTTCCACGAGTTCAATGGAGTGTTCCTATGTGATCCATGATTAAAGTAGTTTACATTCAATAATGGGATCCTCCCCATACACAAGAAGGAAGGGCTTAGCCCCTTCACTATTGGTTAAAACTCAATAATTTGCAAGATGACAAATTATTTTGCCAACAGTTTTTGGCAACACTTGTTGAGAGATATTTTCCTTGTGCACCCTTAAAAATATCTAAAAAGTGAAAGTGGAATACTTAGCGAGAAGGCACATAGAAGGTTTACCCGAGAGAACAAGGTGCAGTCAAAGGCATGGAAGGATAGGGGAGAACACACACATGAAATATAAGGTGGATTTGGGACTTAGCCATTTTCACATGTACAAGATATTTTGGAGATAGCGTGCCGAGCACACAAACCGGGTAAAGACTTGTGTGACACGCATCGACTATTTTTGAAGGATTGGCTACTAAGCGCTTTACATGGGTATGAGCTAAGAATAAATTTGCTACTGCCATTAACTAGAAGAGGTCTATTGTTAGCGCACTTGCATGTGTGGCTGTGATTGTAAAGGCACATGGCTATTTTCAGCATGCGACCTATTTTGGATTATGCAAGTGGTGAAGGGAAAGTCCCCACCCTTATAAATATGTAATGATTTGCGTAGTATAGGGTGTGTGAGAACTAATTACTATGAAGTTATGTTGTCAAATTTGATGTGCGCATAAGCTATGGTATTATCTATTGTAATGAGCTTCTGTGTATTTATCATGTTTAATATAATGGAGTGTATTGGCTGAATCAGAGTATTAATCCTGAGTATAATTGGTTCTTGCATGGTTGGTTTCATTATGGATATTATTTAAATATGTTATTTTTTAGATCTAGATCTGAACATGCACTTTGTAGAATGATGTATTAATTATGGATCTGAATGCATTAAGTCTTCATCATGCTAACATCATGTAACAACAACCCTAAAGAGGGGCCTGGTACCTTTGCGTGCTTTGGGTGAGCACTCAGTCTAGGCTGAGTGATGTGTGCTAGCACACCTGGGATTTTACTGGTAAATTCTAGGCTACATCATTGGTTCCATTTTGGGACCTCTTTTCAGTTGTTTTTAGGATGGTTTCGTGATGAAGACATACCAGTTGACCCTAGCAAGTGTTGAGGAGTGGATACATGATCTAGAAGAAGAATACACATGGAGGTTCAACACCGGATCTGAGTTTAATGCACACGTGCATGGGTGGAACATAATCATGTATGATAGTTTTTATGAGAGATTCTTCACCATTTTTCTAGTAGAGTTGTACGAGTGGCTGATTTCTTATGCATCTAAAAGGAATTGGAGGTATCACGCACTTGTTTGGATGTAGGAAGAATTTTCAGGCCCTCTATGATGCTGATTTGATTTGGACATGCGTTGTGGATACTTGGTTTCATGGTGTTCTAAATAGCTATATTTTGGAGTACTCAATTTCCACTTATTCTTTCCCAGAGGTAGCAGAATTCCAATTTTTACGATATCCTAGGGAACTTACCTGCAAGGCATTCCACTGGCGATCAAAATCTTGATGGTAACCCTAAACTTGGAGAGAAAACCGATGGCTAACTAAACCCCACCACGCATGGGGGGGAGAGGTTTGGTGAAAGATGGAAGACCTAGTGGCAGAGAGAGGAAGAGAGAAGAAAGGTGGCTTAAGTATAATGAGGCATGTGAGAGGGAGATAGAGAAGCATTTTGACATTACAGAGTGAATGGACATTGAGGAGAGAGATGGCTCATGAAGGATTTGAAGTTCACGTAGAAGACATGGAACCAAGAGCATCAGGAACTCCCCATTTGGGAAAGCATGACAGGGAAACCCCTTAGGCCTCACGTAGAATCATGCCAACAGAGATAACCTGGGCCATGGGTGCACATCTGAGTCTACATGGAAACCTTGCCCTTGCGCTTGGTCTTCCAGTATCTAGTAAAACAAATAGTCAACAAGATAATTTAGGTAAGGGAGAGCAGAGAGTAAGTCATATAACAAGCACATCGATGGCAGCACAAATGTCTTCAGTTGTTGTTTGGAGGTACCTTTTCAGGTGTATCTTCCACGGAGAATTTAGTGCACATAGAATTTTGGACTCTCTTTTGGGAGTAGTAACACTTCACAGACGTAGGGGTGTAGTTCAATACTACTATTGGGACACATGGAAGTACATCTTCTAGTCCAACTCTAGCTATAGGTTTAGGATTAGGAGGTATAGGTGGTTCTAGTTTCGGTGGATCTGGTGGTTCTAGAGGTAGAGGAAACACAAGAGGTTCTGGATCAGGTGGGAAAGGTCTACACCAACCCCATAATATTTACATGGAGATGTCTCTTCATCTTCCAGAGTATAGGGGCATAGAAGATGTTTGAACACATGCACATGTGTGAAATATGTGGCATGCAAAAGGAATCATGGCTTCTGAGCGTAGGGCAAGTCAATTCGCCACTATGTTATAAGGGCACACACACAACTGGTACAAAAATTTTGACCCTGATTAGACTTATGTAGACTATGCAGCTTTAAAAGATGCTTTCCTTAAAGAGTTTCACATCCCTGAGTTCGAGTAGAAGAGTATAAGCGTGCTCAAGGATATTAAGCAAAGGCACTACTGAGAGTGTCAGAGAGTATGATGCTCATTTCAAAATGTTGTTATCTAAGATTTCTTATGATATTCATGCAAGCCAACATGCACAATGGTTTTTTGGAGGTCTGATTACACCTTTTAGAAGGGCATTATCACATAAGACATACATTGATCCGTGTGAAGCACTTGAAGAAACTTTACGTGCTGAGGTAGTGGAAGTATAGACACTAGGGTGAGCCCATTTTTAGAAGCACATATTGCAGCTATGGTGAAATAGTTGGAGAAGCTATCGGAAAATTCAGCACATGAGACGTGCATGGGGATTTGGTGCACAAATTGTGAAGTGGAAGGTCACACAAAGGATAGTTTTCCCCACAGATCAAGTATGCTCATTGTTTTTAGACTGTGAGATATGTCATTTAAACCATGATGTTAGCTGCTATCCCATTATTACAATGCGTAATAAGGAAGAATGTTTCTTGTTACTATAAAATTTGTAGGTCCACGACTCATGACATGGAAGATTGTCGGCTGATTGGTCAGATCCATGATGTTATAGATATGGTGTATGATAGATAGAGTATTAGATAACTCTAAAATCAAGAATGAGCATTAGGATTGGGATCACAATCAAAGCGCTATGATCGGAATGAAGGGCATTTTGAAGGAGGTCATGGAAGAGGTCGAGGATACCATGGTGGATTCAGAGGATGAGGCCGTGGTGGTGGACGAGGTGAGTTTCCTCATGGAACATGTTATACATGTGGATCTCCTGACCACTACAAGCATGAATGTCCTCAGAATATTACATGTTCTTTTTATGGAAAGAATCATAGTTATGAGGAATTCTGGACTTATATGAGCATCTTAGTAAGAACATAAACAAGAAAAAAAGGTGCAGGATGGTTAGGATACAACACTATGGAAAATTAGTGGATGCCCAAGTTGGAACCAAGAATCCGAGGCATTGCAGTAAAGATCACTACCCGTGCTAAAGTGGCGTGTGCCAAAGAAGCATTGTAAACAGAAGCCTACCATCACTAAGGAGGAGGTTCTACATGCATGGTACCCAGATCCTGTCCATCAGAAGGAGGTTTATCAGAAACCATGGAGGTACTCAGAATATTTAGGGTGAAATATAATATTTAAAGGAGAAATCATGGAAGATGGAGCAAAAGAAAGCATCAAAATGGTCCAAATGATATGGATGACTTGAAAGAAGTGTGCAAGATGTTTGCACTAGGAGAATATCATTCCACTATTAGGGAATTGGTTAAAGGGAAACACTCCACACGCAAGTATTGAGACTAGATGGATAGATCCTACATGCAAATATTCCCCCTCATAGCCTAGATTATGACAAGGAAATCACTTTGAATGTTGTTGTGGATGGGTGGATTTTGAGTAATATATTGATTGATACATGTGAAAGTCAATGTTCTTACTTTAGATGCATGGGTACAAATGGGGAGACCTCCATTACAGCCATCCTTGAATGTATTGTTCATGGCTAACTGACTAAGGCCACTCCCATCGAGTTTTAAAAGATGCATCCATTACCATACAGGAGCCAAGTTCACTGGAGATTTTGAGGTTTTAGCACTTGGAAGAGGAAGATAGCTTCCCAGCTCTACTTGGGAGTCCTTGGTGCTATGCAAATAATGTTGATCTTTGGTTCAACAAGGGTTATATCAGTTTTGAAAACAAGGAGGAAAGAGTTATTATCCCTTTAACAAATGGAAAATATGTGCCCTATGTTGAGCCTTTGAGTGAGGAAGACCTAAATAGGATTTATGTACATGTCGTCCTGGGACCTAGAGGTACTTGAGCCATCTAAAGAAGGAATCCTTCAGTGGGAAGATGCATAGTCTATTAGTGATACTACAAGTGTTGCTTGTGATAATTGGGCTCATAGTACTTATGAGTTGGTAGGGTGTGAAGTAAAAAGCACATTTGTGTGGGACAATAGACCTCGTTGTATCAGAGAATAGGTAACAACTCAAGTACCTTATTACACTAGAGAAGGAGATCCTATGGTATTTCTGTGTGCCATGGAGGAACAATGGATAGACTAGTTGGAGAGATGGAATATGCTAGCATATACCCTATATGCGGGACAACAACGCACTGGTGGGTGGTTCACAAGGATAATCTTGTAGGATGGAATGAAATTAGGATTGCTCTTGCTACTAGGTTCTTCAGAGCAATGCACCTACTCAAATCTACACTTATCATGGTAATCAACCTATTCAACACCACATTTAGTAGTGTGAGAGACTCTGATGAGGGGCAGGAAGCTTTACCACCTTTCTCTTGGGTGCACAAATTTTATTCCACTTTACAAGGCTACGTGTGTGCTTGGTATGTATATGTGAAACTCCATAGAGAGACTAGAAATTGGCAGGATTTAATTACAGGAATGACCCAAACATTTGAATTCTTCTCTACTAAACCTCGGTAGAAGAGGCATTAAAGGTTATAAAGCACTTAACTATGGGAGATAGTGCCAAGGTGGAAGAACTCATTCAGGAGTTATTTGATGAAGGAGACTCAGGAGTGTGTTTTGCTGAAGAAACAAAGACAGATGCCACACTACTTAAGCACACTTTCCTTGAGAAAGAAAAAGGAAAAATGGTCTACTTAGTGGATGATGAAGAAGAAAATCTAGATGTAGAACATTCAACAGGTAGGCGTGAGGTTTGGATAGTGTAGATAAGACCACGTGCACCTATCATGAACCTATGAAGACAAAGAAAGTGAATATTGGATCAAAGATTGAGCCTAAGGAGGCCATAATTAGAGACTATTGGTCTGAACTCTAAAGTGGAAAAAATCATTGAGTTACTATGGGATTATCAAGACTTATTCCCTTGGGGATACCATGAACTTAAAGGCATGCATGAATCATTAGGAGAGATGAAGATAAAGCTTAAGGAGGTGTGTGCCCGATCAGAAAGAGACCCTACAGGATGAACCCCAACTTGTGTGAAAAGGTCAAAGAAGAGATTGAAAAATGTTGAAGTTTGGAATCATCAAGCCCTGGATGAGTCAGAATGGGTTAGTCCAATGGTGATCAGTATCAAGAAGGATGGTCGGATTAGGATCTATGTGGACTACATAGGAGATGAATGTTGCATGTGTGATTGATCCCTTTCCTACACCATTCACCGAGGAAATACTAGAAGGTGTGCAGTAGGGCACAAAATCTATTCATTTACAGATGGATTCTCTGGGTATCATTAGGTTAGGATTACCCAGAGGATTAGGAAAAGACTACTTTTACTACTGAATGGGGCAGCTTTTCCTATACTGTGATGCCTTTTGGTCTGAAAAACATGCCTGTTGTATTTTCGTGCATAGTTGTTCAAGCGTTCAAAGATTTTATTCACAACTTCTTGTAGGTTTATTTAGATGATTGGATGGTGTATGGACTTGTTAAGGATCATTGTGACAATCTGTGCTTAATGTTTGAAAGATGTAGACAAGTTGAGTATTTATTTGAACATCAAGAAATGTGTATTTTCTATGCCATTTGGAATATTGTTAGGGACACATCATCTGCAAGGAAGGTTTGTTGGTTGATCCAGCTAAGGTTGCAGTCATTATCGGCCTAAAAGAGCCTACCAGTCAAAGTGAGGTGTGTGGATTCTTGGGTCACATTGGGTATTATAGAAAATTCATAAAGGGGTATGCTAAGGTTTCCACACCTTTGGAGGAGTTACTAAAAGGAAAAGGGATGTTCTACTGGGGGAGAACCACAACAACGCGCATTCGAGACATTGAAGGAGAAACTTACTACCATGCACCTATTCTGCTTTCCTTCATGGGACCAACCATTTCATGTACATGTGGATGCCTCTGGCATGACCATTGGTGTGGTGTTGGCTCAGCCTAGAGAAGGTATTATAGATCATCCTATATGTTTTTCTAGTAGAAAGTTGACTCTGTAGAGAAAAATTATACAACTACAGAGCGTGAAGCTTTTTCAATGATCTATGTGCTACATAAATTCAGACAGTACCTACTAGCAACACCATTTGTATTTTATACCAGATCACATGACATTGAAGTATTTGGTAAACAAGCCCATTTTATAGGGCACATATGCAAATGGGTACTCTTATTCCAAGAATTTGATTTCACAGTTGTGGTAAAACTAGGAAAAGTAATTCTGGACTAGACCATTTATCTAGAATATACAATGAGGAGAAGAAGCAGAAATTGAAGATACCATGCCCGATGCATAGTTATACAGGTTACAACGTGTGCCATCGGAATTAGAGGACATTGTTGTCTTTCTATGAACAGGTATGGTGCACGAAAGGAATGAAATCCTTAGAGAAGAAACAAACAACTTGCTATATGTGTGACACCCTTTATGTTGATTAGCAGTGACTATACAAGTTAGGTCGGGATGAAGTATTACACCATTGTGTACTAGAACATGAGCACACAAATATCATGGAGGAAGGCTCATGGTGGTATTGCAGGTGGCCACTATGCAGGTGACACCGCACACAAGATTCTACTCACTGGATTATGGTGGGAGACCCTGTATAAAGATTGTAAGGCATATTGCAAGGCTTGTGATCAATGTTGTGCCTTGGGAAACCTAGTCAACAGAGATGAAATGCCTCTAAGACCTATTACTAGTGTAGAACCATTTGAGAAATGGGCTATAGATTTTGTGGGTCCTATTTCACCAGCCATGTGTAGGACTGGATCGCACTATATCATCATTACTTGCACAAACTATCTGACAAGGTGGGAAGAAGAAGTAGCACCTACAAAGGATTATACAATGGCTACAACAACTAGGTTTCTATGGGAAAATATTATTACAAGGTATGGATGCCCTTTGAGTTTGACCAGTGATAGGGAACACATTTTTGAATGAGACAATCATAATTTTATTGGATGAATTCATGATTGCACACCATAAGACTACACCATATCATCCTCAAGAAAATGGGACTACGAGGCTTTCAACAAGATTTTGAGCTAGACATTGACAAAAATTTGTGATGTTGGAAGAAAGGATTGGGATGATAAATTTTTTGCAGTACTTTGGGCATATAGAACAACATACAAGTGGTTAAACAAGGCCACACCTTTTCAATTGGTGTTTGGTGCAAAAGTAGTTCTTCCTATGGAATTCATGTTACCTTCTTTGTGTATTGCACATGCACTGGAGGTCTAGCTGATGAGAAAGCATTAGAAGAATGGATTGACAAGTTGATTAAGTTGGATGAGCAATGAGAAATAGCATGCTGGAGTCAAGAAGCAAGAAAAATCTAGGCAAAAAGCATGGCATGATAGGCACATTAGGGACAAAAAGCTTGAGATAGGAAAATGGTGCTTCTTTATGATTCTAAGTTTTGTGCCATCCAGAAAACTCAAAGTACATTGGTTAGGACCATATGTTATCACTCACATACTTGAAACATGAGCTTGTTAGTTAGAAACACTTGATGGAATATGGTTACCTAATTACTTCAATGGGAGTAGGCTGAAGCCCTACTATAAATAAGTCTTCTTGGTGTTTGTAATAAGGCAATATTGCCATTTAGATTAGGTTTTCAATTATGTATTCCCTTAATGTATTTCCTTCTTTTTGCTATGCTTTGTCAATTTAGTTGTTGTTTTGTGAAATAAGTGTATTTGCGCGCTGAAGCTAATTACCATTTGTAGTATTTTTATGCGCAGAGGACTACACATACCATTTGTGTGGGGTGGTTATTGAGAAATGGGTACACATAAAGGAACAAAACTACTATAGGTGCTATTCAAAGTTTGAAGAGTTGGTGAATAGAAGATTGCTTCCAAATGAGGACCATGGATGGAGATAAATGAAGGAACAATATAACGCGAGGTAAGTGGCCATGGAGACTACCAGAGAAGGCATAGTGATGAGGTACTCAGTGCATGGAAGTGCGCTAAAGAGAAGTTTGTAGCTAGAAGGTAGGAAGGTGCGCTAAAAGGTTATGACTGAGGCATGAAGATGTACCATGTAGAAAATTGTGAAAAGGGTCAATTAATGAGGAATGTTGGTAGGTGAAGGAGTAATAAATGCACCAAATTTTTGAAAATCTATATAAGGAAGGGATATGAGTTCATTCTTACCATTGTAAATCACAAAAATTTGAAAGAGCTAAGTGTGACCGAGATGAGCGAAGAGTATTGAGGTGTGAAGAGTGTGAAACCAGATGTGAGGAGTAGTATTTGTGCACAGGAGAAGCTTACATCCCCATTGGTGAAGGGTTTGAGTGAAGCAGAGCATTCAAAAGAGCTAGGGCACATGATTTCAACTAGGGCATGGATTCAAGCTAGGGTTTGAGTTTACATGTTGCAGAAGATAGAAGGTGAGCATTTGAGGATAGAGAGTTGTGATTTATAGATGGCACCAAAGAAAACACTGCTATAGGAGAAAAAGGGAAGAAGAAGATGGAAGCGGAGGTTGAAATTGCTCCCGAGAGAAATTTTTTAGAAATGCAATACCTAGAAGGTGTAATAGTAGGACAAGAATGGGATTCTCACATCCATAGAAAATGTAAGATCAGTGACTACAACCACCACACATCAGAGAACAAAAAGGAATTGGATGCACTATTGAATACAAAGACAAACAAGTGCACAACGAGGATATGTCGTTATATATGATGATGGAGAGAAGATGCTAAAGTAGATTGGAGTTTACTAGTTGTATGAACTCCCATACTTTAGAAAGTATGAACCTTTGTACCAGTGGCTGATGAGTAGGGTACATGAATATTTCTTCTATTTCACTGGACGTAGGGTAAGGATTACAACCACTCTGATTTCACTATAACAGGATTGAGGGGCACAGGAGTGGACCTAAATAGTGACTTGACAGATAAAGAAGCCATCTGGAGATGGAAGGAGTTAGGATACACAAAAGGTCTGTGTAGAATGGATATAGATAAACTGAAGAAGTATCCGGTGGTACAGGAAGCTACACATCTGGTCACCAAATTAAATGATCAAGAGAGATGGTCCCAAGTGAACACAATGTGGTTACACATTGCAAGGAAAATGTCACAGGAACAATATACAACATAGCAAGGCTACATTATGACACACAAATCATCGAGGAAAGCACACAGTGTGAGAAAATTAGTTTTGGTTGTGTCTATTGTCCTTAGTATTTTTGGAGATGGAGTGCCCGATGGGCTGAAGAACAAGATCTGGGAGTACCCTATGTAAAAAAAGTCCTCCTGACGGAAAGGATTTGAGAAGTACTTATGTGAAGGGATCAATGAGTGGGTCATTCAAGCAGAGGGAAGAGATGTGGTATGATAGGCTCCGATGCATTTGAAGAGGAGTGGCACATCCCCAAGGATTTACCTTCGGTGGTGGGCAAGGTAGTCCAGTTCATAGTGTATCAACACTTTTGCATCGCATAGTTTGCATGATGAAGGATGGTACTTGGAGCCCTTAGTGTAAGTTTCCATATGCCTTCACAACACGTTACTTCTAGGTAGTGGTCCATCGGTTCAACAATGTGCATGATGCCTAAACTTTGTTGCAGACAAGGTAGACTACGACTACCACACTACTGTGTAAGACCTATGTGTATCCAGGGAAGACACCTACATAGAGAGGCTAATTTTAGATGTGATAAGCATGAAGCCCGTGAGTTTGGTGATTGGAGATAGTGGGGCCATGCTTATCTACCTTCAGCTTAAGCCCAAGTTGGAGGGAAAAAATATGTGGAGAATGAGTTCATGCTCCAGGGCCACCTAAGGGAAAGCATACAATAGAGAATGTACTAGCTCCAAAGCCCACTAAAACTATGGAAGTAGATGATGAGGAGGAAGATTGTGAAGACAAGTGGCAGCTTGGTGATAGAGGATGAAGGCAACCCTCAGATAAGGTAGAATTTGAGCACAAGTACTCCACCCTGACACAAGAAGAAGGGGATGAAGAATTGGAGGTAGAGAGAGACCTTGAGGAACACCACTTTAAGAGGGTGTTCAAGAGAACAAGGACTCAAGGTGCTACTCCCAGTCAATGCGAGAGATCACCATGAATCTCTCCACAGAAGGAGACAACTGAGAAGAGAAGGAGAAAATTGAAGTTGGATGAGGAGGCAGAAGATTATGAGGAGAGTGTGCCCGAATCTCCTACACCACCAGAGGATGTGGAAGAGCTAAAAGATGAAGAAATGAAAGATAGAGATGTGAAGAATGAAGGAGAAGGGGTAAAGGAAGGAGAGACAAGAGCAAGATACTACTCAAGAAACTAAAGATCCAGCTCCAAATCTTGGCGTGCCAGTTCCTAAGGGGCCAAGAAGTAAAAGGACAAGTGGAGAGTTTTATTGTTCCATCTTTGGGCTATGCTAAGGACACAAGTAAAATTTTCGCACCCATTTTCAAAGCATGGTGAGCCCTAAGGAGTTATATGGATGGGAGCTGATGGATGAGGACATGGCCACCATGCACACAAGAAAGCAGTTATCTTGGTCTATGCACACACACATGGATGAGCCAGAATTTGACGTATGTGAAGAATCTTGTGTCAAGAAGGTTGAAGAAGGCACCTCAGGCCAGACATATAACCGTGAAACCCATTATTATGTCTGATGAGCAGGTAAGTAATGCCTTGGTGAAAGTATCTACTAGAGGTGGCGCAGAGGAACATAGACAAATTTTCCACTATCAAAGGCACTGAGAGAAGAGATCAAGGCCAAGGATGCTGAGATCATGCACTTGAAACAAGAAAAGGACCTGGAGTAGAAAAAAAATGGGTTCTTATTGCATGGAAGAGGAGATCGGGATCATGTCCTCCAAGAAAGACCACACTTAGAGCCCAAGGTACCCAAAAAGTTCCCTTTGGCTATGCACTATATGTGCACACATATTGAATTTGGTGCTTGAGGAGGGACCAGTTAGGATGCCAACACCAAAGGACCCTGAGCAGGAGGTAGAGAGGGAAAAGGCTGTAGTAATTAGAAATATTTCATCATACGAGGCACTACTTCAAACTTTGGGGAGGAGATAAAGAAAGTGGATCAAGCATTGAATATTTATACAACTCCGGAGGTAGTCATAAGAATAAGGACAATGGTAGAGGACAATGAAGTCCTAAAAGAAATGAAGGATGAAAATTTGGGGGGTGTGGAGAGACCTGGCATGGGTGAAGCAAAAGCGTGAGGCCCTTGCAGTGGTCCAAGAACCCCATAAGAATAGTTTAGATGAACTAGGAAAACTTATAGCACAAAAGATGGATCTGCTGGAAGGGAGAATTTCTATAATGGCTAACATTATGTTAGTATTATGAAATGAGAAAGGATAAATTTCACAGATGAATTAGAGTCTATCATTACAGTGAATATTCTAGAAAAGGCAGAGGCCATACTGAGTGAGTGGTAGACATTAGAGGCAAAATAAAAGAAGAATATCCAAAACTGATTCTTCCAGTTGAAGCAGAGGGTGATGTAGAGTAAATCCTTATTCTTTGTATAGAAATTATTTTACATTCTTTCCATTACTTTATTCTTTATTGTTTAAGGAGTAGCCATTATCGGGCGTGCAATGCAGTTTAGTGTGGGGTAATGTTGAGTGGATGAAAGTGGAATACTTAGCAGAAGGCACACAGAAGGTTTGCATGAGAGAACATGGTAAAATCAAAGGTGCGGAAGGATAGGGGAGAACACACACACGTGAAATATAAGGGTGGATTTGGGACTTAGCCATTTTCACGTGTATAGGGCTATTTTTGGAGATAACATGCCGAGCACACAAACCGGGTAAAGACTTGTGTGACATGCATCGGCTATTTTTGGAGAGTGGCTACTAAGCACTTTGCATGGGTGTGAGATAAGAATAGATTTTCTACTACTAGTTAACTAGAAGAGGTCTATTGTTAGCACACTTGCATGTGTGGCTGTGATTGTAAAGGCGCATGGCTATTTTCAACATGTGACCTATTTTTGGAATTATGTAAGTGGTGAAGGGCAAGTCCCCACCCTTATAAATATGTAATGATATGCGTAGTATAGGGTGACTGTGAGAGCTAATTCTTTGTGAAGTTATGTTTGCCAGATATGATGTACATAAACTATGGTATTATCTATTGTAATGAGCTTATGTGTATTTATCATGTTTAATATAATGGAGTGAGATAAGAATAGATTTTCTACTGCCAGTTAACTAGAAGAGGTCTATTGTTAGCACACTTGCATGTGTGGATATGATTGTAAAGGCGCATGGCTATTTTCAACATGCGACCTATTTTTGGAATTATTTAAGTGGTGAAGGGCAAGTCCCCACCCTTATAAATATGTAATGATATGCATAGTATAGGGTGACTTTGAGAGCTAATTCTCATGTGAAGTTATCTTTGTCGAGATATGATGTACACGAAACTATGGTATTATCTATTGTAATGAGCTTATGTGTATTTATCATGTTTAATATAATGGAGTGTATTGGTTGAATTAGAGTATTAATCCTGAGTATAATTGGTCCTTGCATGGTTGGTTTCATTATGGATATTGTTAAAATTTGTTATTCTTTAGATATAGATCTAGACATGCTGTAGAATGATGTATTAATTATGGATCTGAATGCATTAAGTCTTCATCATGCTAACATCCTACAACAACCCTAAAGAGGGGCCTAGTACCTTTGCACACTTTGGGTGAGAACTTAGTCAAGTGAGTGATGTCTTTAGTGCGCACTGGGATTTTCTTGGTAAATTCTAGGCTACATCAACCATCAAATCCTAGTGGCTCAAATTTAAATAAAATATTGTTAGAGGAAAGAGGATGAAAATTACGAGTTATTGATGACAAAGAATCCAAGAACTTGATGAGGAATATGCAAAAGATATATGAAATGTTGTATGAAGGGCATGATGGTGAAGAATCTACTGAAGGTAATATTTTCAAATTCACACAGTTGAATAAGAAACTCAAAGCCCTGTCTTTTGTCTCTCTTCCTTTGGATTATTTTCTTGCATATGGAGATGAAGAAATAAAATCCTTAAAAAGAGAGTTTGTGCAAAGTATTTTGAGTTTTAGGGAAGGGAATTATGATCGTAAAACCAGTCTTGAGATTTTGAAATATTCTAAGGATATGCAAAGAAGGTACGAGCATCTTGAAACACTCCATAATGACGAGGAAGAAGAGATTCATCCTTTGGAAGTAAATTCTGATGATTTCCCATATTATGAGGTGTTTATTCCTGAAATAATCTTGTGCACTTCTCATGAATTCTATGTCCTTGAACCTTCCAATGAAATTCAAATCAGCACCTTGGAGGATGATGAAGAAAACATGATAGTTGAACCTCCATTCATTAATTCATTTTGGCTTGAGGCACAACCCTTTAGAGGAATAATGGATATGCGAGAGGAATATTATTTTTCCATACATATGATCTAGTGATTTCCAAGGACTCCACCAACCATGAAAATATTTAAGAAATCAATCCTCCATCCTAGACTCAAGCTCTTCAAGAAGATGAATTTGAGGTAATCATTGATGGATTTATTTCTCATTCTGGTTCTTCATTTGATGCAAAAATTATCAATAATGAAATAGATCAAATTGAAGAATCCAATTACCTTCTTGAGATAATCATAGATGAGAAAATTAAACATGACCTCTTCAAGGAGCTGATCTCCCTGTCATCACCAAAAGAATGTAATGTTGATCACCATAGTGAGTATGTAGTTTTCCCATTTCCTTGTAAAGAAGAAGACTCTATAGGATATGTGCATGATTGAGTAAATATTATCCTCATGTTTTTACTCCAAAATTGTGTTCTCCTCATCTCATGAAGATGGTTCAACTGAATTGAAAGGTTTTCCCTTCCCATGCAACATAGATCTCTTGTCTCTATTTGAAAATGATGAAAACCATGAATTACCGATCTTACAACAAGGTAATCCTCAGATGAAAAGAAATGTAGATCAAGAAAAGGAGGATTTTTCAAATGAGTCCTGACCATATGATGATCTAATTTCCAGCCATCTCTTTGAGTCCCAGTGTGAATACTTTTCAAATGAAGGTGAAAATGAGTATGTGGCAGCTTTGAAGGAGGAATCCATGCAAGAAATTTTGAAGATTGTGGAAGAAATTGAAGACCCTCAACTGAGTCTTGAGATCCTGACCCATGCCATGGCTATGCAAGATAAGTATGATTTAAGTTGTGTTTCTCCTTTTGATGCACAAATGTCTCATAATGTAGTAGAACAAACAAGTAAACTCAACGTTTCCTTCCAAGCCTTAGTAGATGAGTATGATTTGTGAAGGCGAGTCTCTTCCTTTCCCTTTTATGAAGACTAATATTAATGATAAGTAAAGGAGATTATTAAATTCCCAATATGGATGTTTTTAGCCATGAAGATAACACCTCCATCATAGAAAATAATATCAAGGTCGATGTTGAGTTGGTTTATATAGAAAGCAATTATTCAGAACAAAAAATGGAAAATGTGTAAGAGCCTTGTGAATGGGAAAATAATCAAATTTCTCTCACCACTTCCATAGTCCCTAGTGATTCTAGGAATGATTTAATGTTGTAACCTTCACCTAGTGATGATGCATTCCTTCAAGACAATATCAAAGATTCTAATTTTGAGAACATGGAGGAATGACATCTCATAGTCACAAAATATCAAATAGAGAGTCCAAAGGATAAGAATTTCAAACAAATTAAGAAGTGGTCATTAAATACAAGATTGATTTCTATGTAATATCAATATTAATATGGAATATAAGCTTCTATCCTTCTTCTCAAACCATGCACAACCAACATGAGATCATGGCATGATCAGATAATGATCTTCGAGCTTCATATGTTTGAATTCAACCTATTTTTATATGATGGTACGTACTTATCCTAACCCATTTTGGGGTGTGTGTACATTATTCTCCTGCCTCAATGAATTCCCCTTGTAACATATTTTCTCTTTCTGATGTGTGTTTTCTTTCTTTCTTTTTGTGTGTTTCCTTATTGGTGTGCGTGTTTAGTTTTTCCTTTGTGTGTTCTCGTTGCTTGTGTTAATGGTGAAGAATTGACTCTATTACTTGATTTAAAAGAACAAGGACCTGGGTCGCTCACCCAAGAGTGCTGAGATTATTTATTGCACTTTATAGTCTAATTTCCCCAAGTCAGATCCAACTTTTGTCATGTATTTTGCAAGCCCAAAATTCAAAATTCAAAACATGATAACTAAGCCAAATGTGAAAATTTACTCCAAAATCCTTCCCAGTCCCTCCCTTGTCAGTTTGTCTCATATATAAGATCATATTAACCTTAAAAGTACTCCAAATATAATGAAAAATAATTTTCAAATTATCAAAGTGATGTAACAAGGTCATTCCTTTCATTCAACAAAGTACAACTGAAGACTAGTTCTTTGGTAGGCCTAAAAGGGAAATTTTTGTCATTTCAAGGTAATCTGTGCATCCTTCGGGAGGGTTAAAAATATAAAAGTAATTGAGAGGTGGTATTGGAGATCCAAAAAATTTTTATAAGTGATTCAGGAAGGTTTAGGGAAGTTTTGGTGGTTTAGGGACAATTTGTGCAAAAGCGGGGTTTTTAGGTGTAAGGAATGAATTGTCAAAATAGGAACCCGAATTCCGTAGATAATTCTAGGAGTTTTGTAAGGAGTTATGAGATAGTAAAATAGAAATTTTAAAGATGAAATAACCCTATAAATCTTGGTAACATCACATTTTTTCCAATACCTAAGGGCTTTTTAGGGAGTTTAATATTTGCAGCACACATCACTATCATGATAAAAAGGGCCATTTTTGGAATTTGAGGTAGATTTAGGTTCTGAAATATATTCCATTGATATTATAATGTTCCTTGGATTCACAATCATATAAAATTTCATCTCAAAATACCTCTCTAAGCTTCGGGAATGTTTTTTTCAAGTTTCCACTAGAGCAAGTTATGTTGATCCCATACTTAACCAATGTTCTCATTGCCATATGTCATGATTTCACTCTTAGCACTCAAATTTTCCCCTTTTTACTTTCCCCAAGGGGAAAAATGGGACAATAACAAGATCCCCCCATTCACTCCCTCTCCGGTCCTCCATGTGACCCTCTCACGGCTCCACAAGGGGCTTAACTTGCTAGACTAATCTTCCTCACAATGCACCGGATCATGAAAATTGGTAGCATATTGCTCTAAGTGCACATTTGTGTCCCTATTATACCTTTTCAATAAGGGGATAGAGGGGAGAAAAATTATTGCCCTCTAACCAGCCATTTAACCATGGTCAAACTACACTCAACTTTCGTTAACAAGGGTTAAATTACATTTACCAGGAGACATGAAAATAAACATAACTTATTTTAAAGTGGTTTTACTTATACAATTAGACAACTAATCCATTTTTGATGGTGAAAAATATAAATAACATAAAAATACAATATAGGTTCTTCCCAACACATTCGAGAACAACCAAGACTATGAAAACATATATTTTCTCATAACTCACCAACCAGAAATATGATTGCACTAAGATTTTAATTGATTTCTCTACTCCCAGGTGCCTTTATGATCACTGAAGCTTCATACCACATGATTCCCTATTTTTATACAATATAAAACATGTAACCCTCTATCCAAAACTCTCCTTTTTTAATTTTTAATAGTTCTAATGGATGAAACACAACGAAAATTGGAGCACGGGATCCTAGTGTAGAGTCAAATCCAACAATGGTGTTTTTGTTGCAAACCGACACCGATATGATTAGTTTCAAAATATAGCACATGATATGTATAGTAAGTTACTAAAAATATTAATTATCTCAAAATAACAATCTACCATCACTCAAAACATTCAAAAATAATTCAAAACAACAAGCAAGGCTAAACATGTAATTTTCCCAAAATAATAGTTTATGAAAAACAACCTAATAAAAATAAAAAATTCCTAAAAATGGTAAAGTATAATCAATGGAGGTAATATAAGTGTGCTAGGAGCTTCAGAAGACAAAATTTGAGCAAACGGTAAAAATTCCCAAAATTGAAACTCCTGGTCCCACCTGCCAAAAATAGAAAGTTTCAGTTTTCAGTGCAGAAATTTACTATGTGCTTGGTTTTCACCCATCTCACTATTTTTTCCATCCTCGCATGGTTTTAAAGTTATCTCACATCTCAAATAATAAAATTCACCCTCCACAAGGATCTTGAATAATCGTTTCGGTCAAAATTGTGTGAAGGATCGAGACAAATCATATCAAGGCACAACAAGTGAAAATTGGGAACATAGTGTGGTCAATCCTCAAAGGATAAAACATCGCAAGTACAAATGAGATTCATTGACCATGAACCTTCAAGGAAAAATATAATTAAAAGATGCTCTAAAATGGTTCCATATTCTAGAAATATTCATAAGAAGGTAAGGCTCATCGTATGATCCACAACTCTATCTCTAAAGTGAGGATCTATTTCGGTGAATGAAAGATAAAAGTCAAGAGGTTTAAGAACCATTGATCTCTCATGATCACCTTTGGAGTCAATTGTGAATGGATAAGATGAAATAAAGTGATCCTCACTCTCACTATGAGATCAAGAAGGAACCATCATGAGTGATTCCCACAGTCATCTCAGGCTTGCATTGTAATGCTTCATAATAGTGTTTCTAAACACTCATTCAACAATATGGAGTGTTCGTGCATTTTGTAGAGGGAGGAAATTGTGATTATCATGCTTAAAATTAGTAAGTTAATGATTAGATCAGTCAAGCCCTTCTCTCTTCTCTCTCTCTCATTCTCCATATTTTAATTTTCAATTGAGAATGTACTTTTTACTATTTTATCCTATTCACTTATGTGACCCTTAGCTAAACATTGTAAGAGTCATTTTTCCAATAATAAGAAAAAGACTCACTTCCTAGGAATATGAAAGGTCACAAGTGATGAGGATATGTGAATATTCAAGTGAGAGGTAGATGAAAGGACAATTTTAATGCTATGAATTATAATGGATTCTCCATTCCAAGAGGCTGGAAATTGTTGATTGAATATATGTTGTGTTGGGGTTAGCACACCGGTTGTATAGACAATATATCGGATCTAAGCATACATGTAAATAAAAATGGATATTCTACTAGAAGAAATATACAAAACAAGAGACATAAATCAACACTAGATTTAACGTGGTTCACCCAATGTGGGCTACGTCTACCAAGAAACAAGCCAATCTATTATCCAAATATTTGACAAGATATACAATGAAGATTTACAATCTTCCACACCTCTCAGATGTACAATACTTTCTTTCTTTCAAGCTTTTTCTTCATCACCAATAATTCTCTCTCTCCAACCCTTTCAAGTTCTTTATAATTCTTGTTAATCCCCTCTCTTCTAAACCCTATATTTTATGCTTATATAGTTGTTTATAGACTTAGTACTCTTAGCCATGCAATTACAATCAATAGATACACTTTAATGCTAAAAATAGATCTAATTCCGAGAGTTAATTAAAAAATCCTCACACAGTAACCGATGCGGTTCCTTCTTTCCTAACCGATTTCGGTCCTTTGTGACTGATGTTGGTCCTAGGTGTGATGTCGAGTTCATCATTAAACGATGATAGTTACTGTATTTTCCAGCAAGTTTCCATTGCATGCTAAACTGAATTAATTGAGCTCCATAACTCAACAATCTCCCACTTGGAGATTAACTACTACACCATACCTATACAATATCATTTGGATCCCTTTTAGCTTTGTTTCTTCCTCTTCAAGTCTCAAAATTGAAGACCAATAGAAGTGGAGTTTAGCTTCAACTTCTCCTTTGCTAATGGCTTCGTTAGCATATCCGCAGGGTTCTTGCTCATATGAATATTTTCTAGATTCAACTTTCCATCCTCCAATACCTTCGTATGAAGTGATACATCAATTTAATGTGTTTTGTTCTTGAATGAAACACTGAGTTCTTTTCCAAATGAATTACACTCTGACTATCACTAAGTAGTTTACAATCACCTTGCTTCTTTCCCAACTCTTCCATGAACCTACTCATCCATATCATCTCCTTGCTAGCCTCTCTAGCTGCAACATACTCTGCCTCTGTAGTAGACACAGCCACAACCTTATGCAATATTGAAATCTAACTAAATTTTGTCCCACCTACTGTGAAAATATATCCAGTAGTGATCCTTCTACCATCTAGATCTCTAGCCATATCCGAATCAACATCACCACATAATGAAATATCCAAACCTCCATAGTATAACTGCATGCTATATGTTCCTTTCAAATAACCAAGTATCCATTGGACTACTTTCCAATGCTCTTTACCTGGATTAGCCATATATCTACTCATAACTCCCACTACTTGTGCAATGTCTGGTCTTGTACAAACCATAACATACATGAGACTCCCAATTGCTGAAGCATATGAAACTTGTGTCATGTATTTGACCTCCTCATGTGATGATGGACACTGATCTTTTCTTAATTTGAAGTGTCCAGCCATAGGTGTGCTAATAGGTTTTGCATTATGCATGTTGAACCTTTCTAACACCTTGTAGATATAATCCTCCTGAGACAAATACAATTTCTTGTTTTTCCTATCTCTGTGTATTTGCATGCCAAGGATTCTTTTTGTAGCTCCTAAATCCTTCATAGCAAATGTGTGAGCTAGATTTCCCTTAAGCTCACCAATGTACTTGCATAATAAATCATGTAATAAGCATATCATCCACATATAGTAACAAAATAATATAGCTCCCATTTTTAAGCTTCTTGAAATAAAAAAATGGTGAATTCACATCTCAAGTAACCGTGCTCTTGCATAAAACTATCAAACCTCATGTACCATTTCCTTGGAGCTTGTTTGAACCCATATAGACTCTTTTTCAACTTGCACACTAATATCTCATTACCCTTGACTTCATACCCAAGCAACTGCTGCATATAAATCTCTTCATCCAAATCACCATGAAGGAAAGTTGTCTTCACATCTAGTTACTCTAAATGCAAGTCTTCCACTGCCACTAAGCTCAATACAATACAAATAGAAGTCATCTTAACAACAAGAGAAAATATTTCACCAAACCCAATACCTACTTTCTGTGCAAATCCCTTTACTACAAGCCTTACCTTATACCTTTTCTGTCCACCCTCTTCTTCCTTGATCCTGTAAACCCACTTGTTTTGCAATTTTCTCTTACCTACTAGTAACTTAACCAAATCCATGTATGTTTTTGTTCCAAGGAGTCCATCTCCTCATCCATGCCATGCTCCCACTAGACGTGGGTATTATCATGCATTACTTCTTCAAAGCTCTCGGTTCACCATTATCAGTCAACAATAAATAAAATAGAGAAGGTGTAAATATTTCTGGAGGTTTACTTACCCTTTGTGACCTTCTCCCAAAAGCTTGGGAGTACTGGAGGCTCAATATGGACCTCTGGACATTTGTATCCAAATTTGATAGTGTTCGATGCTGGTTTGGATCTTCTATAACTAATCTATTTGGTTCATCCGATTGGTGTCGGTCAAGGGTCAACCGACACAAGTTATTGTGTAACCCTGTTAGTAATTCTTTTAAATCCAAGAGTTCATTTTCATTCACAAAATTCTCAACCGGTTCATCCTTGGGTACCAAAATTTGATCCCTGTACATTCTCTTTTCATTCCATTCAACATCATGACTCCTAATAATTTTAGAATTCTCTAAATCCCAAAAATAGAAATCAAAATCATTAGATCCACAACCAATGAAAGTGCATCTTTGGATTTTGCATTCAACTTTTTCCTATTTTCCTTATCAACATGAAAAAAGCTTCAAGCAAAAACTTTAAGAAAAGAAAAATCTACCTCTTTTCGGTCCAATATTCCTCTGGTATTCCTCCATATAGTGAACATGAAGGCCCACGATTAATCAAATAAACCACGAGATCAACTTCTTCCTCGCCAAAACTATAAGGGAAATCCAAAATGTATCCTCATACTTCTGAAGCAAATTCCATGATTGTCTTGTTCATTATTTCTGCAACACCATTCTCCCGTGGTGCTCTTGGAACCATTCTTTCTCTATGTATTCCATCCAATGAACAATAATAATTGAAATCCTTGCTAGAATATTCACCACCACCATTGTCGGATCTAAGACACTTTAACTTCGAATTTGATTCATTCTCAACAAGGGCTTTCCATCTTTTAAAAGTCTCAAAAACATCGATTTATGTTTAATACAATAAACCCATACCTTTCTTGTAACATCATCAATAAAAGTAACATAATACTAGGATCCTCATGAGAAGCTACCCGAGTTGGTCCCCACACATCCGAGTGTACAAGCTCTAATTTTGCTCCTTCTTAGTTACCCCAAATTTGAGAAATCTCACTCTCTTTTCGCTTTCCAAAGATACAATTCTCACAAAAATCAAGATCTAAATATTTCAAATATGATAAATTACCCTTAGCCTTTAAGATCTGCATTCCTTTTTGACTCATATGACCCAACCGATTATGCCATATGCATGCATCCGAATATGAAGTAGATAATGCAAAAAGAAATCGATGTAATACAGTAGATAAAAATAACGTTCCTACCTTTGTACCTCTTGCCAAAACAAAAGGACCCTTGGTGACTTTCTAAGAGTCTCTGTAAAAGTAACCATGCAACCAGATTCACCTAGTTGCCTTGTAGAAATATAAATCTCTTGCTAATTTATATGAAAAACTTAGTACTTCAATCTTATAGATCCACCACTTCAATCTTATATGAAAAACTCTACCATAGAAGCCGCTTCGTAATATTGGAAGCCACATATGTTTCTAGGCTCAATCTTATAGATCCCAAAGCCTTTCTCGTCAAGAATATTCCATTCTTTGTCAATCATCTTTGTAGGTCTAAAATTCTCATCCAATGGTAAATAAAAATATCTTTGATATAGATAATCCTCAATCCGCATTTTCTATAATTGATAATTACGGCCGTCAAATTTCTTTACATTGTATTTGTTTTCTTCTGCCATTGTTGTAGCTCCCACTCAATCAGAAAACCATCTATGAGTAAATATGTCAACACATAAAACCCTTAAAAAAATATTTGATGCCGCTTGTTGCATTGCATTAGCACACCGGTTATATAGATAATATATCGAGATCTAAGCATACATGCAAATAAAAGTGGATATTCGCTAGAAGAAATATACAAAACAAGAGACATAAATCAACACTAGATTAAACATGGTTCATCCAGTGTGGGATACATCCACCAAGAAACAATCCAATCTATTATCCAAAACTTTGACAAGATATACAATGAAGATTTACAATCTTCCACACCTCTCAGATGTACAATAATTTCTTTCTTTCAAGATTTTGCTTCATCACCAAGAATTCTCTCTCTCACCAACCTTTTCAAGTTATTTCTAATTCTTTTTAATCCTCTCTCTTCTAAACCCTAGCTTTTATGCTTATATAGTTATTTATAGACTTAGGGAACTTAGCCATGCAATTACAATCAATAGATACACTTTAATGCTAAAAATAGACTTAATTCCTGAGAGTTACTTAAAAACATCCTCAGACAAGTAACCAATGGCAGTTAGTCCTAACCGATGTTGGTTCCTTCCTTTCCTAACCGATGTCGGTCCTTTGTGATCGATGTTGGTCCTAGGTGACCGATGTTGGTTCACCATTAACCGATGACGGTTATTGTATTTTCCAGCAAGTTTCCATTGCATGCTAAACTGAAGTAATTGAGCTCCACAACTCAACATGTTGTTGATATTACCACTTCTACATCAAGCAATAAAATCTATAATTCTTCAATTTCTTGTCTTATGTTCCTCTACTCTCTCTTTCCAACTTTTCATATATGATAATATTATAAAACCAAGAAAGGTGTCCGCACCTTTGATAAATGAATCAAAGTAATTCGTGTCTATGATTTGTTATGTCTTATCATGGTTTACATTACTTTGCATTCTTCTAATTCAATGTGGACTTACTTTGGTTATGGTATGTGAACTTTGCTAGTGCCTAATCATAATAGTAAACCTCTCTCTCCTTATTTCCCTAACTCCCCTTTACATCTCTCTGCTGAAAATTACTCCTTGTACTTAGTACGAACATTTGTCATAGGTTCGGTGGAGTGTTCCTATGTGATCCTTGGCCTATTGGCCACCCCATAGATTAAAGTAGTTTACATTCAATAATCAGAGCCTCCCCATACACAAGAAGAAGGGGCTTAGCCCCATCACCATTGGTGAAAACTCAATAATTTGCAACATAGAAATTTTTTTCCACTAGGTGGGTTAACACATGCCCTAATTAAATCCTCTAATTTTTAGGGTTGTGTCAAGTGTTGTGGGAACATTAGGGTTCCAATCAAGGATAATAGTTTCCTAACTTGACTTGGAACACAATTTGGACAAGTGACCAATATTTTTGTAGCCTAGGAGTTGATGAGCTTGATCACCAAATAAATTCCACATCTATTGATAGTTTCTAGATCCATCATAATAGTTCTAGATGTTCCACTTAAGGAACAATATGACTCTGGTCAAGGTTCTCTATCTTTGTTAATTTTATGGGCCTACTTCACCTCATAGTTTGAACCATTTATTCACTTTATGATTTTAAATTATATCTCTTGAATTGCAGTAAAAAAATATCATTCTAAAACCATATAATGTTTCTTGTAGGAATCTCAATTATTTTCAAACATTTGTAGTATTGAAATCCATTCTAAGCACTTGGGAATGTGGAATTTGGCACTTATTTTGAAATTTATTCCATTTATAAATGAACAAATTAAGGCACCCTATTTCTATACATTTCTTCATAATCCTACTATACAATACCCATTCTTTATATAAACCCTTCTGAAAGCATTACACCTACTATAAAAATATGTATAAAAACTTGAGCATGTCTTAAAACATATCCCTTTAATGCCATGGATTAGTTCATAGGTCTAAGTAAGGTTAAACTATGAACCTATCCAACCCCTAAAAATATGTCCTTTACACATTTGATAGTAAAATTTTCAAATTGGTACACCGCTTAATCATTCTAGGTGGTACTTTTGGGTCGGTTGATTGAGAAATCATATAATGGTCACATATAAATACACATCCACTGTAAGTTATTATGAGAAAATAAGGCTCCCTTTTTCTCTCAATCTAACAAGGTAAGTGGAAATAAATGATTTTGATCCCAATTTTTTTGAAACAATATGATTTTTGGATAAGTAGTCGTTTTATAGTGCATAAGGAAACTCTATTCTAGCACACACACCATTTAGTATAGACAAGGTTTTAGGATGGCTCAGCATCGTCACTGTCACAAAGGGATTTGAGACCATGTGTATGGATGATATATGTGAAGAAAATTTTTGGCACAAGGGGTTTTAATAAGGATTCAATGTTCTCATGTATAAGGAAACAAGGTTGCACTAGAAGGGTATGTGTGTAAGAGTTAATAAGAATCACGATGTAATGAAAATATATAAAGAGTTAACTATCTATATTGGACCTCTTGTATGTGAAGCAAGGAGTGGTGGTTCGCGATAGCAAGGAAAATGTAGTTCTCTAGTGAAGTAGAGTATCTAAAGAACTAAGTCCCCATGTAGATCCCAATAACATGAGATGGTGCCATCTAGCATGTGTTAAAGTCTATGTAATTATTGGTTAAATATATGTAATAGTGTGTCAAGGGACAATGTAACTTATGTTAGGCGATGAAGAGAAATACATCATCAATATATATCCCCTTGAGGGATTATTATAAATTATTGGTTAGTATTGTTCTAGGATTCTAGAGCTATGAAGTTGGAGAGTTTTGATGTAAAATGTTCAAAAAGGATATTCATGATGATAATGTTTTGTAATTTAGAACATTGTGACACCATGATTTAATCAATACAAGTATATTATGATTATTATGTGCTTATATTTTTAAATGAGTGTGATATTATTATTTTTTTGTTTTTTCACATAGTGATGGTACTAAATGCATGCAACTAAATTACAAACCAAATAAAAAAATCATATTGTAGACACCGAGTTTTTGGTATAACTCCTCTCCTTCATCCCACATTTATTCTCCTTCATGAAACTTTCCCTCTCGCTTTTCTTTTCCCTAAATTTGAATAAATTCCATCCATTTACTCACCCAAATTTTAATTAATTAATGGGCTCCATGTAAACCCATTTAATAATTAAAATTTGGCATTATCTCACATATCCCAAATTTATTCAATTCATGGGCAATAATACATACATCGACATCTCACTCCTAAATTCAAAAATGGGATGCATTATTGCACCTAACCATGTCAATCATGCTCCCCACTCCATCCTTATCTCTTTGACCTCATAATTCAAATCATGAGCCCTGCTTGATCACATCATGTCTCTTAACTAGGGTTACTTTACCCAACCCGGATTACCTAATAACCCACAGTCTAACCTCACCCCTAGGCTATAAATATGGGCCTTCCCCCTCGTCCAAACAAGTTGAAAATTTTGGGAAAATGTTGTTTTGAATTTTTAGCCTCTTGTTTATCATAGTATCCTCATAATGTCCTTGTAATGACACTAGAATCCCCACAATACTCTGCTCATGATTTGGTGGTTCACTTAGCATGGTTCATGTTGCATGTTGTGTTTGGATCAAATCAATAGCTCCATCTACATACCAACATCTTCAGGTTTCTTTGTTCATCAGCTTGCATTTTATCCATTTATCTTGCATTTTATCATTATTCTTTATCACATGGGGTTGACAACCACCAAGGAAGTGAATGCTTCTTGACTCCGCTTTGTCAGAAGCCCCCGCATAAAATATCTAAGCAATTTTTCTCTAGTGTCTTTGAGTTACAAGTTTGTTAAGATCACAACGAGGAGCTCATCATCTACTTTGCACCCATATCATTCATCACCATCTCCAAGGTACTAAGCCCTTACATATTCGACATTGTTTTGTGTTTATTAATTTCTCGTACACTAATCTGGATAAGAAGCAAGAAACTCCTATCAACATTTGGAATTCCCGGTGGGATCAAACCCAAGTTACGGTCAATTTTATTTTTCTCACCTTGTTTAGGTGTCACATTTAATAGTTATTGTGTTTCATAGTTCTTGTCAATCTAGATATATGTTATAATTATTTCATTTGTAGACTCGACCCGCTTGTAGGATCTTTGGTATTGTCTCCATCCATGTGTTGTGGTTCGTACATTTAGTCATTTATGTTGTCATTAGGGTAAGTGGATTTTTCATTTGAAAGGGTCTCTTATTGATTTGTTTATAATGGATGTAAAATTTTATTGTTATTGTTAAAAACAAAAAAATTCAAAAAATAATTTAAGTAAATAAAAAAAAATAATTATTATTAGTGTCCTCAAACATCCAATCTCCTTTCCACTCCATTCGAGCTCACCATCCCTCACCCACACTAAGCTCTCCACTTCACCCACGCCGAGCTCTCCTCTTTCCCATTCCCAAGCCCAATCCAACTTCACCACCCACTCCCCGTTAACCCATCATCGACTTACTCTACTTCCCTCGACTTGACTCCTCGTTCGAGCCATCACCATTCATTCCTCTTAACACACCATCTCCCTTCTAACCACCTCCCTCCAACTTCTTCAATGTACAAGTTAATCCATTCTAACCATGACCCACCTCTTCCTATCCTACTTCCCAACCAAATCAAGACTTCCCATCACAACCGAGCTACTCAGATCTATCCATCTCCACTTGGCTTGATATCGCTCAACTTCCACCTCACTCTCTGGGTCATCTCCCTACCCAAAATACCTCTCTCCGACTTGGCTCCTCGGCCGAGCCAATCCCAATACACCCTTCTGACCCTCACCCCATCCACAAAAATCTCCAAACTCCCTCGACCCATTGAGCTACCTTCATTCTCTTCCGGGCTTTATCCTCAACACCCATCCGCTCACCACTCCACTCCGACTCCACTCACCTCTCCCTTCCTCACCTTGTTTGAGCCATAGCTCCTCAACCGAGCTCCATTACACTTGAGCCATCCATGTCCATGCCGACCCTTCTCCTTCCTTCTGACTCACCCTCCTGGATAATCCATCGCATATAACACACCTCCTCCTAATCATCTGTACACCCCCGCACACTCATTCTACAACCCATTCAAGCCATTCTCATTCCCCTCACATCCCGACCCACTCTATCCTGTGCCTCCCTTGACTCAACTTACACCGAGCCATCCTATGAACCTCCCAACCATCTACCCCACCTTGAGCTCATGTTTTCCATTCCTAAAAATTCAAATCCAATCCTTTCTCCCCAGTCCTCGGTTAGCACCCGCTCTCCTCCAACACCGATTCAACCCTCAACCTTGAGCTTAATCTCTACACATCTTTCCCTGAACTTACCCCACCTTTGTGATCCCATCTCACCAATATTATCCATCTCCTAAGCTCCTCACCATTAACTACTATCTTCTCACCGAATTTATCTCACCACAAAATTCAACATTATCTCTCAAGATCAAGCCCAAGCCGAGCTATCTCTCTACCCAAGCCATCCCTTTGAGAGCTCCCACACCACCACAGAGCTCCAAATGATATCTCCTAGCCACCTCCCTCACCGACTATCCCGAGCCTATCACGCTTCCTCCACATTTCGTTTCAACCTCCACTTGACATGCACCGACCCATGTGAGCTCCACATAGCTCGACCACACACAAGTTGACTTTCGACACAAACATCTTATATCAAAACACCACATTTTCAACACATCACATCCACGAATCATATTAGGATAATATAATTTATTTTGAGTCATATGAACCATTTATTTAGAATATGGTATTATTATTATTTATTTAGTAGCTAACCTTGGTTAGTACATCTAAATTAATTAACGCCTTATTTAATTTTTATTTAGTCGTCAATTATTTTTATTTTTATTTAGTTCATCACCTTGTGAATTGATTTGTGAATATTAACGCTTCATCAGTATTTAGTTAGACACAATTTGTTAATGCCATTGTGACATTAATTAAATTCGATCATTTCAACTTTAGGCATTTTTGAAACATAATTTTTATTTGTTAATTAGAATAATTATTTTTGTTATTATTTCTGTAATTAAGCTTTGTTTTTAACACATAAAAATGTCAGGACTTCGAAATTGTTTTTTTTTTTTTGACCATGTCCACTAATTGTCTTATTTGCTTTTGTAGGTGAATTCCACAACGTTGCTGCAACCATAACATTACATTGTCAAATCCAATTATTGAAACATAAACATGCCACAAATCCCTTTCACTGACCCCTTCTGCAATTGTGCATGGTGCAATTTTAGGGTACCTAGACATTCCTGGCCACGTTGACCATCACTTTCGAATATGACATTATCAAGTACAATCAAATAATGGGGAAAGCATTATCCAAGGTATTCCTCATTTTTTCCATATTTTCTCCTTTCTGCATTGTAATTTCCCTTTCCTGGGTGATTTTTTGCATCAAAATTCATATTTCAAATTTGGTCTAAAATGAACCCTGTGCATCCCGCGCTCACATAGCTTAAATAGGGGTTTAACTCTCTGCATCACACATTTTACCACACACTGCCTAAAACCTCACAAATTAATCAACACACCAAAACATTCCTTTCACCTGGTTCACTGATTGGGATTTGATCACCCAACAAGAAACCGTTTTAGACATTTCCTAGCCACAACTTACCCGAAACCAAACATAGTTTACCTTTTTCTAGGTCCTCTTACAGCCATTTTCCATTTTTTTCACATGTGTTCTTCATCAAAACTAAAAACACATAAAAATAATTATTTGCTTGACTTGTCTATTTCAAATGGCACAAAACTTCACCCTAAATAGTTATCGCACAAACATCTACTACAATTAATACCTCACACTTATCCCCTTCTCAATCACATCAACAAATATGATTTTCATCCCTCCCTGACATGTCCAAAGACCCCTTCCATATACCACCATTTTTTCACCAACCATACCAAACAAATATAACCCATTTTCAATCGATGCCATATCTCAAGCACCTCTACCTCATGCTCCTTTAAGTAGTTTTGAGCCTTCCTCCACCCTCTCTATGATTTAATATGTTAGAAATATCTTAAAACCCCTCTATTATGTCAATCCATTCAATTGATAGATCGTATTACACCTACAACATGTCATATCAACTCTATCCCCGCTTCATCCAGAATACCCGTCCAATCACCACAATTTACCAACATTCACACTTCTTGTATGTACCAACAATCAAATATGTTAATCCAACCTCAAGAATCCTATCAAACATCTCCTCCAACTTTAACATACCAAGCTTCCTTATATCCTTATCTATCCACTCCTTATGTTGTACAACCAAGACCATCTTATACCTATCCTACACACACACCAACCATAACTACATCCTCCATGCCTATCACATCAATTATTGCTACTCCTCGGATAGGTAGCATGATCAATACCTCATGTTTGTCTCCGTCTAGCACCCTTTACACATACTTTCACCATAACTCTAGTTCTCAACTAAAGAGTCTTACTTTATCCTCGTCACCTTATGCCAATCCTACACCTACTTCATTTACCACACTTCATGTACCACAACAATCTCATCCATTCTACTATGTCCCTACTTCCCAACATTACACAACCTCCCAACCAATTCGATCTCAACTCCTGGATATTTTCAACAAATCTTCCCAAATCCACCATCAACAAATCCATTTCTACCTTCCACACCACATGATTTTGATTCTTATTTAATTAATATTATACATCTAGCACCTCTTTCAATACCCATACCCATATCCACCATTAATTCCACACCTGAATATACCTCATCCACTCCATCATCCACATCTATTCCATCTTTACCCATAATACCAACCATAGATCCAATCCTAGTTCATACACCTACCACATCAGTCATTGAGACCACATCAACATCGTCCTCCCATCCTACATCATTTGAAGAACCTTTGAAAGAACTTCAAATGAATTCAACTTCAAATAATCCTTCTACCTCATTAGTGTAACCAAATCAATTTCCACCTTCCTTAGATTCCAACGAACAAATATTCCTTCCTACGCCTCTATCAGTACCACCTCCGGATCCTCCGGTAGAAATTATTATCATTCCTCCCAAGGACACAACCTCTCAAATATTGCCTCAAAATCCCTTATATAGGAAATTAATATTCCTTCTTCTAAACAATCCAACCCCACACCCCTTCAACTAAAACCTGAAATCATCCAACACTATGAAAACCACAACTGCCTTCCACCATCAAGATATAAACATGCTCAAAAAATTTCCTCAACATCTGAATTATCTCAAACATCCACTTCTTCTCCAAAGAGCAAGAGATTTTACACAGACAAAGCACCTCCTAATGCTTGGTCGAATCATGTACGAAGGTCTTCGAAACTTGTTACAAATTTATGCAATCACACTTCCACCTATTAGGGCCTTTGAACCTGAAAGAAGTAGCAAGAAGCCATTGTGGTTTAATTCTAACCTTTTTTGTGCGTTGTTCATGACTTCATTAAGGAAGGATACATCCTTCCTAAACCAAACCAATCTCTTCCTTCCACTTCAACATCTGCACCTTTGACCTCATCTATCCAAATGTAAATGTCCCCTCGTTCTTCACAAACTTCCACAACCATGTCACCTCCAAATGAAGAATATTTTAAAGAGGATCCTTCATTGTCCATCAAAGTTATTCAAGTAACTCCTCAGTCCGGTCCACGTGACCCTGAATCATCAACTAACATTAAAACTGAAACCAAAACACCGAAACCACAACGTAATCCATCCTCAACATCTATACCGGTTCATACATACATCCCAGACTTCCACGTCTAAATCCAAGCCAAAACATCATCTTAAAACCCATAAGAGTTATCTTCTTTTTGACACTTTGATTGGGTCCTACATAGATATCCTTCAACATCTAATTCAAACTTCTGTGATCATGCTTCCTCCCATTAGACATTGGGATCCTTATAGTAGGAAACCTCCATGGTTCAATCCCAATTGCATTTGCGCCTATCATTATGTTCTAGGCCATGAAATTGAGTAGTGTAGGGCCTTTCAGACCATCATCCATGACCTTATTGAGGAAGATGATTTCCTCATTCAGGGGAACATCCTTCCCTTTCCATAACCAATACAACTCATCTTTCTACATCCTCATCCATCGGGTTTCCTAACACTCCCCCATCCACATCTATTATGCCTTTACCTATCATACCATCTATTGATTCTATCTTAGTTCCTCTTTCCACACTTCTACTCATGCCAACCACATCAACTAGTGTGACTGTTACCACATCATCCTCTTCTTCCACATCATTTGAAGAATATTGGAAAGCACTTCAACTTACAACAACTTCAAATAACCCTCTCATCTCATCTACAGATGCTTCCATAACAAACCAACCTTCATCGGACATCACCATGAAAACACTAATCTTTCCACCCATATCAACTATGACACAACCTTTAGACCCTCCGATTGAAATCAGTATCATCCCTTCCAAGAATGCTCCTTTGCCATCCAAATCCAAGATCCTTGGTACACATCCACAACGATATCTTATGTGTCCCCAAAATAAGATAGACATTTCACTAAAAATACCACCTATGTATAATCTATTTTGGGGAAACATCAATCTCCATCTAAGGCATCACAATCACTCCACTAACCAAAATCAAAAACATCCAACATTCCTTCGAGATTCGAATCTTCCTCCATATCTTCAAGTGTTATTAAAGTAGAATCAAAACTGTGGAATGACATGACACAATCCTCCAAGACAGATCATACAACCACATCCCAAGCATTTGCATCCAAATCTAAGTCTAAAGATTCCAAAGAAAATACATATACTAATGTATCAATTGAATCTTATGTGGAATCCCTTCAACACTTATTACAAATTTCTGCCATCACGCTCCCACTGTTAAGGAATTTAACCCAAATAGTAAGAAGCCATCATGGTTTGATCCCCACCTCATTTGTGCCTACCATCATACCCCGGGTCATGGACATTGAGTGTTGTAAGGCCCTTCATACTATCATCCATGATCTCATTGAAAGAGACAACCTTTTGAGGATTTTCCCTCTACCATTTTATCTGCAACTAATTCCATGTCTATTGAAGTCTCTAAGTCTTCTCATCCATCCTCCATTAACATCTCTCCTTCGCATGTTATTCCTCATACAAAAGGTCCTCCCTTATTCATCAACACTATTTTCCTATGATCCCCAACTCATCTACCTAATCCAAATCTAAGGTTATCATCATCCAATCTCTTTCACTTATCCACATCTAATTTTCCTACAATGATATAATATCTTTTGTTGGGGGAGTAGCCTCCCCTCATCCTTGAGCATATCATCTGTATTAACTCATTTCATATCTAAACAAATCTCCTTTCACACTGGGAGGCTTTACTCCTTGACATTTTTTTATTTACCTCATCCAAATCCATCCAATCTAAACTAACCCCGTCCAAATATTCATCTCATTTTAAGCCCACTTTTGTGGCCATATGCATCTATCCCTTAGGGGACCATTTATTTTCATCTTAAGCCCACTGTTGTGGCCATGTTTTTCCTTCCGTTAAGGGACCATATTTCTATATTTTTTCATTAAAGTCCACCTTTGTGGCCATGATTGTGTCATCAAAGTCCTCCTTTGAGGCCATGTTTGTCCTTCCAATAAGGGACCATTTATGTTCATCAAAGTCCTCTTTTGAGGCCATATTTTTCCTTCCATTGAGGGACCATATTTTTCACCAAAGTCCACCTTTGTGGCCATGATTGTGTCTTTCTTAAGCCCACCCTTATGGCCATGTTTCATCTCGATGGGACACATATATTTTTCTTGCTTATTCACTTTTAAAGGCAACACATAGATTCCATCTTATCTGTCTCGATGACGTCTTATCTAATCTTTCAATTTCATCTAAAATCCACCGTTGTAGTCATAATTATTTACTGAGGGTAACGCATAGTCCTTTTCACCCTCACTCGTCTATCTCATTGTATCCCATCCTACTAAGTTCTTGTCTTATCTTGAACGCAATGTTAATCAAGGATTCAATGGAGAAAATTCACTTCTAATTGGATCGGACTATATATTATCACACATAAGTATGGGTGCAGGGATTATCTCTTAGCTTCCCTTGATGGTAAACCAAAGATCAAACCCCTTAATGCATTGCATTTATGACCATTCTATTGTTAGTACATGCACCTATGAGCATAGTCATATCTTTAGACCATTTCTCCACCATTAGCTCCTTCCGTCTATCATGGTAATGATATGAATTATGTGATCTCCTGTCATTGCTTTGATATGAACTTGAATATGAGTACCATGACTCTACTCATAGCATATTCATTATGGATAATTTATTCCATTTGGTGAGAACCCCATAATCATTACATTCATCACCCTCTCATTCTCCTATTATAGTCATGCAAAGGGTCTAGGGGTGTCTCTTGTATAGTCATCATCGCCTCCTCAGTGGTATACTTATCTATTCCCATCACTCCCCATATAAAGCTAAAATTCATGCATGCAAAAAGTAAAATCAAAGTTATTAAAAATAGATTGATTCCTCGAAGGACATCTTCTCGTGTTAGAAAAAAGAGAGAAAAAGAAAATAAAAAGAAAATCATGTAAATCAAATTCAAAAGAAAAATCATAACAAATAGATTGATCCCTCAAAAGACGGATATCATATATATTATTCTTATCCATATTATGTATATAGTAGACCATACCCTTGAAGGATGGCTACTCTTTTATTATGGCATTTGGAAGGTTTCCGCATTGATCAACCTTCCTTTGTCAGCAATCCCAGAAAGCTTCCCACATTGATCAACTTTCTTTTATTATTATTCTTCCCCTTTCCCGAGTTGGGGCATAGACTTAAGGAACACCACCTTTGGAGAACCCTCTTCCCATATAAAGATACATCTCAAACCCCCTTGTCATGTCAACATTAGCTTGATGAGAATATTTCCTTTATATCTCCTTCAGGGTCTTTTGGTATAGTCAACTATCATTGGTTATGTGTTAACACCTGTTATTGGTTGCAAGTGCAATGCCTTGAGTGGTACCTTATTTTTGTTTACCTCCTATCTGGTTCGAAGCATGGTTTTCTTGCATGCCCCTTATTATGGTCATGTGACACTCATCTCATCAAAGTCATCTTTTATCATAATCACATTCTTTGAAATCAAATTTCAAATCATAAATCTGCATCCATATATTTACTCCTAAGGATGTCCCCTATTAGTGTCATCCATAAAATCATGAAATTAGTTACTATTTTTAAAACTCTCTTTAATGCACTATTCGGTTTGGGAATTCTACTTGAGAATATCTCTCAAGTAGCATTCATTATCTAACAACTCCTCATCCCCCACCATGACCAATGTGACCTTTCTCCATCCATCCTCTCACATCGTCCTTCTCTTCTCACCAATTATCCACCCATTACCCTTCTCATCGCTCTTATTCTTGTCTATCACTTAGCACAAACATCATCTTCTTCACCATCCCAGGTTTTTCATGCCCGGTGGGCATGTCTATGTAATTATCCACGCAACATGAAAATCCTACTTGAAGTAGACCTTTCATTTTGGAAAAGGTCTCATTCGTAATCACATCTGTTTCTATCTCATCTTCTCATCATGTCCAAATTTATGATTATTCCTTCTGGGGAATTTTATTTACATATCTCCCTTCTATACCATGCCTTGTGCTGGGGCATCATTATTTTCATCCTTGTCCCTTTTGCGGACACATGATTTTTTTCGCTTGATTCCTCGCGTATGAAGGATTTCACATACTATTCACATTTAGCTGCGCATATTATGATGTTTTCCTATGACCCATTGGTCATCGCGGTTTACATACATACTGCAGTGGTCTCCACCCACTCACTAGTCCATAGAATGTTGTCACCCATATTTGATGAGACCACAATTGTCCTCTACCAATGTGATATTGGATTCACCGCCATATTTTTCATTGTTATGATGATTATTTTTTGCCTGGGGCATCTTGCCTTTGGTCATGTCTTTATCCATCCTCAGACACATGACTTCATCCAATCCTTTTTGTTTTTGTCTCGTGGCTTGCTATCACAAACCACTCCACAAAAAGGGACAAATGTAGACACTAGTTTTGGTATAACTCCTCTCCTTCATCCCGCATTTATTCTCCTTCATGAAACTTTCCCTCTCACTTTTCTTTTCCCTAAATTTGAATAAATTCCATCCATTTACTCACCCAAATTTTAATTAATTAATGGGCTCCATGTAAACCCATTTAATAATTAAAATTTGGCATTATCTCACATATCCCAAATTTATTCAATTCATGGGCAATAATACATACATCCGACATCTCACTCCTAAATTCAAAAATGGGATGCATTATTGCACCTAACCATGTCAATCATGCTCCCCACTCCATCCTTATCTCTTTGACCTCATAATTCAAATTGTGAGCCCCACTTGATCACATCATGTCTCTTAACCAAGGTTACTTTACCCAACCTAGATTACCTAATAACCCACAGTATAACCTCACCCCTAGGCAATAAATATGGTCCTCCCCTCGTCCAAACAAGTTGAAAAATTTGGGAAAATATTGTTTTGAATTTTTAGCCTCTTTTTTATCATGTTATCCTCATAATGTCCTTGTAATGACACTGGAATCCCCATAATACTCTGCTCATGATTTTGATTTGGTGGTTAACTTATTGTGCTTCATGTTGCACGTTGTGTTTGGATCAAATCAGTAGCTCTGTCTACATACCATTATCTTTAGGTTTATTTGTTCATTAGCTTGCATTTTATCCATTTATCTTGCATTTTATCATTATTCTTTATCACATGGGGTTTATAGCCATCGAGGAAGTGAATGTTTCTCGGGTCTACTTTGTCGGGAATCCCCACATAAAATATCTAAGCAATTTTTCTCTAGTGTATTTGAGTTGCAAGTTTGCTGAGATCGCAGCGAGGAACTCATCATCTACTTTGTGCCTGTATCATTCATCACCATCTCCAAGGTACTAAGCCCTTGCATATTCAATGTTGTTTTGTGTTTATTGATTTCTTGTACACTAATCTAGATAGGAAGTAGGAAACTCGATCAACACATATAAGACACCTCATAATGCAACAAAACTTGGTGGAAACTTGTCTACTCTTGCATCTCGGGTGAGTGCACTAAGGTTATTTCTAGGATTATATGTTGGTGTGGGACATTGCGTCAGCCTAGAAATGCCCAAAGATGATGTAGACTCACATACACGAAATAGGATTTTAGGGTAGAAAAGTTAAGTGTAACATTTTGGTTTTATTGTTAGGACCCATTGAATTATTTTACCATGATGATGTGAGAGAACAATGTTTTGAATTACTAAGGATAATATTGATAACTATATGGATAGGGTGGAAGTATAATTTCACAAACACACCCTAGTTGTAGGTATTTTTCATCAATAACTTGGGTAGAGAGACACCTTTTTGAATATTTATATGAAACCTTATTTAGTGGTCTCTCTAGAAAATTGTATTCTTGGTTGGTGGCATATTCTATGCACCAAAGTATAAATATGGGAAATATGTATAATTAGACTCTACATTTTAGCATAAGACTTGCGAAAATCTATATAATGTGGACATGTGAGATAGATTTATGGTGGAGTGGAGTAATTTATAGTTATATTATGGAATATGTGGTGTCCACTTACTCTTGTACTAAAGAAGCATAATTACACTTCTTCCGTGAGTCACGCAGATTCTACCTAAGATGGATTTCTCTAGAAATCAAGAAACTAAAGGTTGATCATGGAGTTAAGGCTTTACACATGGCCAACTAAATTACTACTCGTGTGAGTGGCTAAAAATGTTGAGGGAGGGAAGAGTAATTTGATTTCAATGTTAACCCCAAACCCCGACACGGTTGTGAGGTTTAAGTAGTTCCTTCTTTGGTAAGGAATGTAACTAGAGTTTGGATACAACCATCGGTTTAATAATAAATAATAATAACATTTAAACAAAGAATCATTAGTATATACACATTGAATAGAGCTTGGTAAATATATCAATCTTCGTAATCAAATACAATTCACAGTTCAATATCACATATATCTTTTTATTCCTCCTCACTCTCTACTTATCTTATCACTCTTTCACACACACACACACACCTACACATACACTCTTTTATCATAGTCTCACATTATCTCTCTCTCTCTCTCTCTCTCTCTCTCTCTCTCTCTCGCTCGCTCTCTTTTAATGGGAACCAGAGAGTGTACAAAACAAGGATGATATTCAATATTACACTTGTTGTGTATATTCCTATAGCATAATAGAATGGCTATTATATAGCCATGGAGGTAGGCAAAACAACCTCCTACAAAATAGGGAACAAATGACCCGTTTATAACAATATGGGTGTAACAAATTATATATCATATATATGTTTGGTTATAACAATATATACGACTAACCATTAATGAATAATTACTGATATAATTATTCATTTTATAACAATTACATTAATAATGTGAACACTACATTATTTTCCTAACATTCACCCCCTTAGTGTGAACATTATTAATATCTAATCTTCACCCCCTTAATGTGAACACGAAGAAGAACCATATTTCAAAGAAGTTGAACCACCTCCTGAAAGCATTTCTTAGACCAGGTAAAAACTCCATAGATTATCTATTTACCCTCGTAAAGGCGTAGTGTCGAGCTGAATTATACGAAATGCTCCCTTTCTCTTTGGGTTCATGTGGGACTTTCCTTCCTCTTTGGGTGCCTAAATTCTGAATCTCCAAGATCCATAAACTTGGCACTAAATGGATAACCATCTCTTGAGTCTACCTTGAAATCTTCTCCTGCTCCCAAAAGTGAGTTTTCTAAAAACATGAATCTTCCCAAAATTGGAAAGGGTTTATTCAAAGACACTAACACACAAATTTTTTTTTGAAAACACACACTTTGAAAAAAAAGCCACCAAATCATCTATGCGGCCCCATTGTTGGTGATCGACAAGAGGTCATTGATTGACCTCCAACCTCCACTATCCTCGTCCTATGATCTCATGTTGCTTTAGCTCATTTGGGTTTGATCATTAAGCTCAAAATAGTTTCAATAATTTTGATGTCACATATAAACAAAAATACATTCGTGAGTATTTTTTTATTTTGACTCGACTCATGATGATAACTTACAAAATGAATATTAAAAAATCCTAACAACACCTATATAACTTCGACTCTTTTATAATAAATGATGTATTTCATAATGAAAAACTTAAATGAAAAATATAATTACAGATTGGATTTTACAAAAGAAATTATACCTTTTAACACAAAACTTTTGCAATTGGTTTTGACATACACATATTGATACTGTGACTTATAGTACTTATTTGAGCAATAAAACAAAAAATTACATTTTATTGATAAAGTTGTTATCCCAAATTCACCCCTTGAGGTAATTTGGGATAACTTGCATAATTTCCTCATGCTAGAGCAAGTAGAAAAGATGGGAAGGAAAAAAATAAAGTTTTAGGGGTCCCTTTTTCTTCTCTCTAACTTCCCCATCCAAGGAAAAAAATCCAAAAAGTTAGAAAATTTGAAAAAATCCAAAAATTGGCTTCAAACAATGTATTGCGGAAAAGTTGGGTATTTTTGGCCTAGGCCACATAGGTACACGCTGGGACGGTTGGGACACGAAAACCCAAATGGATGCATCCCTTTGTTGTGTGGCATTTCAGGTATATTTGGTCCATGCGGACCGCGGGCCGTCGACGCGAGTTCACCGTAAGGCCAAAATCATTGCACAAAGAGAAAATCAGTGAATTCAGGTAAAAATGGCCCATGCCGTACAAGTACGCATGGGACATCTAGGACCCAAGAGCTCGAAATAGCTAACTATAAAAGAGATGTGGGTGAAGCGGCAATCAACGGCCCCGACGACCCGGTCAATGGCGGGACACACGGGACACGAGTTTTCTGAGGACCCGATTTTCCCAATTTTTCTATGAAAGGAGACTTGTGGGTGGATCAGAGGTTTTTTTCTAGGACAGCTAGGACACAAGGACCTGATATAGCCGAAACACCCACATATAAAGGAAAACAATGCAAATCAGACCCCGAACTTCAAACGGCCATAACTTTTGACCCTAAGCTCCGATTTTCATGAAATTGGACTTTCTGGAATGGGCACGACATCCTCTATGATGATTTTAATCGGGGTAGATATATAAAAATAAAATAAACATCTCCAGCTCTATAAAACTAGATGTTAATTCCCGTCAAATGACAGAAATGCCTAGTAGACCCAAAATAACTGCCCACACTCAGAAGGCCATAACTTTTTTGTTTCTCAACGAAAACGCACAAAACTGGTACTGTTGGAATATGATGAGGGATCGATAGATATTTTTTAGAAAATGTGGCTAGGTTCAAAATAATGTTTTATTTGGTAGTTGGGATGCATTAATGAAGCATGGGCTGACATTTATCACTGCTCCAAGTTATGGGGCAATATGGGGGAATTTTGCAAGCAACATACCATCATTTCAATCCATTTATGACATCTTGCAAGTGGTTGAAGGACATATTTTGGGATTTTCATTTTTCCCTCTCTCTCTCTCTCTCTCTTCTCAAATTCCTATAAATTGGAGTGTTGGGCTCATTGTAAGAGATATAGTTTTGTGTAGAAAACTCTATCAAATTTTTTTGTGAAGCTAATGTGCTACAAGCCCTTGTAGTGGACTTCTTGCATGGTGATCCAGGCCCTTATCTTGTAATAGATTGGATTGTGCATACTCATGAAGCAATAGATGCAAGTTTTTGGATGTATCTTCCCTTCTTGTGTTTGTTGCATTCCCCTTGCCCCTTAAATCTTATTACATATATATTGTGTCTATCTTATACTCTTGCAGGGATTCATTTTTTATGCATGTATGGAATATTGTTGTGAATGCATTTGCTAGATTGTGGAGAATTATTATCACCCCTTCTAGTATGTACTTTGATTCTACTTTCCACACATTGGAAGACTATTCTCACACTCTCCTTTTTTGGTGTATCACCACTTTAGTGTAGGATTTTTTTCATGCAATCTCTCTTAGGCTTTGTTTTCATGCAATCTCTGTCCTGGTTCCTTGAAAAGTTAGATTAGGACAGATAGTTTTTCCTACATTAGAGTAGATTGTGGAAGGTAGTTTAGGAGCAAGAACCAACTTTCTCTAGAGGTCTATCTCAAGAAGTAAGTCCCACAACTTGGAGATAGTACCCATGTTATCCAATCACACTGTGAGCTCAAGCAAACACACTTGTGTAAACCATAGGGTGATGTGATTTGGTGATAACAAAACCTGTTCAACGTAATAATAAATAAATCTAAAATTATCATGCCTAAAATAATAATTGACTTATAAAGAGTGGAATATTATAACACTACCTTAAATCGTGACTTTTCCGTAATAATGGAAATCAAGCAAAAGACTACCTTGGTGTGGACTACTTTCTCTCACGTTTGAATAGAAGTTCATGTGATAGTTAGATATAAAAGACAAATCTTGACATCACTTTGCATGGATGGTGGGATCTCCATGTGTATTTTCAATCTTTGTTGTGGGAAAATGGCAACAATATTTGTTGACAAAAAGATGTGAGGGAGTATCGATGCAACGACGTGTTGAGAGGTTATTCTAAGATAAACAATCAATGCAAAATGATGGATGCTCTATTTTTCGAATTAATGATCCAACGTAGAGGTGGATTGTGATGTAAAAATCAAGCTCAAGAACATGTAAACATGTTTCTAGCATTGAATGGCCAAGGAGATTCAAGAAAGAGGAGAATCACAACCAATCGATTCACACTGAAGAAAACAATTTTAGTCTCCCTCTTCAATTCGGACAAGCTAAAAAATCGACATGATATATACAAATCAAACATACAATACATAGAATATATGAACTATGGGAAAAGGAAATAAGCCAATTAAGCTGTCATTTGACTTATCGATAGAAGATCCAATGATAGAGGAAATTTTAATACCATAGACCATAGTGAAATCAAACCCACGATTTACATAATTCTATATCATAAATGTGAATTTTGGGTGCTTGTGCTTGCACATGCCGCACGGTCATACAAATGTTCTGATAAGACTACACACAAATCAGATAACCATATGAATATTTTACAAATTATTAGAGCACACTAATAAGAAAAAGACAATTGTTGTTAGATGAATGATGCTCGATGTGAAAGATTTGATGGTTAATTTAAAGACTTTCATCTTGGATTGAATTGCTTTTATACAAGTTAATGGGAATCGAAGATTGTATGCTACAAGGATGATATTCAATATTACACCGTTGTGTATATTTCGTAGCACAATAGAATGGCTATTGTATAGCCTTGGAGGTAATAGAAACAACCTCCTACGAAATAGGGAACGAATGACCCGTTTATAACAATAGGGGTGTAAAATTATATAGCATATATATTGTTGGTTATAACAATATATATGACTAACCATTAATGAATAATTACTGACGTAATTATTCATTTTAGAATAATTACAATAATAATGTGAACACTACATTATTTTCCTAACATCTCTCTCTCTCTCACTCACACACACACACACACACACACACACACACACACACACACACACACACACACACACACACTTATTACAATAATTATAATGATTATATAATCCTTGAAACATTCAATAATTAACCATTTTGGAAGTGGCTCCATAACTTTATTCCTAGTCTCAATATTCTCTTTGCAGTTTTTTACGGATCCATAGATTTGCTATGTCTTTTATGGATCTTTGTGGTGTTTAGAGGATTCTCAAAATCCACAAATTTATTCCCTTTTCAATGGATTCTAGTGCTTCGTGGCTTGCGTACTTTGATGCATAATTTCCCATGGATTCTACTTTGTCAATTCCTTAGTGCACAAAACTAATGAAGAAACTTGTCAACATCATCCTTAGAATTCAAAACATTGTCTCATCCTCAAGACAACCTAGATAAAGAACCATTTAACAAAGATTTATCTCAAAAAATATTCCAGCTTAACTATAGCATGCCACTATGATTACCAACCTTCCCAAAATGTGACTATAGAATTTCTTTCTACCTTTCTATGGAAATGAGAAGACATCAACATACCAGAAATTAAGCATATAATATAAGGAAATACTCCTTTGTTTAACTTACCCGATTGGATTTACAAGATGTGATATATTCCATTAAAATGTTTACGAGTATATTTTTTTATAAAATACAGTATATAGTTTTATACATACTTCACGGTATGGCATAAGGTAAATACTTAACATATTTTTAGTAATATGAACTTCAAATATCTTCCACACAATCAAAGGTTCTCTTGTATGGATTATTTCCAAAGAAATAGTATGAGTGATATGATATTGATGGGGTTTTTATACCTTTAATCACTTCATATTTTTTCTTTGCAAAAAAATTCTCACATTGTAGTTGTTGGTCATTCAAACTTGCACCCGTGTCTCGGATCTGGAAGGATCGAGTCATTTGAGATAACAATGGAACCATCTCCAAGTTATGGGACCTTGTGCACTTGAGACGGATCTTCGGAGAAGGCTGGTTCCTCTATATATTTCTACTGCTACTGCTACTCCTAGTGTTGAAAGGGAAAGCTAAGCTAACAATGCCAATGGACCAAGGATAGAAGGATAACATGAAAGGAAACTACACTAAAAAGTGATAACACTAGAAAAAGAGGGATGAACACTATCTGTTATGATCGAAATTAAGGTAAATGCGTGAAAGAAGGATAGGCATGTGTAACACAACTAAAATGTATTTTCCAGACTAGTTTCATGGAACACAACTAAAAATAGCTACAAGGGATGTAGAATGACACAATGAGCACACAATGTAAAATAAATGTAAGAAGAAAGAATACAAACATGCTTAGGACAAAGAATAGTCACAAAATGATGCTTCCATTACTTCTAGAAATGCACATAGCTGTTATAATGGTGAAAGAGGCCGATATCCACATGCATGAGCAGATCTAGAGGTCTGCGACTCAAAATACTTAAGATATGAAGTCCTTAGCACAAGCGTAAGGCTCCAAAATGTCTAACATTAACAATGAGCCCAAATCTTACATTTATAGATGAATTTATGGAAGAAGAAGAGAAAAAGGAGGGAAAATCCGAATTTGAAATGTAACCACCAACAAGAAGCATTCAATGCCTACAAATCTACCTGAAAATATATCAAATGCACTTCCCCAAGTCTATTTGGCATGTTGGAGAAGGAAAGAGGGTAGATCAGATCAAATAAGGTGGTTGGAGCAATCAGATCTGCTTATTAATGCCCAGAAAGACATTCTCCTATTTCTCACCTACTAGATCCATCAAGAATTTGAATTTGAATGTCTAGCATTGTAGCCTACGTCAAAGAATCGCCGATTGAGACTAGACATGTACCGATCGAGTTTTGTACAAAAATATATGGTTTTCATAAGTTTTTGAGTTATATGTGCATGCAAGACACATGGTGTGCACATATTGGCTGAAAGGATGACTAATTGTGTAAATTTTCTTATCATTTCTACCATGTTTCACTCATTGATTTGCTACAAGGATTCAATTGCCCCATTGGCACACTTAGATCTGAGTTGCGTGTGGCACACTCAAGTGTGTTAAAAATGACATGGCATGGAATGGTGTAGAGGAGGGTGCAAAGATATACACGTAGAGGAATGAGGTCTTTGGAAGAAGGTAGAAGGAAGATGTGCAAAGAGGAAATGGGGCAAACTAGTGAGCGGAGAACGTATGGTCAAGGTGTAACTATTACAAGGTAATGTAAAGGGGGCATGAGAGGGTGAGGGACTTAGGTAATTGAAACAAGATCAAGGCGCATGCGCAAGATGCAATGGATGTTATGAGGAAGGAGAATGCACATAATATGTATGCAAGGTCGAGTGGAACAAAGATGAAAAGGAAAATGGAAAGGGGAGAAGGGGAAGCATGCAAGGGCACGTGAGGAAACAATGACCAAGTGAATTTTCCAAGGAGACAACTGAGGTGCATGCCACTGTAATGAATATCTATGAGCCATAATATATATGTAATTTTTCTAAATAACTAGGAGATTTATTTGGATAATAATATTCATGTAGTTTCCCCATCTATGATACTACTATATTCTTTGATATCATTGATTTTATCAGTTCTCTCAATTTTCTTTTTGCAGTACTTATTCACCAATTTTGCCATTTTATGTTGTCCATTACCATATGGGTATTTGGTGATATCATAGGTTTGTAATGTTTTTATTCAACTCATTTTCAAGGTGATCTAGTTTTGTTTTCTCTGTTGTGTTACTCTTGGATAGCCCGTAGTGAATGCATAATATGTGGCAATATTTAAGATAACATATTCAAATGATGCAATAATTTTATCCAACTAATCTCTTCTCTCCTTGTTCACTATTGTATATTTACTTACCTCTGTGGCTTTATAATTTGCTGCTTCCTCCTTGTGTATTTTTGTATCTCTGGCCTTCTCTTTAATAGAGTGTGAAAGAAAATTCTCTAGGGTATCCTCTATTTTCTTTTTAATTAGAAGCATAGGTCTATTTCATACTTGGATTCTATATGGTTGGATGGATTGTATCATTTTTTCACATTGTGTATTATAACACCACACATCTCTACATCCAATCAATTTTAGAGATTTACTTCAAAATAATGTTAAATTCTAATTTTTAAATGGAAGTAAGCTTATTTAGGTGCACTGTGCATCCCTCCTTTGTTTTCTCTACTAATCCATGTTGTAGTTGGAAAATTTGAGCCTATTACCTTTGTGCCAAAATTTTCTTTATTAACGCCAAAATTATAAGAGTCACGGCTATGAGATACTAAAATTTTATTGTATTTTTAGGGCTTAGCATCTTGTTTTGATTTGGAGGAGGTAAATTTTTGAAGTGAACAACTTGAGGATCCACACTTGAGGTTCCTACCTAAAATTCTCCTTTTGTATGCTTGTCTATGGTGGCATTCCTTGAGAGCAACTATATTTACTCCCACTTTTTACTCTTATATTTCCAATTTTTTTCTCTTTTGTTTTCTTTGTTGTAGTCAGTTTATTATTATTTTCCTAACTCTCCTTTATTTATCTGCCCTCTTCCTCCTTCAATTTATCCTCTCTCCTTTTGTTCTTTTACCTCATTGTTCTTCTTCTCTACCTCTCTTTTCTCCTCTCTTCTTATTTTTTCTTATCTTCCTTGTATTTTCTCTGTTTTCTTTTTTTCTCTTCTACTTCCTTCTTGTAATTTTTATTTTTTTCTTCCCTCTCCTTTTTGTTCTACCTCTTCCTTTTTTATAATCCTCTTAATCCATTGTTTCCACATGTTATTTTTAAATAATTTCTTCTAACTCTTCTATCTATGTTTTATCCCTCATTGATATATTTTTATTCTTTAACAATGACTAAATTTATGCCTCATTTTTTCTTTGATGATCTCCTCTTCTAATTCTAGTTGCTCTTTAATAATTTGTGCCAAGTGATCAAGAAAGTTATAGGCTATGTATTCTAAGAAGAAAGAAAACCTCTTCATTTAATGTATCATTTCTTATACTATTGCTACATTATGCGACCTCATGCTATCCTCACACTACTAACTACTTATTATGACCTTTTCTAAGACATATTCGATAAAAATTGTAGGCGGACAGAGAGAGTTGAGAATATTATAGTAACTTAATACCATGGGTATCCACTAGTTTGTTTCAACTTTGAGTTGAGGATGTTTTTATTCTTCTCGTATCTACATGTATTTCTCCTTTTTATGTATCCTCCTCCTTAGATGCAATTTCTTCTTCATTTGTCTCTATCTTTCCTCTCGGTTGTATAACTCATCATCACTTTCTTCTTCAGTCTCATATTTTTCTTGAAGAGCTTATAATGTAAACCTTTTATTTCTTGGGAATTTGAGACATCTATTTCTTCCACCTTTTTGTAGCAACATTTTTCCGTGTATATACCATGAGTTATTTATTTGTTTTCTCTTGTGTCATTTTCTTCCCTTTTTCCCGATGTTGATTTTTAGTAGCTTTGTTTTGGATTTAATGACCTAGTATCCTCTGTATGATCTTTTATTTATGTAAATTCATTATGATACTTTATCTTGAATTTTACCCAAGTTTCTTCTATTAACTTGTCTATGCTCGGAGGAATGGGATTTCTTGGATCAATTGGTAGTGTACAGAGAGTCTATATTGATGTTTCCACTAGTCCATCTAATGCCTCATATGGTAGAGGAGAAATATGATCAATCCAAAGATTAAATGGTCATAGAAATATGAAATCAATATCTACAACAAGAAAACTTCTTTTTCATATTTATCCATTACTTCATTTTAAACCCTACAATTATTTGATACCAAATCTCTTATCTTTTTTTCCCACCATATTTGTGAAGTGATTTGTTCCCTTTGTAGATATATTATTCATGTGGTTGTAGATTTTTGTTATTATGGGTGTGTTTTAATTCCATTCAATCTTCTCCTCCTTAAAAGGTCTCATTGAAATTGTAGACACCTAAAATTAACACAGCTAATCCCTGTGTCTACATCTGCTAGCTCCCCTTCATTATCACATCACCATCATATTATACATTAAATCCATTATCACATCACTATCATATTATACATTAAACCCTTATCATAAGTCTTATTCCTCCCTTTATATTTACTCCCCATAAATATCATTCTATAGTTGTAAAATCCTATTTTACCCCTTCTTAAACCACTCAAACCACATTCTAACCAAAATAAAATAAAACAAAACAAAATAAACACATTCTCAACCATTTAACAACATCCCTAACCCATATAACCTATTCCCAACATACATCCTTTGTTAAAAAAACAAATGCCTCAATTTGGGAAGTTGTTTCAACTATTTTCTGTATTTCTTGGATCATCAATTGATTCTAACAAATCACCGAAGATTATCCTTTGTTGACATAAAATCTATATAAATGTGTTTCAGGCCTTCATTTCGGGCTAGCTTCCTCAAGTTGGGCTTGGCTTATAAGAGGACGTTGACTAAGGACTTTACATCTTCTTTGTATCATAACCCTCTTCATCAAAATAACAATCAAGACATCAATGATTTCTTCTCTAACCTTTGGAGGTCACTCAAGCATCCAACAATTGAATTCAACTATTTTTTAGAATCTAACATCTCACTCTCTCAGGTAACATCATCCTCTCAACTTTATTCATCGAATTGGAACAAGGTAAGTCCCTTTCTTGTTACTTAATTATCTCATTTATTCATCATTTGCAAGCTTTAATCAGCCTTAGCCTGTATTTTAGCATTTTGTGCTTTTCATAGCAAGCAATCCGTGATTCCCATAATCGCTAGTAATCAGCTCCAATCGCTAGTTTTTGTGTTTGTTAGACCATTTAGCACGTCAATTTTCCCTTCTGACATCTAGATCCCAATATTGATCACCACTCTACCTTTGCAAGTACTTGTCAAACCCTATCAAGCTCCTTTGAGCCATCTTTAGCACTCTATCAATTATCTAAATCAAATCTATCATCTTTCTCACCTTTGTGAGTGCACATATATCTACATCCTTGCTCTTTTGAGCCATTTTATGATCCCTAGACTCCCTTTGCATCAGGTGTCATCATCAGGACATCATATAGCCTTAGACCGCATCAGTCCCTTTACCTTTGCATTGTTGGTTATATTGTCTATTTTATCAATTTATCTTATCATTATCAGATTGATTTCTTGAACACGGATTGACATCCTTGCAAAGAATTCCATTGAATTTTGGGGATTGGCCTTTGCCAAGAAATCTTCCATATATCTATCTAATCCCATCTTCTTAGTGTCTATGATCTGCAGGTTACTCCGTTGGTGAAAGAAGGAAGGAAATTTCATCCATGAGCTACAACATCCATCTCCATGGGTATTGGTAAACCCTGTGTCCTTTGTTGAATCATCCATTACCTCCTTGTAACCCTTAGACTCTACCTTGGAGACCGTTACTAAGGAAGAATTCATAATCAAATATCTTGACATCAAACCAATTTTTAAACTAATCAAATAATTGGGAAGCTCACATAAATATAACCCACCTCAATCATGTCTCGAAACAACATCTCCCTCATCCGAACTAGACTCAATCTTATCCCTAACTCTTCACTTGTCATCTAGTTTGGAACTTTGTCCTGAATCAAACACTATAAAATCAAATACCCTCACATCCATGACCTCACCCCACATCATCGACGTGATCCTGTCTCCTCTATCTAAACAAAATGTTACAAAATTGAAACCTATCACATCCACGACCTCATCCTCATCATCGTTGTAAAACCCCCTCCTTTACCCAAAATCAACATTATAAAATAAAATCACACATCATCTAAGGTATCAACCTTACCATCCATTTTGGGACCCCATCCTTTATCAAAATTTAAAACTATTAGATATACAGTTCCATCCTTACCATCAATTTTGGGACACCATCATTTATCTTAATATCACGCCACACGGCCAGTATCATATCTCATCCATAATTCATCCCTCCTCGTCCATTTTGGGACCTCATCCGTCATCAAATTATATCAATCAACATCATACCCTCTCTCTTATTAACATCACAACGTCCATTTGATGTTTTGACACCATACGACATCTATGAATCCACCCCCATCCAAGACGCGTCCTACCAAGTGTTCTTGTAAATAAAAAAATCAATTAATCCAAATCCCCAAATGAGACTTACATAGAAATCATTAAGAGGATCATGTAATATTCTCTTATCAAATTACCACCAATCAAAACACCCAATCCACAGTCTTAGAAGCATGCCGGTATGATCAAGATAAAACATTTTCCTATTATAAAAGCTCGGGACATAGCACAAAAAGTTGTAAAGCGCTTAAATCCATAATCCAACTAATCTTCCTCATTGATTATCTTCTCCTAGAAGAAGACCATCTTAAGCCATAATTTATATCATCTACACCTCCACCCTTGATATTTGCAAAACAAGGGGGCATCCTTAATCTCATATTATCAAGCCTTTGTCAAACATCTCCTCAACACCTTCCATTAAAGGTCTCTCAATCTTGTCAACATCTACAACCAAGTCATTGATAGTGTCCTCACCGATATCTGTAGGAAAAGGGGTCATCCTCAATTAGATCTTGAAAAATCTTTCTCTTGCATCTTATCATCACCTCCTAGTGAAGATCCCTCATCTCAAATTAGTATGGTTCACCCACCTATATGAACCCAAAATCATCATACATGAAGAAAAGGTAAAATCAAATCTTCATCATCTACCCCTCCTCATCAATTGTCCTCTCATATCCCATCTAAATTTTCAATGGATCCTTTGTCAAGGGATCCTTTATTTACCATATACTCAATCAATCAATATCAAAACTTCCATCATCCTAATATGAAAGTTGTCATTCCTTTTAATGCATGTCATCTCTATCCATAGTGTCATGCTAGGGGAATCCTCTCTATTGAGACTTCAAAAGTCTTACCTTACACACATCCCCTAGCACATCTTCACCAAACCTATCCTATCAATCTAATCAAAATGTCACTACTCTGGAAAGGAGTAAACATGGAAAGTTTTCCCTTAATGGATCGGTCCATATAGTATGGGTCAACCTTTGAATGCCTTGCACTTGCATCCTTTATACTATTAACACATCAACCATCATGATAGTAGTCACATCAAATATCTTATTCCACCATCAACCATCTATCTTATCATCATAATTATTCTTAAGAATGTGGTTTTCATTCACTATCCTTAAACCCTTAAAGATGAGAACCATCAAAATCTATTGAAATCTATATTCCTACTTCTCACGAGCCTCAACAATCAAGTATTACCACCCAATCCCAACCATCTTATTATTTTCCTACTTTCCAACATCACACATTCCACCAACGAATGCAATCTCCATCCCTTAACATGACTTTAAGCAACCCTTTCCTAATCCACCACCGAAAAATAAATCTGTACCTTCCACATCTTACAAATTTAATCCTTATGCAATCAATATTATACATCAAATATCTTCATCTTCACCTATCTCATCCACTTTGTTGTATACTTCAACACTAGACATCGATCCTACGACTTCTTCAATATCTGCCCTACATCTACCTCAATTGTATCCGCAACTACCACACCTATCAAATTAACCCCTACCAGTTTTTATACATAAATTCCTACGTTTACCACATCCACATAGACTACATCTATCATAACCAAACATATCATATCTAACCCCTTATCCACATCTACATCAAACACACTTCAGCCATATCCATTAATATCACAATTGTACTCACCTCCCTACCGATTCCTACTACTCCTATATCTACCACATCAACAAATTCACTCACGACTACCTTGAAATCTTCATCACATTTTCCTACATCTTTTCCCATGGCCACATCACCTATTTTACCCCAATCTTCTATGCTTAATCCTCTAATAATAACCATTTAGAAATCTATACCCAATATCACACCAATCACATCTTCTTGATTTGCAAACATATCAATGGTACGCCTTGAAACGTTCATGAAACAAAAACCTCCACCTAAGATAAGCACAAAGGAAATTCATTCCTCCTTAATAAAAACACCCATTCCTACACCTACACCATCCCCATCTCACATAGAACTCATCAATTGGATCATTCAAACACCCATTTCTCCATCTCGTATCTACGCCTACCATTAATCCTTCACCTATATCTCCGTCATCACTTATCACATCCAATCCATTAGATTTTATCACACCCACTACATCACCCACATATATCCCACCCTTACCTATCATACCATCTTTAGAGTAAATTTCAATTCCTTTTTTTGCGCTTCTACCCACACCAACCACATCAACTATTGTGACCACATCTTCTCCTTCCACATCGATCTCATCATTTGAAGAATTTTGGAAAGCATTACAACTTGAAATAACTTCAAGTGATCGTCATATATCATCCACAAGATCATAAATCCCCACATCAATCCAATCTTGACCTTCTTTATATTCCATCAAACATAAGTTACTTCCTCCATCAATACCAACCATAACACAAGCTTCGGACCTACCAATTGAGATTGTTGTCATTCCTCCCAAGGGTGCTTCTTCACAAACAAAATCTAGAACCCTTGGCACATTTCCTCAAAGTTCTCTTTCACGTCCTCACAAGAAAATCGACATCCCCCACCTAAGATAAAACAATCCAATGCCACATCATCTATATTAGGACCACATCTATCTCTTCTAGGACCAATCCCTTCATAAAAAACACTTCAACCTATCAACCAATCCAAATCAAAACCATCCAACAATTTTTATTCTAGAACATAAATCATCACTAAAACTAAATCCAAGACATCAAAACCCCGAAATACTCAAACTCCACCCCCAACATTCAAATCATCTCACACATCCACATCCCAAACATATCCCTCTTCTAAATCTAAGAAATATCATAAAGAAAAGGAACCTCCTAATACCTTGGTTGAATCTTATGATAAGGTACTTTCACCATTTCTTCAAATCTCCACCATCACACTTCCTCCTATTAAAGCCTTTGATCCAAATGGTAAAAATCCATTGCAGTTTGACTCTAATCATATTTGCACTTACCATCATACCTTGGGTCATGGCTGAACATTGTAGGGACCTTCAAACCATCTTCCATGATCTCATTGAGAGAGATGAACTCCTTGAGGATTTTCCTCCTCCACCTACCATTATGTACGTGACCAATTTGATACCAATTTCTACATCTCTTCTTCTGTCAAAATTTCTAAGTCTCCTCCTTCACTCTGCATCATCTCTTATCATTTATCCTCTGCATATCATTCCTCTTAAATAGGGTCCTCCGCTATTCATCGATACCATTTACTTTTCCAAAAATCCCTATGATCCCCATTCATCCATCCTATCTAAATTCAAATTCATCATCGAAATTCCTTGAACGATTCCATCCAATCTTCTTCGACATCCAATAGTTCATCTACATCTTAGTTGACCAATGTAAGTCTCTTTTGGTCGGGGAGCATCTTCCCCTCATTATATATCCTTTCACATCCTCTTCCTCATCCACACATCTTATCCACATCAATTCATCCATCAAATGGCTCCATTAATCTTTGGGGGACATCATTGTCTTATCTTATCTAACTCATCCAATCTTATCCAATTTACTCTATCCACCATCTTTACATCCTAAGTCCACCTTTCTTTCCATATCTATGATTCCCCTGAGGCACCATGGTTTCATAAAATTTTTGACTTTGTGGCCATATTTTTGCCTCTCTTAGGGCACCATATCCTAACCCTAAGTCCACCTTTTTTGGCCATGTTTGTGCCATCTTTGGGAACCATATTTTAATCCTAAGTCCACCTTTGTGGCCATGCTTGCACCCTTATGGGAATGCCATATTTTTCATCCAAAGACCACCTTTTGTGGCCATTTATTCATCTCATTAGGGACACATATTTTTCTTACTTCCTCACTTTTGAAAGGTAGTGCATAGTTTCCATCTCCTCTCATCATATATATCTCATCCAATTTATCATATCATCTTGTCAAATCCTTTATCCCATTTCTCATCCTAAGTCCCTTTTTTTTGGCCATCTATTCATCTCGTTAGGGACACATATTTTTTTGCTTCCTCAAGGGTAGCACATAGATTTTATCTTCACTCATTTATCTTCACTACATCCCATCTTTTACAAATTGTCACCCTATCCTATCACAAATTTAATGTTGGTGACCTCGTTCTTAAAGAAAATAATAATGTTACCACTTTAGAAAGGAGTCAACGTGGAAACTTTTTCTCCCAATTGGAGTGGACCATACATTATCACACATAAGTATGGGTCAAGAGCCTATCGCTTAACCTCCTTAATGGAGAAATGGAAGTGAAACCGCTTAACGCATTGCACTTGTGACCTTTCTATTGTTAGCATGTCTACCACAAGCATTTAGTCATATCCTTAGATCATTCCTCCATCATTAGCCTCTTCCATCTATAATTGTAATTATCTATATTTTTGTGGTCTACCATTACTTTCCTTGGAATGACCTTAAATATGGACAACATGACTCTGTCCATAACATTTTCCTTAATGATAGGTTCTCCCTTCTTGGTGAGAACTCTGCGATCATTACATCCATCACGCTCTTATTTACCTATTGGAACCACATTAAGGGGACACGGGTGTCTCTTGTACATTCATTATCCCCTTATAAGAGGTCTACCTAGTGATTCCATGTAAAAAATCAAAATTCATGGACGCTCTTATAAAAATTCACGTTATGAAACGCAGATTGTTCCTCAAAGAATAAGCTGTTTCAAAACAAAATTGAAAGAAATCAAAATCAATAGACCGATCCCTCAAAGGATGGATATCATGTATAAAGTAGACCATACCCTCGAAGGATGACTACTCTTTTGTATCATGGCATTGAAGGCTTCTCGCATTGATCAGCCTTCCATTTTATCAACATCCTAAGAAAGTTTCTTGCATTGATAAAATTTCTTCTAGCAAACTTCCCGCATTGATCAATTTTCTCTTTCCCTTCCTAGATCTAGGGCATAGATTTAGGGAAAACCACTTATGGAGAACCATCTTCCCACGTACAAGTTACATCACAAACCCCTTTTTCATGTTGAAATTAGGTTTATGAGTTCATTTCATCCATGTTTCCCTCATGATATTTGATATAACTAACTATTGTTGGTTATTTTCTTGCATCTGTTTTGGTTGCATGTGCCTTACGCTACTTAGATCCTCTTCTTATTTATCTCCAATGTGATTGGAGACATCCTTTCCTCATGCATTCCTTGATATGACGTAACATCATTTGTACCCATGTGTCACCATCGTTAAGTTCCATTTTATTCTAAACCTTTCCACATCCATCTTTTGTCTCTCCTTTTTTAATTACAAGCACATCTATTCTATCTAAGTCACCTATATACTACCCATCCATGATCCTACATCTATTTACCTTTTCTTACCTATCATTTATTACATCTATTTTCAAATTGCTTTTTCTCAACATCACATACTATCCATGTAAACATAATCAAATCCAAAGTAAACATGTAATCATCACCATCATTAATATAAAACATATCCTCATCATCATAAGCATCAAACATCATCATCACATAAAACATAGTCACATGCATCTAACATCATTACCAAATAAAAATTAACACACATATCCATAATCATCATCATCACATATCCACACCATGTTATCATAAATTAAATAATAAACATCACACAATATACAAGCCAAACCACATAATCCATAATCATCATCATCACATATCTAAGGTTCCTCTCTCAAAGCATAGATGTATTTTAAAGCAAAGAAAGTTCACATCAAAAAGCCTAAAATCTTCCCCTATGAGGAAATTCCCTTCATCTATCTATCAGCCTTGTCGCCTCCGCTCGGCCCTCTCCCATCTTTAGATGCTCCTAATATCAAAGTGTCTTCAACAACTTTTTGATTACGATCCCATTATAATACTTAACCTTTGTGGCTAAGTCTCGTAGTGATCCATCGAAATCATGTCGGGAGGTTCTCGCTGTCTAGTCCCATGTGATGCTTCCCGTGCGCCACTCATTGAATCTTTGACAAATATAGTAGAAAGATATCTAAAATGAGCCTTATAGGCCTCCCTCTACCCGTGGTATTGGTCCCTGTCCTAGGTTACTTGGTCCCTCTCCCGCATGACTATATCTCTCTATTGTATTGTTATGTCTCTCTCTGCTAGGTTGTGGAACTGTTTTCATGTGTGAAAGTGTTAAAGACTATACACTAAGATTATTTTACACTTTTCATGTATCCTCATCAGGGTTCAGAAGTGCAGCCCCCAAAATTTTTTTTTTTTGGGGGTAAATTTTTTTGCCTCGAAAAAACGCTCCCGACATATTGGGAAACATGTTCTTCTCATATGGGTGAGATTTTTGACCCATAGGTTTTTAGGATGGTTTTGGCCCATGGTTTTGATACCCATGGTATTGTAAAACTACTTAAGCAGTTGCCTACTTATATGGTTTTATGCATATGGTAGGATATAATGAAAAACATTGCAGATGTGCTTTGAATTCGGCTATGAATTCTGTAGAGTTTGTTGAGCATAGCTCCAAATAGATCTAGGTATTGTATTGAGAGAGTGGTGGCTTGTAATAAAATATGAGCAAGTGATTCTCGGGTGGACATATCCCAAATTGGATGAACCACATTAAATCTTGTCTCTTTATGTTGTGTTATTTTATTCTCGTAATTTTATTTGAGATCTATAATAATTTCTGCATATTAGTTTCTACTGTTGTGATTATGTGAGGGATTATTCCACATATTTTATCACTTATTTCCTAACAATTGGTATCAGAGCCTAGTTTGGTTTGCTGAAGTGTTGAATCACGGGAAATTTTTATCTTGAGTGGGAGCTATGACAAATGATGGAAGATCTAGGGTTGATAAATTCAACGGGAAGAATTTCAGTCTTTAGAAGATGCAGATGGAAGATTACCTTTATCAGAAGGATCTTTATACTCCGTTGTCTGAGAAAGTGAACAAACCCTCGAGCATGACAGATGTAGAATGGGATTTGCTGGATAGGAAGGCACTTGGGACAATCCGGTTGTGTCTTGCATCTTCAGTATTATTTAATGTTTCAAAGGAAAATACTACAAAAGAACTAATGGATGCATTAGGGAAGTTGTATGAAAAACCCTCTACCTCTAATAAGATTTTTTTAATGAAAAATTTGTTTAATATGAATTTGTCTGAGAATGGTTCAGTAGTAGATCATCTAAATGATTTTAATACAGTTGTAAATATGCTAGCTTTAGTTACAATAGAATTTGATGAAGAAGTTAGGGATTTATTAGTTTCAGTGCTCTTTACCTGAGAGTTGGAATAGCTTGGTAATGGCGGTAAGCAACTCGGTTCTAGCTAACTCAAATTTGAAGTTTGAGGATGTTGTAGGGGTGATTCTAAGTGAGGAAATGTGAAGAAAAAGCTCTGGTGAATCTTCTACTTTAGGGAATGCTTTGACAATGGAAACTAGAGGGAGACAAAAGAATAGAGGAAGCCGTGGAAAATCAAAGGATCGGGAAAGGTCAAAATCCAAAAGCAAGATAGTATGCTAGCATTATGGAAAGTCTAGGCATGCAAAGAAGGACTGTTGGGAGCTTTAGGACAAGAAGAAACAACAGAAGAAAACAAGGAGGCAAATGTGGCAATGGGTAATGTATGTCAGGATGCTTTGATTCTTTCTTTGCACAATATTATTGAATCTTGGGTTTTAGATTCAGGGGCTTCTTTCCATGCTTCTCCACATAGGCATTATTTTGTTGATTATGTTCAAGGAGATTTTGGGCATGTTTTTCTTGGTGATGATGAGCCTTGCAACATAGTTGGAAAAGGTTCTGTTAAGTTAAGATGCAGAATGGGAATACTTGGCTATTAAAGGATGTCAGACATGTGCCTACATTAAGACGAAATTTGATATCGGCAGGGTAGTTGGGAAGTGATGGTTGTACTGTGATATTTATAGTGGACTCTTGGAAGGTTACTAAGGGTGCTCTTATGGTGGCAAGAGGTAAGAAGGTTGAAACCTTGTATTTAACCACTTATAGCACTAATTTTTGTAATCTTGTGGCTTCAAAAGTAGATACAACATTGTGGCACTATAGGCTCGGTCATATGAGCCATAAGGGCATAGAGATCATAAAGAAGGATTTTCCTGGATATATAGAAACAGGTTTGGATTTATGTGAGGAATGTATATATGGGAAATAGAAGTGAGTAAGGTTTCTCAAGGTTGGACCTACAAAGAAAGAGAGTAAGTTAGAGCTGGTGCATTCTGATGTGTGGGGGCCAACTCAAGTATCATCTCTTGGGGGTTCAAGTTATTATGTTACTTTTATTGATGATGCAACAAGGAAAGTTTGGGTTTATTGTATTAGAAACAAATCTGATGTATTTGACACTTTTGTTAAATGGAAAGCCTTGGTAGAGAATGAAACAGGTCTTAAGCTAAAATGTCTCAGGTCAGATAATGGAGGGGAGTATTGCAGCAATGAATTTGATGATTACTATTCTAAGAATGGAATCCGTAGGTAAAATATGGTTCTAGGAACTCCGCAGTAGAATGGGGTATCAGAAAGGATGAATAGAACAATAATGGAATGTGCTAGGAGCATGAGGTTACATGCAGGACTACCTCTTTCTTTTTGGGCAAAAGTGGTGAGCATAGCTATGTACTTGATAAATAGAGGACCCTCAAGTGCCTTGGATGGAGGCATACCTGAGGAGGCTTGGTATGGTAAGAAATTTTATTATTCATTTCTGAGAGTCTTTGGATGTGAGGTGTTTGTTCATATAGACAAGGATGATAGGACCAAGCTAGAGGATAAATTAGAAAAATGTACTTTCATTGGTTATGGTGGTGATGACTTTGGATATAAATGTTGGAGTATTAAGGACAAGAAAATCATTCGATCTAGGGATATGGTCTTTAATGAGAAAGTCATGTATAAGCGAGTAGTTGTAGGAAAATAGGAAGAATCCAAGAAAGAATATGCAATGGTAGAGGATCTTCCCGGATGGGAAAGTGACGTATGAATAAGTTCGGTTCAGAACCTCCTTAACAGAACCCCAAACTCCTATATTGAGAAGATCTTCTCGGGGTAAGAAGAGAAAATGAATGTTTTCTCCTTCTCTTTATTATTTATTACTCGGTGATAGTGGAGAGCCAGAGAGCTTTGATGAAGCAATGCAGGTAGATGCCAGGAAGAAGTGGGAGCAAGCCATGGATGAGGAGCATCAGGATCTCATGGAGAACCATACATGGGATTTGGTGAAGCTACCCAAAGGCAAAAGAGCATTAAAAAACAAGTGGGTGTTCGAGTAAAAGAGGAAGAAGGAGGCAAAAAAAATACAAGGCCCGGTTGGTGGTCAAGGGGTTTACATAGAAAAAGGTATAGATTTTGATGAGATTTTTTTCTCCCGTAGTAAAAATGACTTCTATTAGAACTATTTCTAGGAATAGTTGCAGCAGAAGACTTGCACTTAAAAGCACTTGATGTAAAGACTGCATTTCTCCATGGTGATTTGGAGGAGGAACTATATATGCAACAAACTGAGAGGGCTATGAGGTCAAAGGTAAAGAGGAGATGGTGTGTAAACTGAAGAAGAGCTTATATGGCTTGAAACAAGCTCCACGTCAATGATATAATAAATTTGATAGCTTCATGATGGAGCAAGGTTATACTAGATATCATTCTAACCATTGTGTGTATATAAAGAAATTTGAGGATGGTAGCTATATTATCCTGTGTCTCGTATGTGGATGACATGTTGGTTGCAGGTAAAACATGTAGGAAACAAAAGTACTCAAGAAGGATCTAAGTGAATCCTTTGCTATGAAGGATTTGGGTGTAGGCAAACAAATCCTTGGTATGAGGATATCTCGGGATAGGAAGGAATGAAAGCTGACTTTATCTCAGGAAGAGTACATTAAGAAGGTCTTGGAGAGGTTTAATATGCAGGATGCTAAACCGGTTGGGACTCCTTTGGTAGGTCACTTCAAGTTATCAAAGGAAAAGTGTTCTAAGATAGAGCAGGAGAGAAACCATATGTCCAAGGTACCTTACTCATCAGCAGTTGGTAGTTTGATGTATGCCATGGTGTGCACTAGGCCTGATATTTCCCATGTAGTGGGAGCAGTGAGTAGATTTATGAGTGATCCAAGTAGAGATCACTGACAGGTAATAAAGTGGATCCTTCGGTATTTGAGAGGGACCATGGGACAATTTTGTGCTACAGTGAATCAAACACCACTTTGTGTGGTTATGTAGATTCAAATATGGCTGGAGATGTAGACAACAGGAGGAGCATAATAGGTTATGTTTACACTATAGGTGGAACAACAAAGAAGCTGGATTTCACGACTACAGAAGTTGGTGGCTTTGTCAACCACAGAGGCTGAGTATGTTGTTGCCACAGAGGAAAGCAAGGAAATGATTTGGTTACAACAATTACTTGAGGAGTTGGGGCATAAGCAGGAGGAAGGAAAGTTGCATAGTGATAGTCAAAGTGTTATACACCTAGCTAAGAACTCTTCTTTCCACTCTAGGACAAAGCATATACAATTAATGTACCATTTCATCAGGACAGCTTTGGAGGAAGAGAAGTTGAAGTTGGAGAGGATTCATACTAGTCAGGATCCTATAGACATGATGACCAAGGTGGTCACAAGGGAAAAACTGAAGTTGTGTTCAGCTTTGGTTGGTCTTCATAGAAACTAATGAAGGGTTGAGAAGCTTGCTCAGAGGAAAACTAGTCTCCAAGTGGGAGATTGCTAGGTTGTGGAGCCTATTTTCATGTGTGAAAGTGTTAAAGACTATACACTAAGAGTACTATACACTTTTCATGTATCCTCGCTTGGGGTTCAGGCGCAACCCCACATTTTTTTGGGTGTAATTTTTTTGCCTTGAAAAAAATGCACTCGACATATCAGGAAACGTGCTCTTCTCATATGGGTGAGATTTTTGACCCATAGGTTTTTGGGCTGGTTTTGGCCCATGGTTTTGATACCCACGGTATTGTAAAACTGCTTAAGCAGTTGCCTACTTATATGGTTTTATGCATATGGTAGGATATAATGAAAAACATTGCAGATGTGCTTTGAATTCGGTTGTGAATTCTATAGAGTTTGTTGAGCATAGCTCCAAACAGATCTGGGTATTGTATTGAGAGAGTGGTGGCTTGTAATAAAATCTAAGCAAGTGATTCTTGGTGGATGTAGCCCAAATTGGGTGAACCACGTTAAATACTATCTCTTTGTGTTGTGTTATTTTATTCTACAATTTTATTTGAGATCTGTAATAATTTCTACATATTAGTTTCTACTATTGCGATTCTGTGAGGGATTATTCCGCATATTTTATCACTTATTTCCTAACACTCTCTACATGCATTTGCTCCATCTTCGCACGTAATCATGCCATCTCTGTAGACTCTCCTCTATCTCCATCTCCATCACCTCCTGGAGCTTCCCCTACCTCAACCTCCATATCCTCCTCCTCCTCATCACCTCTCTCTCCATCCACCCATGCTCCCCAAGCTGCATTCATCCAATTAGAAAAACTTTCTCAAACACCCACATCATCATCCTCATCGCAAGGAACTACTTCCTCCTCTAATGGATCTTCCATGATAGGACTTGACAACTCCCTATGAATCTCCTCTCTCCTTTATGAGATAGGATCCTATAAATTGTCGTCATGCTCTATCAAATTGTAGACGACCTCGATCATCTCGGCCATCTACCCTACACCTATCTCATCCTTCATATACCCACTAACTCTACATCTACCCCAAGCCATCTAGGGAATCCTCATTATGGCCACCATCTGATCTTATCCACATCAAGCTCTGTAAACCTGTCCACATACCAATCCACACCCATATCTCACTTATATCCATGAGCGTGATCGGCCCACCATATCAAGAACCCCACTACAAGACCTATGTGGTCCTCTGTGACCCATGGTAGCCATGGTGTTTGGATCACTACAATATTCAAGTAGGCCCAACAATGTACCAAGAAGCCCACATCTAACCCCTGATCTCCTCCCTGCTTTATACATAGCTAGCTCATGGTACACCTGCACTAGCAAAGCAATGCCAAATGAAAACACTGTCTAATGCTCAACAATATCTGTTATGACACTTAACAAATCCCATAGAAACTCAGATCCTCCCAAGTTAGGAAATTCATAACACAAAATTGCCATCATGACCAGAGAAATCAATTGGCTGTGAAACCCCACCTCATACCTCAACTCATATAGAAAACACCCTAAAGGGAATATGATATGGTGTGTATCGTTCCAAATATCCATATTAATACTCTAATTCTACTATTAAATGTGATGGGGACTATCTACTCCCCATGTATAGGAAATCTAAGGATGCAATATACATCCTCCAGGGTGATCATTATCTCACCCATCCAAAACTAGAAAGTGCTTGTCTTCCCATCCCATGTCTCAACTAAAGCTATCATCAACCAAACATCACATGGCATCCTATGATAATACCAAAATCCCCCAATCCCCACGGTTGCTAAGTGATCCCACTCAGTGTCGACCATATCCCCCGATCTCGATCAAATAACACTAGAACCCAGTCTCTCGAGATATAATGTCTGGCGATCTTGAAATCACAAATCAAAAAATTCAACATCAGATCCTTTCATCATTAAACAACATCTAAAATCAAAATCATTAATCTATTTTACCAATCAAGTACAATCAACACCGACCCATGTTTTGGTCGACACGTCAGGGGTCGATCATCACTTTATAGGGATGGGTGGATGGTGACCCGCACGTCGCCATTGATCGCTCCTGGCATCATCCATTTTTCTAAAAATGCAAAAAAAAAAAATTAAAACATAAGCATGTGTTTCATTACTCACCATCGTACACACCCTCTGGCATTTCCTAGCTACTCCTACGGCCTCCATCTCTCAATATTATTTTTTAGCACTCTCCTTTCATTCGTCAATTGCATGAGTGAAAATGAGCATCGTTGGTCGGCCCTTAGCCTTATATAGTCATCGACCTAAGTCATCATCGACCCCCTTGGGTCACCATCGATCAGCCTTGGTTTCCATCGACTCGCCTAGGTAACCTTCATTTTGGCTTGCCCTTCCCTTTTTTTTTCCTTTTGCTAGGGCATCATCTATTCTCAAAGACCACCTTTGTCGTCATTTTTACTCCTCCTTGGGGCATTTAATATCATCATTATTTCATATTTTTCCCTTTTTCCCATTTCCATGCCCTATTCTCGGGCACCATTTCTTTCATACCTATCCTTTGTGGATGCATACATTTTTATCGATTCCTCTTCTACGAAGGATTTCACATTATTTTCGCATTTGGTTGCACATAGTTTGATGTCTTCCTATGACCCATTAGTCCTCATGGATCACATCCATTTGAGAGGTTTCCCATTGGATTCCCTCCATTTTGTAGTGATTTTCTCCCACTCATTGGTCCGTAGAACATTGCCTCCATCTCCATTGAGACCATCCTTTGTTCCCTACCGACGTGCTATCAAATTCACCACCATAGGTTATTTTGTTGATTAAATACTTCTTTCTTGGGGTATATTTCCTTGACTTATCATTTTACCCATCTTTCTTCTCCCACCCTCCCTTCAACATCTACCTCTTTCAAACTCATCATCAATTTCCCTTTGCATTATCAATCCCTCATTTGAGGGGGCTCATCATCAATCTTTCATTAGTCTTCATCCTACTCTTTATCTCTCATTGTTTTTTTCTCATGGCTTGCTAGCGCAAACCACATGATAAAAAGGGGCAAATGTAGACACCAAAATTTGGTTTCGATACCCTTGATTTCCCACATGTGCATTTTTCACCTTAGTCCTATCTAGACCCATTTTAATTTAATTCATTTCTTATAATTAAATTCCCATCTATTAGCATAACAATTTTAATTCAAAATTAATCTTCATTAATTATCTTAATTAATCTCCATTAGCTAATTATCTTTAATTATCTTTAATTTTAGGATGCTTTTATCCCTAACCACCTAAATCCACATCCCTACATTTTTTCTAGCTTTTATCTAACCCATCTTTATCTCCTACCTACTCATGACACTTCCCTAGGAAACCCTTACCCGCATGCATGCTTTAAAGCACTTATCATAATCCCTAAAATCCCAAATCTAGAATAAATCAATCATTCACCACTCTCAAGAATTATTTCTTGCAGTTGACGATGACCTAGCTGGGTTACCGTCAACCCTGTAAGATTGATTTCACCCTCCTTCCAAAATGAGCCACAAATTAAGATTTCTTATGTTGTGCCAACTTATTTTCAAATCTAAGCATCCTTGCAGTTGTGTCAACCCTCTTGGAGTCCATTGAATCTTTTCTTTCATCACTTACGAATACTTTGGGAGGTTTATTTTGATTATGTTATTTCATACTATTATATGCTATCATTTTTATTATCTGTTAGAATCTAACATCTTTTAGGTCAGCTACTATCGAAATTCTATCTGAATCACATTCTTCCGGTCATTCTACTTGTAGGTTTCTCATTCATCTCATCCTTTGTTGGCTTTGTTTTACACTTCTTAGGTCATTGTCACTCCACCCAGTCACCACCGACCGATCTCTGCGTCATCATACTTCATGTTTCAGATCCTTCTCGTTGTCTACTTCTTTTTTTTTTACTATTTCTAGTTCTCATATCATCTATCCCGATTCTCTATCACCCTAAATTTTTCTATCCGAACTCCAGTCATCACTAACCTAGCCCATTCACCATCAACCCGAGTCCTCTTTTTTTCATCTAATCTATCATAATCCCTGTTTTTTTCCATCCTCTCTACTTTTTTATCTCATATCTCCTTCTACAAGTTATTTCCAGTGTTCTCAGGCTTCTATGATCACCTTATTTGCATTTAGATCCATTTATATATGTATTTAGGCTTATGTCCAGATCCACTTGCTCATATCATCATCAACCTTCCTCTCTGCAGCCTGGGTCACCATCGACCCAGCCAGGTAAAATGGATTGTGTTAATTTAGATAAAATCAATACGTTTCATCCATTTTTCGGATTCTATTATGTATCGAGTTTCCGCATGATATCCGTTCATCTATCATTTATTTGATTATATTTTATCAAATGGGGTTGAAAAATGTGTAAATAAGTTAACACTTCTAGGAACCGACTTCTTGAGCATTACCGTATAAACCATCTAATCTACTTTCTTTCTATTTATCCTTATTTTTAGGTTCATCACATTTGCATTAAAGTCATCCAATTTGCGCTCATCCATTTTGCATCCATCATACATCAAGGTACCCTAAACCCTTGCATTTTGGAGTTATTTAATTTTCTTTAGTACTATTTCACTAATCTAAACAAGAAAGAAAAAATTGGATCAACAAGTAAAGGCAAAAGTACAAGAGACTTCACTTTGTTATTTCCCATCACATATGTATCAAATCTAGTACAAAGCAATCAATCCACGTTTCATTATTGACCATGGTTTTGAAAAACATTAAGTCACTTTAAAATCAATATGGAATAACACATCATACCTAAAACATAACTTTAATAGTTGTTAAACTCGCCACATCCACATCTCACAATACCCACACAATTCTCAACATATCTTGAAATTCCATCGTTGCATCAAAAACATCACATTTACTCAGTAAAATATATATTTATCAACTGGTTTCCTCCTCAAGTGCTACACCTTTGATCACCATCAGGACCCCTATCTAGGTCTCGTCATCCCACCTTGTGGCGAAATCAATTTCTGGTTCTTTGACCTCATCAAATCTTCATTTGATCATATTTTCATTGTTAAGTCATACATCTATAGAAAACAAACCCTTTGGTTACACTATCACTTGAATTCTTGGCCTCGTAAGCCCACCTTTTTAGAAACATCAATCTTCGGTCCCTTGACCTCATCAAACCATCCTTTTTATTTTACCTTATCATCTTAAATCATACATCTATAGGAAATGAACCCTTTGGTTCCTCTATCACTTTATTTTCTTATGGAACCCATCTTATTTCTATATCTCATCTTGGGAATCATCTCTCGATTCCTATCCTTGCATTTTTCATCCATCTACCTCTTTCAAACTCATGATCGATTCCCTTTTAGTTCATCAATCCTTAGTTTGAGGGGGAGCACCTCATCATATAATTATACATCATTCATCTATCACATCTCATTTTTGTCTCACATCTTTCCTACACCAAACCACTCAATAAAAATGGGCAAATGTAGACAATTTGGAACTAGCATCGCTAATCCCTATGTCCGTGTTTGCTAGCTCCCCTTCATTATCACATCACCATCATATTATATATTAAATCCATTATCACATCACTATCATATTATACATTAAATCCTTATCCTAAGTCTTATTTCTCCCCCTTTATATTTACTCCCGTAAATATCATTCTACAACTATAAAATCCTATTTTACCACTTCTTAAACCACTCAAACCACATTCTAACAAAAATCAAATAAAACAAAATGAAATAAACACCTTCTCAACCATTTAACATCCCTAACCCATATAACCTATTCCTAACATACATCCTTTGGAAAAACAATCAAATTCCTCAATTCGGGAAGTTATTTCAACTATTTTCGCGTATTTCCCAAATTGTCGATGATTCTAATGAATTGTCGGTGATTCTCCTTTGTTGACATAAAATTTATATAAACATGTTTTAGACCTTCATTTCAGGCTAGCTTCCTCAAGCTGGGCTTGGCTTATAACAGAAGTTGACTAAGGGCTTTACATCTTCTTTTGTATCATAGCCCTCTTCATCACAACAACAATCAAGACATCAATGATTTCTTCTCTAACCTTTGGAGGTCACTAAAGCATCTAGAAATTGAATTCAACAGTTTTTCAACATCTACCATCTCCCTCTCTCAGATAACATCATCCTCTCAACTTTATTCATCAAATGGAACAAAGTAAGTCCCTTTATTTTTTCTTAATTATCTCATTTATTCATTATTTGCTAGCTTTAATGAACCTTATCCCATATTTTAGTGTTTTGTGATTTCCACAACAATCATCACCAATTCCCATAATCAACAACAAGTGGATCCAATTGCTAGCATTGTGTCTCGTTAGACCATTTACCACATCAATTTTTCCTTCTGACATTTAGATCCCAATATTGATCACCACTCTACCTATGCAAGTACTGTTAAACCTTATCAAGCTCTTTTGAGCCATCTTTAGCACTCTATCAATTATCTAAATCAAATCTATCATCTTTCTCACCTTTGTGAGTGCACATCTATCTACATCCTTGCTCCTTTGAGCCATTTTATGATCCCTAGACTCCCTTTGGATCAGGTATCACCATCAGACCATCATATAGCCTTAGACCGCATCAGTCCCTTTTCCTTTGCATTGTTGGTTATATCATCTGTTTTATCAATTTATCTTATCATTATCAGATTGATTTCTTGAATGTAGATTGACATCCTTGCAAGGAATTTCATTGACTTCCGAGGACTAGCCTTTTCCAAGAAATCCACCATATATCTATATAATCCCATATTCTTCTTAGTGTCCATGATCTATGGTTCCTTTGTCAGTGAAATAAGGAAGAAGTTTTCATCCATCAACTACAACATCCATCTCCGCGGGTATCAATAAACCTCTCTGTCTTCCAAGGTCAATTTTTTTAATTATTTCATGTCATTAATTTAAGTAGAAAGGAAAAAACATATCTAAATAGAAATATATGGCTAAACATAACAAATAATACCCATAGCAGAATGTATGCTTACCTTATTTTATTTTCACGGTATTGTCATGAAATTATGTATTTAGGACCTTGCACACATTGTATTCATAGTGGCTCAACATCATATTTATCGAAATTGTTGTGTTGCATGCATGGACACTATGTTATTTGTTTGTATACAAGATTTTCAATCAAATGAACTTTAACACATATATCAACACATTATTTTTTATGTCTCTAATTATAACCCCTATTTTTATGTGTTGTGCCAAATAGTCAGGCCACCTTATGTGTTGTGATCTTCTTCTTATCGAGTTTAATTACCGAGTGCCCTTTTTCCATGAGTGCAACTACCATTTCCACCACATTACATGTTATTGTGTATGGATTTTCAAATTAAAGCATGTCATTGTGTATTCTTCTCAACACAACCCTATTGGCATTTTTTCAAAAGAAAAGTAGGAAATTCTAATCCATGCATCTAGATTCATTGTGGAAATGACCTTAGCATTGTTGTTATATACTTTAATCCCTTTTGTTTCGTTAATTTTATGCAAGTTTGCTATGTCAACACACGTGTGATCATATTCCATGAGCTTTGAATAAATGTAATTATGCATGTAACTTGTGTGCCCTAAATAAAAATGGATATATGAAAAAGATCCTGTAAGATTTAGTAACAAGGATTTGAGGGTTTACTTCTTGAATTTTGGCTTGGGTAGTTCATCTTATAGGAAAAATGTGGAGTTACCATTTTCTTAAAAACATTAATTATCTTTGTACATGTTTTGGCTCTTCTCTCTGCTCCTCTTTTTTCACTTGTAAAATTTTCTAAGTGGAAAATGATTGATCTTGCCTTTATTTATATAATTTTTATTTGCATATGGGACAACCTTTGAAATTTATTACTTTGTCCACAAATTGTATTTTACATATTATCTTCCTCCTTTTTTGTGTGGGTTTTAATTTACTCTCTTTTATTATTTGGCTTTTAATTTCCCACCTTTGTTCCACATATTTTCTACCTTTATGTGGTTTTACTTTTGCTCTATCTTCCTTGTGTGGATTTTATTATTTCTGCATTATGTCCTCTTTTTTCACATATTTTTCCTATGCCCTTCCTTTGTCTCATGTTTTTTCTTCTACCTTTTGCATATTTGTATTACACAATTTATAGGAAAAGAGAACACTTGTGGGTTTTTCAGTCGTAGAAAGCAGAATTATTTCCAATTTTTCTTCCCTTTCGGTTTGCTTGTGTTTTGAATTCCATGATAAGATAAATTTTAATCCACGCACCATTAACATATCCTAGGTAATATTTCCCACTTAAATTTTCCATTTCGACTACTCATGATGATGAAAACTACTATACTTTGTATGGCCTTAACCATCAAACTTTTATCTTTACTAGTTTCTTGTACCTACTATCATAAAATAGTACCTTATCTCCAATCTAATATTCTTTGTGTTTGCAATGTCTATCATGCTAATATTTCTATCTCTTTTTCTCTTTTACGTGGTTATTAGTGGTAATGAATATTTTCTCATCTAACTTCTCTAAGGAAACCAATCTCTCATGCATAGATGTATCTTGATGCAATGGCATCGAGAAAAGCCAAATGTCTAGTATTTGTTTTATTGAAAATTTTGGTGTTTAGTATCTTTAGGAGTTTTTTCTAATATTTTAATATCCTTCAATGTGTGTTTCAGATTAATTTGGAGTTACCTACAAATGGATCATTTTAAATATTCAAATTTCTTAGTTAGTGTTATGTGGTCTATGGGTTAGAAATGACATTGTGTAAGGTTGTACAAGATTATAAATGGGTATAATATGATGTATTGAAATTATTTACTCATCCAATAGGGTTACTTATGTAGTTAGTCAGTTATTATTTTTGGTTAGGCAGATAATTAGGTACAACTCCTCAATCTTGAGAGAATATGAAAGGACATACCCGAATGGAAGAAAGAGAGATAATTCGGAGGAAGTTAATAAGAGTATATTATAGGGGAGAAAATATCCATGAAGGATTAGAATTTTTTTTACGACAGGTAAATTTTAAGGGTCCCTCCAAAAATCATGGAAACTATTTGGCAAATTTTAAAAAGCCACCTTCAAAAGTATGTCAAATCATAGGAAAATTTGCTTTATGGGGATGGAAAATTTAGTGTAAATTTTAGTAAAAGGGTTTCCATGGACACCATAGTAGAAGTTTGCATGTTACTAGCTGGTAGAAAGTAGAATGATACCAATCGGTAGCACTTTTAATGCTACCGGTCAGTAGCACCCTCCATATTTTCCTATATATAGACAATCAGTATTCATTTTTACTTTACGCACTCACTTAACAGATGCAAGAATGATAAAATAACCTCATTCATCCACCGATAACAAACCCAAGAGCCTAAAAGAAAAATATCATCTCAAAACATGAAGGATAGTTATCTTTGAATGGGAAGGAAGGTCTATTCCATTTATTGCAGAAAAATCCAAGAAGGAAGGTCATCTCCAAACAACCTGCTAGCCTAGTCCCTCCAACTTAAATTTGTAAGTTTTCATTTAAGTTCCTTGTCTTTCCATGTCTTTACACCATTACATCATATCCTAATTCATTTTCACAATGGATTGAAGCCACAAGTTTCACAGGGATAGTTTATATGCCCCAATTTCCAACAGATACAAAAACACTCAACAACCTTCTAACCAACTATAACAGTTCCTCTTGTACTTTTCATATTTAACTCCCATCACACACACTATCCTTTGGAATGTCCCCTGAAGACATTGAGCATTTGACAAGACTACCACACAAAGATGTGGATCCTATCACAATGAAGGATATTTTGACAAATGAAGATGTCAAGTATTTGGAGTCTCACTACCAATTATCTATTGATGCAACTATTGGTAAGTTTTTTAATAATCATATTACTATTTACATCATTTTTTTAATGAATTTTTATTTTGTGTTTTATTAAATATTTATCAATTTTTTGTTTCCTTACATTTACAGTTTCCCCAAATCCTTAAAAAGGGGAATTCCCTCAAGAATTTCAAGCACTTGTTTCTCGCAAGCTATGGTTAAATTTTCCAGAAAGAGTTATTTTGAGGTTCGATATACAAATATTGTGCACTTTCTTATCCTCTAAGATAAGAATCGACTTGAGTAACATTTTTTGGTAAAATTACCTAGGGAGAGATTGCTAGCTCATTGTGGAATCACCATCCCACACCAGCTATGGAATCATCCAAGAATGGAAATTTAAGCTCTTTTAGTGAGCCCACATTAAACCACATTATCGTGGTGCCCTGTCAATAGGGAATCCATCACTACTAGAGTGAACCGTCTTCACATGAAGCTGATATTCGAACCTTGAACCTCAAAATTAATAGGAGACCCAAAAACTATTACATCATTACCCAATGGATGAATTGAGTAACATTAATGTGAATGAAATGACTACTATTAATTCAAAAAAATTTATTCTTGCATTATATTATGCATCTTTATATAATTTATGCACACCTCTTCTCCTCCTGGACTCCACATAAAGCTAACATCTATGTCATTAACAATTGAACAACTGTAGGTGAGCCCCAAATTTATGATTATTTTCTTGTCAATAATTATCATTAATTTTATTTGTATTTTATATATTATATTTAGGATTAATAGTCTGTTCAATGTTGAATTATAATAGGGGATAATTATTACAGTTGCATGACATGAAGAGAGGATTCTATAAGACGAAATTTCCCACCAGATTCTAGAGATTTAGTTAATGTTTCAAAGTCAAATGATCAAAAAAATGAGGACACCAATCCAAAAATAAGATCTTATCAATTCAAATGGATGACGAGTTCCTTGACTCCTCGTCTAATTGACATGTCCACCATGTCATTGATTTCATGTATTTATTATTTATATATTTCAATATGTTTTAAATTATATATAATTTCATAGAAATATACATTAAAAATTTATAACTTGTTTACATTCCTTGGTTATGAAAACCTCCAATAGTGTAGGTTTATATCATCGGGCTCGTGCTAGTCCAACAAGAATTTTATATGAATTTGAAGAAACACAAGATCAAGATATATCTTCATTACCTCATGGTATGTATCTCATTTAAGTTGTAATTTTAATTTATTTTTAGTTTGTTATATTTTTTAAACAAAGAAATTGATAAATTTAAATTTTTAATGGTTAATTACATTTAGATCACAACTACCAGTACCACTCCTAGTCTTTTCACTCTACTCCTCAACAATAACCACAACAAATACAACATGCCCCATTTGCATCTCAACTATAATCTACACCAATAAGTAATGTTTTTAAATCATAAATGATATATAATTTTCTATTATTCCATTCTTATTATGTTTGTCATTTCAATTTTCTCATGTTATTTACAATTGATTATTGTAGTGCCTCCTCCACTTCAAAATACATCTGCTACTTTGAGGAGAAAGATGTCACCGCTACCACCACTAAAAAAATGCTAGGACCAGGGGAAGTAGGAAACATATTTCATTTAATGCTCTAGCTTCAAGCAGGGGCACCCTTAATTTTACAGTTGAGTTTCCAATTTTTTTCATTCAAAGAATGTTCCAAGTACATGGGGTGTTTTTATATTGAATGAAATTTATTTGGATGAGGAATATCTTGGGATTGAAAATGGGTTAAGGTCCATGAAACTTTCAATTTACAAGATATGATTCATGGGATAATACAAAATTATCTAACAAGAGAAAAAATATCAAACACATCTTCTCTAGGAGAAACCAGATTAAACGATGATGAAAAACCATTTTTTCACCTTATAGTCTTTTGGTTCACAATTATCTAGCCATTGTTAATGATATGTTAACAAAGGATATTGAACAATTAAGAATCTAGGATTTTAGGGACAAAGTTTTGATAAAATAAATAAATTATCAATTTAGAAACCACTCCTAAAGAAATTTATTGTATTCTTCAAGACAAAACTAGCCAACAAAGCTTAACAATTTGTTGAACTAGGATGTATCTAGTACTATGTCTTTTACAAATGCTTATAGTGATGATGTGTTAGGTATAATGTTAAACATAATTAAGATTTTAAATGCAAAATAAATTGAGCCTACAATAATGTGGTCAAAAGAAAAGGGCCTTGTAGTTATTGTGAATGCGAAAGTGATAAGGAATTGGTAAGTTTTAATAAATTTTTAAATATTATTTATAATTTTTAAAATTTAATTAATTATTTTTATATTTTTAAAATACAATTCAAGTACCAAAATTCTAAGAATGAGGCATTTAAGAATTGCAATTAAAATTTTAATTGCAATAGTTGATTTGAAGAAAAATATTGTTACTTTAAACAAGAAGAATAATACCTTAAGAAGGATCATAATGGAGTATGGAATGGATTTTGAAATATTATTAAAGAATAAACATAATAGGATCTAACATTACTAACTACCTATAGTGCAACAAATCAAGAATGTTAAATACTTTCGAATATCAATGCAACCACAAAATATCTTGTTTAGTTAGGTGTTTATTAGAAAGATCATGGTGCAAAGGAGATAGTAACACTAACCAAAGAGAATACTTCTTAAGAATGAAGCTACAATTTTGAATTTTAAAATTTGACATTTGAAAATATGGTTGTAATTTGTAAAATAGTTTAATATTAATACTATAAATATATATATATATATATATATATATATATATATATATAGTATTAATATTAAACTATTTTACAAATTACAACCATATTTTCAAATGTCAAATTTTAAAATTCAAAATTGTAGCTTCATTCTTAAGAAGTATTCTCTTTGGTTAGTGTTTATATATATATATATATATATATATATATATATATATATATATATATATATATATATATATATATATATACTTTTCTTATAATTTTAATCTTCTTCATTATATGAAAATATTGAGAGTTTTAATCTATGTTGTGTTGTACTTGTATTATATTCATGCGTAATTTCTCCAAATAAAATCATAATGTGATTAGAATATTCAATTATGTTTGATATTACATAATACATTATTGATTATTATCATTTTCAAACACTTTCCATGAAATAAAGAACCAAGATTTATTTTTAATGCAATAATGTGCTATTATATTATTTTGATCTAAAATACAATAGAAAAAATAAGTATCACATTTCTTGATTTAAAAATATAAACAATAAGTTACATCACTAAAATTATTATTCAATAAAGAACGCACATATATAGCAAATAAAAATTTACATACTTATAATATGATATGAAATTTTACTTCTATAAATACTATGTCCATACATACATCTTTATTCAATATTATGTAGCTCAAACAATTCTTGATTATTTAGGTCTTCAAAACTCAAATTGTTATCTAATCTTTCGTTGTTATTTTCAGTCACAATTTTGATGTTTATATCTTCTTTGTTAATGCTACTATTAGTCTTTGTATTAGAATTACATACCCCTCTCCTTTTTGTAAGATAATTCCATACTTTCATTACTCTTTCATAAGGAAATGTGTCTACATCATATTGTGAAACATACAATCTCAAACAAGTCTTAAGATTTTTATCTCAGTTTGTTTTGATATTTTGATTTAACAAATGTTAATGTGCTAAAAACCCTTTCATCTTCAACTGATCCCAATATCATTATTTGACACAATTCATACAATAAAAAATATTCACTAATTCTTTCATGTAGGATGTTACTAGGATACAAATTTTTCCATAGCCGTGTAATTGCACTATTATCTGTTGACTCACTTAGTAAGTCATATTGTTTAACAATTGTGATTCCAAAATAAGATGATTGACATGAAATTAATTTATTTTTAAGAATAACCTCAATTTGAACTCTATTACATTCTATTGATTTTCCAAAATTCTTAATTATATTACCCATGTGTATTTTATATAAATCACTTATAGATTTCTTACTTGCTGCAGGATTCAAAAATATAGGATTGACAACTCCCAGTGCCTCAAGAATCTCATCCTTTTTAAATAATTTTCTTATCTCACTGGATAAGCATTGTGAAATTATTTTTAATTTGATTTGTGTTTGAGATATAATACCTTTGTATAAATTACGTGTTACAGGTACTTCTTCAATGTTTGTTCCAACAATATCCACTCTTTTTTGGAAAGTGTGCATTTGAATCTCATTCCCATTTACAAGGATACAAAGATGACCACTTATATTGAATCTAAAATAGATTTTAGGATCCTTTAAATTTTTTATAGTTTTCCAACTACTGAATACATGTCCTTGAAAACATTCATCAAAGTTGTATAACAAATCTAGTGTTTGACATACATGTTTTCTCAATCTAATGAAGTTGACTATATAGATGGATATTTCTTGAGCATGTTTTGTTAAGGAATTTATTTCATTCAACATGGGTAGAATATCAAGAAGTGTAAAAAATGTTTCAAAATGTTAAGTGGTAAATAAGATCTTTTTCCTTGTCAACATGCATACGATACTTAAACATGAAACCAACTAATGATGGATATTCATAAAAAATATATGTGCAAGATCATACATGGAAATCCATCTTGTATCAATGTCTTTAATAAATTTTTAACCATTTTTCACTCTCATTAAAAAAATTAAAACTATAGAAATATTTTTGGACTACTTAACATATACGTATGCAATTCATGATAAGATCTTCAACTTTTGCAACATTTTCAAATTTTCTAACTATATTGTATGCAAGATTCATCTTATGAGCCATGCAATGAATTGGAATCATATAAGGCACAACTAATGTTTATAGGTGAACACATAGACAAGTTCTATGACCTTGCATTACTGATGCATTGTCAACACCAACACATATAAGCTTTGTAGCTATTGAATAATCATTCATCCCAGTTATATCCTTCAAATTATATATAACCAATTTGCAAATATTTTCAACATTGTAGTTTTACTTCTTTTTGTGAACAACTATAATATGAGGTTTCCTTGTGTGGTTCTCAAAAGTATAAACATGTATGCAAACCCAAGATGTGTTGTCCACTGTTGTAACCTCATCAATGGAAAGGGAGATCAAACTTGAATTATTGAATTTCTCTTTCAAATCATCCTTTTCAATCATTGCAAGACATTTTTCCATTTCCCAAGAACTAATATCTAACCAATGTGATTTTGGAAGGTTAGGAAACCATTGAACTTAAATAATTTCTTAAATTTTGAAAAATATGAAATAGGTCTGCCCATTTTAAGAATGAAAAATATAGTTAAAAACTATGTATTTTTTACCTTAAGATTGTTATTTACATGTTTTCCAAATTTTACATTAATTGTTCCTCATTTCTCTGAAATTTTTCTACAATGTTTCTTCTCATTGTCACACTCCTCCACATATCTTACATGCATGCACTCTTTTGTAGTTTTCCATTGTGTCTTTGTTATTTTTTCATTATTTTCCTCACTGTCACATATACTTTGCCAAAAAAATTCTCAATTGTGTCTAATTTTAGTTGCATTTTATGTTCTTTTCTTAATTTCCAACTAAAAATTGTACATCTACATTCTTTTGGAGTATCATTACCATTTTATGGCTCTATAGGTTCAATGAATGGATATTTTGTTGCCCAATCTACCTTAAAACACACTTTTTTTTTTTTTGAAGAGTACTATGAATATCGTCTTCTAATTGAATCTTTTCATTAGAAAATTCATCTATTAGAGGCATTTGGTAGTGAGGATTATCTTCCAGCTCTAACATGTCATCATCAATTATATCTTCATCTACTGAAATGTTAATTGTTTCTTTAGGGGATATGTTTTGGTTAATTGTTTCATGCGGAATATAATTAACAGTAGGGGTTTCTGTATTCAAACATGAAAAATGTTTGACTGTGACAAAGATATAAAAATTTAAACTAAACTGATAAAAATTAAACAAAATTAAATATATTACATGTGTATATGTTTGTAGTGGATGCAAGTTAGGTCCTCATTTTTTTAGTTGGTTGAAATAATTTAATATGTTACTTTTTCTTTTGAGTTGATCTACCTTGTTTTCATTATTCACAGATTCCATTGTACCTATCCAAGTGTAATTTTCAAATAGGTCATCTTTTTAAGTATAATATTAAAAAAATTAAATAGAGGTGAAACGTAAAGGTTTGATTCTTAGTAATGTGCCACTTTTTACAAGAGTACACAGTGTTATCAGACGACATCATGCATAATGCTACCGACTGGTATCATAATGTATGTTACCAGCCAGTAGCATTGTATATAATATCAGTTGGTAGCATTTTGTATGTTACTAGTTAGTAGCATACACATCTGCTCTTGGATGGTAGCATACACACTGCTACCGATCACCAATATTGTGCATGCTCTTTGGATGGTAGTATTATAGTTGGTAACATGCAATACAATACAATAACAATTAAAAATACCTTAATGCAAGGTTGTAATATCTAGTTGATCTTGATCTTCAAAGACTAAAGGAATTGTGAGAAATATTTGATAGTTGGAATATGCATCCAAAATTGTAAATACATAATTAATATATATGCGAAGGTGAATGTGACAAATTTCAATTTCATGCTAAAGGTGATTTGAATTAAAATAGTCAGCTATTGGTGTAAACATTAGGTGAACCGACCACTAAAATTAACTTGCACCTAGAAATTTTAGGCTACAAAGTCCTAATTCCTACCTTAAAAATTCAACAAATGAAAATTATAAAAACCATAATATTTGTGAATTAACGAATATCCTCCACTAAAATTAACCTTGTTATATGATCAAGGAAAATCTTGTAAATGTAGATAATTCAAGGAACAAAGCTTGGTAGTTCTTGTTAATGTGAACATTGATATTTTGGTAATATTTTAAGCTTACTTACAAAAAAAAGAGGATTTAAAAAGGTGATGAAGATGGCATAATTGTCCCTAAACCATGGAGAATGCAGAAAGTTCCTTGACAATGTGGAAATCAACTATATTCTATTATTTCTATGTAGTCTAGAAACTAATATATTTCTTGGAAAATCTTAATGGGATCTTGAAGTCCATTATCACGTGTAAATGTACATGAAAGAAAGGTTCATAGTATATTTTTAGGGTTTGAGGGTTGTTGCTCAAGTTTTTATCAAACATAATAAAGGATTTGGTTCAATGAGCTCTTATAAACTAAGTAACCTATGATTTTGGGGATTTTGATAAGAGTTAAGAAATAATGTTTCTAGGAGAGTGTTGAGAATGTGTATGACATATAAAGAAGTCGGAGAATCATTATAAGGGTTTTAAAATATTTCAAAATCAAATAATTACAACTAGAGTCTTTTATGCCTTAAAATATTTAGTGATGGTTTTGATATGCCATTCAAGTCATGAAATTAATTATGAATATTAGAATATCATAATAAATTGGAGGAAATGTTATAATGTTTATTTAAAATATACAAATAAATTTTGAGAAGAATACATGGAGTTTTGAGCATGAAAATGTGGAATCTCATACTTGGAAACTTGTATTTACTAGTCTAAGAGCCGATTGGAGAATAATCTATGTAAGGAGTCAAATTTGGGAATAAATACTTATTTGTAAGATGAATCATGTTTCATGACATAAATTAATGGTCTTGTAGAGGTAATATCAAGATCTATAGGCTTAAGTGTGAAATTTCCACATAACAGTGTTTACAAGCGAGAAATAAAAAAATAGAGTACGTAGATAGGTTAACATGGTAGGTTGTGTATCACCTATTTATAAAGTGTATAAGGTGTAATATGATTATCAACATACATCATATAATATTGGAGTCTTGTAAAGTTGTTAGAGGGAAAAGGTGACATTTCTTAATTAATAGTCCTTATCTACTAGTTAAACAACCCTATCTTGGGTTTATGGATTTATATAACTTGATGGAATAATTGAAATTATGCATGGTATTTTCAACCAAGGGTTAGTAAGTAAAATTAAGGGTGTATGAATTCCCTAAATCAAAAAGGAATTTTATTTGATGTGATCAAGTAGGGTGGTAATAAACTAGTTCCGGGTTGATCTGCACTAAACAATTTAGATATATTTTATATAAGTTGAGTATTGAAGATAAATGGATTAAGAATTGGGAAGAATCTTGCAAAGATGAAAACATGTTGAAGAAAGAGATTTGTATCTGAATGTTGTAGAAACATACCAAAAATGGTAAGAAACCAATTAAGGAGAAAGAGTGTCAGGAAAAATTTGTTAAACTTGTATAGTGGCATTGTTTGGGTACATAATGATGTGAAAATACATTTAGGAAATGAGGGTGAAAGTGAATGAGGAGAAAGAAGGAAAAATAGCCAAAAAAGTTATAAAGGTAAGGAATTTTCAAGAAACCAAACTTGAATTTTGGAGTATTAAAGACTTATTAAAAGGTTATAATGACACAAGGTGTTACAGGAGTTTAAAAATTCAATGAGTGTTGAATAGGTGATTTGGGATAGAGAAAATGAGTTTTGAAGACAAGAATTTTTTCCAAGATAATATTAGTTGATTGGTTTTTTCCGTTTATGTGCAATTTGGCTTATGTTGGGTATTGGAGTTAATTTTTAGGGTTGAAAATAATATTAGAAAAATAAAGACATGGTGAGGTTTATGAGAATGTGGTTAAGATAAGATTGTATTTCTCTATTACACAAAATAGTATCATCAAGATATCAGTCCTAAATAGCAAAGTAGTTCTTATTTTCTAACATTTTGTGTTAATAATTTGTAAAGAAGGAATGTAGGGATGAATGAGTGCGTGGAGGCCTTGGGATGGTGTTAGACATAAATAATACACATGAATAATTTGTATAGAAATATATGAAGGTTCTAGGGTGTAGCATAAGATAAAGGGAGATGTGTTATGGATAAGAGTAGGTTGAGGTTAGGAAAACTAAAGGTATGGAATGTATATCCATCTTATAGGAAATAAATTAGTCCTAGAGTAGATAAGACACCTAAAAATAGAGTTGTTGGTGCAAGACAATAATTCAATAAAATTTATTACATAGTAAGGCATGAGTTTGAAACCTTTTAAAATATCTAATCAAGGAGTTAAGGAGTCTCAGTATTAAATAAAGAGGTAGACCTTATTATGACATGGTTTGGGATTAAGAATTTAAGATAGAAGTACATTTGTAACAAGTGAAATGAAAAATATAGTACAAGGAGACATACTCAATAAAATTAAGACATTATGGAACCATTATTTACATGATTAATAATTTTATTGGTTGTTTAATATGTGTTTTTTATTATTTATACACTAACCGGTATCATAGAGGTAAGATCTTTGGGAGTGGAGGTTGATAATGCTAACAATATTTCGAGAAATTGTAGAAATGTATATTGAAGTATATGGCATGTTATGAAGACAACAATAATAGATAAATACGAAGACAAATTGTAAAGTGAAAAATAAATCCTTTGAGAGAAGAATAAAGAAAACAAAACAAGAAGGTGACTAGAAGAGGAATCTTAGAGTTATAAGTGTGAAGAACAAGATAGTTGAAGATGAGGGAGCTCGTGGAAGCTAAAGTATTTGTTATGGCTAGAGATTAAAATAAGGTTATGAGGAAGAGTTCCTGATGGTAAGTGGGAAGAGTGGAAAGAATTTTGGTGATGATGCGGGGGCATTAATCTTCAATACTGGTCATGTAACCTTCAAATAATTACTTAAGCCCTTTTCTTATATGTAATCTCCGTGGTAATCTTGATAATATGACCATAGTGGTTAGTTAGTTGAAATACTTTGAATGATGAGGTATAAGAACTAATTTGTAACTATTTTCATTGGTTAATCAATAGATTAGAATGATTATTGGAGCTCTAAGAAATGAGTTAGTTGAAGGATTGTTTCAAACAATGATTAAAGGGTTTACGAATTTGTGTATGGTATTATAGTTTGAAATTAGTTTGTATAGAGTGATTTAAAGGCCATGGGAGAATGGAAATAACATAGGTTATATTTCAATAGTTGTATGTAAATTCAGGTTTAAACCCTCCTTGTGAATCTTAACAAACCTATTGTGGGACCGTGACTCACCCAAACTTGCTTTAAGTAGATATAGTGTTTTGGTCAAGAGGAGACTATAATGACCTAATAAATCACCTATCATTTCATGAGAACATGAGGAAAGCTTTAGGGAAGTTTAAGAAAACAAATTTGCAAACATCAATCAAATTGACAACCTTAAAAGCACTTATACCTTGTTTAGAGGACAAAAGACGGTGGATAATTAATCAAAAACATGCTCCAAATAGTGGATGAAATGTACTGGTAATAAATATTCTAAATTCTCATAAATACTTGTACAAGGTGATTTTAGCCTTTGAAGGTAAGTACAATTGATTTAGTGAAGAAAATTGCATTCTCAAAGCTCATGCATACTTTTTGCTAGGGTTTTAAGAGAATTATGTGTTAAAGGGATTTATACTTCAAATTGTGGTTCCAAATTGGGAAGAAGTAGTATTAAGGAGGTTCTAAGACAAATTTTCAAAGTTTTAAACCCTCAAAGGCCCCTAATTTTAAGTAATTGGTGACCGTAGGACTCGGAGTCTTGTAGAAGGTCAAAGAGACTTAAATGGAAGGCTGACATAGTATAGTTGGTAACCTTTTTGCAAAGGAAGACTAAATGAAAAATTTCACAATTTTTTTGCCAAAATGGGTGCCTAAAGAGGTAAATATTATTTGATTTGGGCTCATCTATTATAAATTACATTTTATTTAGTCTTAGGTCACGGCTAGTAGAGAGAGTTAGGCTTGTAGAGGATATTTGTGAAGGAAGTATCAATTGTGCTAGGAGTTGATCCCAACCTTTCACTCCACACCTGGAGGATGGAAAATGGTGTCTAGAAATGATTTGGATTTTCTTGAGTGATCTGTAGAATTATCTAACTCATAACCCACCATCATAATCCTTTTCAAGAATCCTAATTGGCGGAGTTTACAAAGAGGTGACCAAAACTACTAAACCTAGTGAAATCAATCCATTTGAAAGTTGAGATATAATTATTAGATCTGTGATAAAAATGTTTCAAGCCTTGAATAAGACCCTTTGAGCATATAAGGTATATTTTTCATGATTTGGAGGTTACCTAACACTAAGAGAAGAGTACATTTTGCAAGAATTAAGACTAAATTAAAGTTGTTTATCTAATCCATCTTGGTTAAGTGTGTGTGAAGGTGTTTATTCTTTGCATCATTTTGGTATCAAAGTGGAGAACAAGAAGAAAATTAACAAAAATAAGAAGATAGAGGAAAGAGAAAAAATAATTAAGAAGAAAAGAGAAGTGAATAGTTTATCAAATTACCACCAAGAAGAGAGGTCAGAGGAGGAAATAGAGAGCAATCAAGAGATGATGAGTTGGTTTAGTATTAAGAAACATTCATTAAAAATTAGGAGCATTAGAATTTTCTTAGAGAAGAGTAAATCCATTGGATGAAGATAGTGATGAAGAAGAAGAGAGGGGGAGGAAGGAAAGAGAGTGCCGAGAAAAATAAGGACCGGATGTAAAGCTCCTAAAGGAAGTCATGGGAGTAGGTACAAAATCAAGGATGAAGGTACCAGAGTATGGTGGAATCTTGCATCCAAAAGAATTGATAGTCCTGGATAGAAAAAATGGACAAGTACTTTAATTTTGACAGGATAGTAAAGGACAAGAAATTGAAATTTGCATGCACCAAATTAACAAGACATGTAGTTATCTAGTGGGAATTTTTGCAAGAAGAAAGATTGATTAGAGGTAAAGAAAATATCAAGAAATGGGAAAAGATAGTGGAAAATTTTAATGGTAAGTTAATTCCTTAAGACTACTTGTAGACACTAAAATTAGGTCACACTCCCCTTTGGTCCCTCGATGAATAAACACCCTTCATCACATTCACCTAGCCATGGCCCCTTTCACCTCACTAACCCCAAATGAATATTTCTGCATGCCTCTATATAGATAGATGGCCGCCCCCGCCCAACCATCAACCATAAATCGAGATAGGGAGTTATCTTTGGATGATAAGCTCAGGGTAGACAGTCCCTTCTATAGATAGGGAGATAGGGTGGAGATTTCCGATTCGGTATCAAGAACATTAATTTCACTATATGTATTATATAAATATCTTATTTTAAATAATATCCACACATACTGATTCACATATACACTCTACCAAGCTAACTCAACCTAAGACTTCTTATTAGTAAGTTGTCATAACTAACTAAGACTTACCCAAACCCTAAAAATCATTACATTCCCTCTAACCACATTCCCACATGCTTACAAGAATCAAAGAGATAACACATCTTCAGAGAGTGAATTCAAAGAGAACACACATGCAAGGAAGGAGATCAAGAACTTTCTCTTGCATAGCCATCCTAGCCATGATCTAATCTAACCAAGCAAAGAGGAATGTACATACAGCCCATGCAAAAGCTTTCTTTTAGTTGGTGATCACTTGTAGCCTTCAAACCTCTCATCAGCACCTCCATCCCTCACTCACAGACATCCAAGACCAGAATCCAAGTAAGTATAACGTCATACTTCTCTGGTTTATTTCATTTCATCATTATTTTATCATCTATTGTTTACCTACCCACCTATTGACCTTCTCCAACACTTCCACCTCCATATACCCATTAAAATCTCACCAAATCCTACCCAAGTCACCCAATACCTCATCCCGACTAACAAAATCCTTTGTGCAATCACAAAGGAGACCTAAAGCTTGTTCTGTGGCATTCCCAGATTTCCACAGTAACCGGCACCGGTTACACCTAACCACCATCATCGGTCACCCTTAACCAACATCGGTCTCTGTATTTTCCCATACAACCTAGAACAGAGACCTACCCACCTAATTTCACCTCACCCTCATCCATCTCCTGTGATTACCTGAGACCTCTATTAACTGCAGAGACCCAAAACTAGTTACTTGACCTTTGGATCCTATTCTAGACCTAGCCTGTTAGATTAGATCTATTTCTTATTGTGTTTTAAGTGAGATACCTAAATCATTTGAACTACAATAGGATTAACTTTGTTTACAACATTAAATTATTTAAAACAATGGACTGACAACCATCTAGGAAGTATCACACTTCTCGGATCTAGCATACGCTAGGTAGTTCACTGCATATATTGTTTAATTCCTTTTGGTGGTCTTGCTTTTCATTACAGGTAGTTCCTCCTAGCCAAAAGGAAGTTCTCACAATCAGCTATGGATTCGGAAGTCATACGTGCACAACAACCCATCAACCAACATTTGAACAGGTATTCCTCCTATGCCCGTTACCCTATTTGTTTCATCAATACTTCAAAGAAATGATCTAGAATAGGTGAAACATTTTGGCACACCCGGTGGGACCCATCCGGGGTTCCTTGCATTTCATTCATTCCTAGGAAAAATTGTGTGTTTGTTTCCTTTCTGAAAAGCATACACATTAATCTTCTTCCTTGGTAACCCACCTTTTCTTTCTATTTGCTCTAAAGGAAACCTTTCTTTTGGTGTAATTAAAAAGAACCATTTCTTCATGTTTTTTGCATTGTAGTGAAAGAGCATCCCTCTTCCTCTTCATCTCTTTGTGTCATCCAACTTCACACTTTGATTTGGGCTTAAAAATAAGTGCATTGCATTCTGATTTATCACATTAGCTCACATTAATTGAGGGCAACCTATATGCTGGAAGTCATGACCAGCTGATGGTTGATAAATGAATCGTAGAAAAGCACTTCTTTCCTTTTCTCTTTCTCTGAGTCTTACCAAGCCTCACAAAAATTCAAATATACACATTCTTAAACAACATCCTACCTGGAAGAAGTTGTAGGTGATCACATGATCATGGTATAGTGGGCACCCAGCTCGCTGCTCTGTCGAGTCATACTTTGAGTGAAGCCCACCCCCACCATAACATACCTGAAACCTCACCTTTTAGATCTCCTTCTTTGTAGGAAGCCATCCTCACCAAAAAACTCTATTTCACAACTCATGTGTCAGTCCCTAAATAGCATAAGCTAAACAAACATAATAGAAAAGGGCACTCCTAGGATCACATTTTTCTTAGTGTTTCTGCTTGGCTTGCGTTTTGAGGTGAGAGATCACGTTCTTCATTTTTTTGTTCATCCTTGCATGCTCCTCATCATAGCTGGTGTATTCCAAGCTTCACCTGAGTGTGCCTGGGCCATATCATCATCATTCTCAGAATTTATGGGTCTGATTCTACATCATATTTTAATTCACAACCACTTTTCTTTCATCACTATTTCAATTTCACAAGTAACATCATCATCGGTTACCTTTGACCGTCGTCGGTTATACCCAACCGACATCGGTTCCAGGTCCTTTTGCTAACCTACCCAAAAGGACATTTTATTCATCATCTTCCACTTTTCATAGTCCCTGTCACTACCATCATACCCATTGACATTGTAAACATCATCAAATTTGGCATACCTATCAGATTTCACCTTCTACTTTGTTTTTCACTCACTGTCCATTTTTTTTTATAGTGTGGCAAAGGTGGTTACCCCGACCGTGTCGGTTTTCCTAACGGCATTGGTTAGCCTTGTTTCACATTCCAACCATCATTTGGTACCTAATCCACTTTTTTTACCACTAGATTCACCTGTTCTGCTTTTTTTATGTCATTTAAGAGAGAAGCAGCCCTACGATCAAGATCTTGGTTCACATGGTTGACCCAAAGACAAGCAAGCGCACTTGTATTTCATGCCAGTTGTCAACCACTCCCACCTAGTCCTTCACCACCTTCCATTTTATCACCAGCCATGGATCCCATCCAACCTATTACTATCACTACTGGAGATGAGGAGTTTGCATGACTCCTTGACCAAAACCCTGCCGCTTTGTAGTTTTACCTTTCCCATTCATCCACTCGAGATGCCTCGGGTCAGTTGATATATGGCATGCCCATATCTATCCCCCGACTCTCATTCCCACTCCTGCATCAGCCCCATCTGGCTCTGTGCTACCCACATCTACCTTACCCCATTCATTTCATAGCTAGGTCCTATACCCGCTATGACTGCCACATCTGCCATCTCCGTGGCACCCGTTACATCCACCATACCCTCGAAAACTACCCCAAACACAACCTCATCCACCCCTAATGTCTCACACATACCCATAGCTACATTACCACCTCCGTGTTGGTGACCCCTACCCCATTTCAGAACGTGGTCCTTTCCATTCCACAATCGTTAGCCCCTATTGCCACTAGGGTTACCATGACCCTTCCACCTCCCTATACATACTACCAACAACCTCCCATTTCATCCATTATTCACTCGGTACGTACCCCTTGTTTCACTACCTTCTTCTCAATCAACCTACATGGCAGCCCCATACACTAGAGTGCCACCCCTGTTATATGCCCAAAACCAACCCTCTCATGCTATAGGAGGCACCCAATCATCACAACCCACCAATGACCTAATTAAATTGATGTTGGACAAGATGCAGACATTGGAGGCATCGGTTTCAAGCTCCCACAACACTCTCACCTATGATGAGATTTGCAATGAGCCCATCCACCCATCCATTCCTATCCGCTCATACCCCGTGCATTGGGAAATGCCTAAATTCAATCATTTCAATAGAAAAGAAGACCCAGCAATAACATTTTGTGGTCATTCAAACATGGGTGTTATCTGATCACTCATGATGATGCCTTGCTCTTGAGAACCTTTCCCATGTCCCTCACTAGACCTGCATTAGATTGGTATAGTGGGTTACCTAGACACTCTATATTCTCATTCAATCAGGTAGCCCAAGCCTTCTTGGATCATTTCTCTATCAATATCATCAAGAAGGTTACCATGACCGATCTATACTCCACGCATCAAGTATGAGGATGAATCTATCAGATTTTGTTGCTCATTGGCATAGCTTGATCAACCAACTCACCTTCCAACTGCCCCAAACAAAACTCATCGAGCTCTTCACATGGGCTTGTGCTAGACATATCTCACCGACCTTAGGTCCAAACCTTCCGAACATTCGATGAAGCATTCACTATGGCATGAAAGTTAGAGATTTGGGCCATCGAAGAGAAGAAAATCCAATTACGCAATAAAAATTTGGCATTCAAGTCAAATGATACCTCTTCTTCTTCCAAACCACAAAACAATTATTCAAAAGCTAAGGGCACCGCTAACGCTAGTGGTACTCAAGGCCAGCCCAACACATCCATCAAATCAGGCTACCCCCTCATCTAATCTCTCACCCATCTAGACTTTTCAATTCAGATGAGAGTAGTGGAAATATACCCCAATCGGGGAACCTTACTCTTTTGTCTTAGAAAAGCTTATCAAAGCTGGAGCCATCACCCTTCCACCTATAAAACCACACACTGGTTTTGACCCTGCTCACCCCATGCCCGCATGGTATAAAGAACATGATTTTTGTAATTATCATCGAGTAAAGGGTCATAGTGATGGAAACTGCATCACTTTCAAGAATATTGTCCAAGAAATGCTCGAGAAAGGTGAGTTAACCATGGATAATCCTAATGCACCTGCCAACCAAAACCTACACATCTTCAAGAAACCATTTCCCAACCATGCCCCTTCATCTGATCAAACCGGTGAGACCTCAACTCATGATACCCATACCCATGAGGTTCATGCTATCTTTAATGACGTACCCATCACCTCCCAATTACCCCATATTCCTTCCATAGAGGAGATCCTAGCCCAAAATCCTCCTTCCGCATCGAACCAACCTCCCATGTTCCTTCACCAACAGAGGAACACCTTTCATCTCCTTCATCACCTACGGAGGAGTCTTGCTAACATTGAGACCATCTCACCCCTGGCTTTCCCACTTAGAGAACCGACACCTACATTACCTCCTCCACCCATAGAGGAGCACCCATTATCTCCTCCACCCACAGAGGAACACCCATTACCTCCTCCACCCATAGAGGAGCACCCATCATCTCCTCCACCTATAGAGGAGCTCCCATCATCTCCTCCACCTATCATAGACCCAGTTGAGATACCTTTTGCCTCTTGGTGAGCATTCTCCATCCGCTACCCAAAATCCTGCTTGACCTACTTTCGGCTCTCTTACCCATGGAAGCTGAAGCTAGCCAATTTCCCATCTCTAAGACACATTTTATGGGAATTTCCATTAGGTCCTCATCAACTCCACCTACAGATGTGTCATTCTCATGTTTGGCCGATCACTTAGATTATGTGGATAGAGCCTTACTATGGGGGCACCTTTTGCTTCCTGTCTCAACATAGATGCAGAGGTCACTTACTGATACCTCCACTATCTACCCAAAAATATTTTGACCAATCAAACCAAACACAACCACCTCTATCATAACTCCTTCCATGACACTTGTTATAGCTCAAACCACACCCTTACCCATAACTCAACCTACACCTAAACCCAAACCCATACCTACAACATTTTCCTCGACTAAACCTATTACCACTTTAGGGGTCACCCCGACCACCAGCCTTACTCATCCACCTATCAAACTGGATTTAGCTACATCCTCCAAAGTCAACACCATACCTACTCCTACACCCAAATAGAAGAACCAAACCCATCGACCTCATACCCATTTCGCCTAATCACACTGCACCTATCCCATCCATCTTAGGATCTCAACTTCCCCACATGGTCAAGAAACCTCCACCCACCAATAAACCAAAAACACAACAACCCATTCCTTCCTCACAAACCTCTAATCTCCCCAGATGCCCAACATGACTTACACCCACACCTGCAACATCTTTACCACCCATACCTCCAATACCCTCAGTTATTGCTTCACTACCCACTACACTTCAGTCACTGTCTCTCACACCCCAAGCACGACCCATGTCATCTACCTTCACAACACCCCCATTATCCCCATGGGTAACTCACCCTCTTCCTCCATCTACTTTTCCTTCTAGACCTCATACACCCACATCACCTTTACCCAAGAAGGTGCAACCCAAAAGAAAAACTCCACTACCCCACAATAAGGTAGTCAAAACAACCACACACCCTCCTACCCATCCATCTACTATACCCCTACCTAAACAAACACATGACCGACACCTAAAACCACACCAGCACCTCAAACCCATAGCTCGATCCACTCCTCCTCTTCCAAAGACCATTCCTCGACAATCAACCACACCTACACCCAAACCCTTCACTTCCCATTGCGATCCACTAGCAGGTCCTATGCCAAAATTTTAACCAACCTCCTGAGACTTTTGTCATCACATTACCGCCACTCAGACCTTATGACCCCCTCAAACCCAAGCCAAAAGGGTTTGATGATACTAAAATTTGTGCATACCATCATGTGCAGGGCATGATGTGGAGAACTGCAAGGCCTTGAAAACCATCCTTATCCAATTATGTCCACCAGAAACCAACTTTGATGATGATGACCTTCTCGATGAGGATCCTACTTCACCAACACCCATTCCCACACTACCCACTCAACAACCACAACCTCCACCCTCACAACTCCTAGAGCCACCCCAAGATTTGAAATTAACATGGTTCACATCGAGAACTTGCCACACGCCACCACCCAAATGTCGTTGTGCCCAACTCACCTCACAAGGTTTTTCTCCTCCAGTAGGTTTTTTCCCTTCGTGTCGTTATACCACTCATCCTACACCTTCTCCATTTAACAACTCCCCTCAAATCAACATGATACACATCACTACACATGCGTGCAGAAGGATAAGGGAAAAGAAAAGGAAATTGACCCACCAACCAATCCTATACCCAACATACCATCTACACCCATACCTAAAATCACTATCTGCATGGCCCCATGTACCCCATTTCTAATGGTGTCACACATCACACCATGCTCAAACAATTACATCAATCTCCCCTCAAAATGTCCTTATATGACCTCATTCAAACCTCAGAATCCCATCATCAAGCTCTCATGGAGGTTCTTCAATCTATTGAGGTTTTACCCAATGACCCTACACCCGTAGCCTCCATTATCACACCCCATCATGTAGCCTCTCTCACCAAATTACCACCTTCATCTTCACCCCACCCTATTCACCAAGTAGCCTCCCTTAGCTTCTCAGAGGAAGAGATCACACCACACCAAAATGATGACCTGACCCAACCCTCTTCATCTTGTCCACATCGATGACATGGGTACATGTGTGATGATTGATGGGGGCGCTAGCATTAACATCATTTCATCCCATGCATTCACTCAAATGTGCATACTTGACAATTACATGCATAAACATCCGGTCATGTTGCATTCATTCAATGATGCTATCACCTCTACACTAGGCACCATCATCCTCCACATTCGCGTGGGCCCCCACACTATTCTAGAATTGTTTTATGTCTTGGAGGGGAATTCCAATATAACTGTTGCTTGGTAGACCCTGGATCCATGTCATGGGTTGCGTTCCTTCCACTTTGCATCATTGTGTAAAGTTTGAACATGAAGGACACACTTATACCATTCCAAGCTGACCCTCACCTTTCAAAACATGCAACATGCTTTACCGACCCAATGATGTGCTCATACCTATTAAGCCATCTACCTCCACAACCGCTACTTCTTCACCTACGCCTCCACCTACCAAGTACAACCACTACTTCTACCACACATACCTCCTCCATTCCTACCACTACCATAACCTCCACAGCTGACCCATCACTTCCCAATCCATTAACTCTACCTCAAGCATCGACCTCGACACTTTATCCATACCAGCTACCTACATACCAACCATTGATCCCTTGGAAGGTGTTTTTCAATGCCTCACTCTGGGGGAGTACCGCTTATATAGTGTCAACACATTCCTTACTCCACAAGAGTATGGAAGCCTTCACCAACACCCATGTTATGATCACCATATAGGAGAATGTCTCCTTTATGGTCCTCCTTACCTTCGTACTAGTCTCACCTATGGGGGACTTGATACTACCACTTACACACCCAAACCACCGCCACAAACCTACCCATTTTTTCTGACTTCCAATCACTTACCAATCACCATTTCACCCACACCTTCCTACACCGATGTGCGTGGAAGGGTTTTGGTTTTGGATTTTATGAGCAAGGCCACCATACCATTATTCCATGTACCACCCTGCAAACATAATGACCATAGTGGTATCGGCTTTCCCAAACCACCTACCAAACAGGCCCGCATTGAACTCATTAAGGACACTAGCTCTTCTACACCTTCTTCACCCACTCCACCTTCATCACCACCTTCACGATGGAGTCGATGGATCCTGAATCTATCCCTCCTAATTTTTTTTTCATAAACACCATTTCCTTGGGGCCTCTGACTTATCAACGCGAGGGCGAGGCCCCTTCCACTCTTCCCTTCCTGTATCCTAAAATGATCGATGATGATACACCTTCAATTAACATCATTCAATGTAGGATGATGAATCCATACTCACCTACCTTGGTGTAGAAGACTCATATATTCATCGGTCGTTACCTTCTGAGATGCAAACCATGTTGAATGAATCGACTATCGAGATCAACATTCATACTCAGGATGACCCACACATCCTAAAGATCAGACAATCTTTAGATGCTACCAAACAGAAGCCATCACTTCTTTTCTCAGAGATCATAACCATGCTTTCACTTGGTCTTATGCGTAGACATGCCCAGTATTGACCCCACCATAGTGGTCCACAATATCGTAACCATTCCCGATGCCAAACCCATCAAACAAAAGCTGAGGAAAATGCACCCTCGCATTGCTCTTCTCATCAAAGAAGAACTTCAATGCCTTCTTTCCATTTCCTTCATCTTACCCATTGATTATCCTCATTGGATTTCTAACATTGTCCCTATCACTAAAGCAAGGGGACTCCACATTGCACATGGACTTCCGTGACCTCAACCTAGCCTTCCCGAAAGATGACTTTCCCTTACCTGGTATTGACCACTAGTTGACCTTACCACTGGTCATGAGATGCTATCACTCATGGATGGCTTCTCGGGTTATAACCAAATCTTGCTTTGCCCTAGAGGATCAACACAAAACCTCATTCATCACCCCTTGGGGACCTTCTGCTATCGAGTCATGCCTTTTGGCCTTAAAAATGCTGGTGCCACATATCAACGTGGGCTATGACTTACATCTTCCATGACATCATGCATCACATATTGGAAGATTACGTGGATGATCTCTTGGCTAAATCTAAATGCCACTCGAGCACCTAACCATCCTCAAAACCATCTTTGACCGCCTCATTAAATATTGTCCGCCTTCAGCCTAAGAAGTGTGTCTTCATGGTTCTCTCAGGAAAGCTCCTGGGATTTATTATTTCCCTCCATGGTATAGAAGTTGACCCTACTAAAGTCAAGGCCATTCTGAAATGCCTCCACCTACTAACCTTAGACAACTCCGTAGTCTTGCAAGGTAAGTTGCAGTCCATTCACCATTTCATTTCCCAATTATCTGATCGATGTCAACCATTTCATCATCTGCTCAAGAAGGATGTCTCCTTTAAATGGGATGATGACTATCACAAAGCTTTTGAGGCCTTAAAACAATACCTTCTCCAACCACCCATACTCATTCCACCTAAAGATGATCAACCTTTTTACCTATACATATCAGCTACCGATCATTCCTTGGGAGCCATGCTTGCTCATCGTGATGAACAACATAGGGAGAGCAGTGGTTTATTACATAAGCCATACTCTTTTGGACTATGAAACCCGATACACCCATCCTCAAAAAAACTTTTCTTAGCCTTAGTTTTCATTGCCACCAAACTCCGTCATTACCTACTCAACCACAAAACCTATGTTGTGACCAACACCGACCCCTTACACTTCATGTACGCCAAACCTTATCAAAATCAGCGGGCCACACGATGGCTTATGATTTTAGCTGATCTTGACCTCAAATTCATTCATCAAAAGTCCATCAAGGGCCAAGCTATCACCGACCAATTGGCCGATGCACCTATTTTCGAGGATCAACCCTCTAATTTTGACTTTCCAGATGAGTCAATTACTACCCTTTCCTGGATGAACCTCCTTACCAAATGACACTCTTTTTCGATGGTTCCAAGTGTCAAGCGTGGGGGTGGGGCTGGTATTATCCTCATTCCTCTTGATGGTGAACCCATGCCTTTGTCTTTCAAATTAGATTTTGAATGTACCAACAATATTGCCGAATACGAAGCGCTCGTACTAGGTCTCCAAGCCACCTATGCCCTAGATGTTAAATCAATCAACATCTTTGGTGATTCTCAATTGGTCATAAACCAAGTCAATGGTATGTACCAATGTCGTAATGAGATACTTCAAAAGTATAAACATCATGTAGACATACTTTTGACCACCTTTGATCATTACACCCTTCAAACCATCCCACGTTCAACCAACAAATTTATAGATACCATGGCCTGCTTAGCTTCCCAAATACCCGCTTCACCCGCCGATTCTACAATCTTTGTCACCATACAATGACTCCAATCACCTTCTTATTTACCTCATGATGTTTACTCGATCAGAACCGATACCCCTGACCCGAGTGACCTTTGGTATAAACAATACTCGACTACCTTTCTCTCTCCATCTTACCTCCTGATCTTCACCGTAATGGACAACGCGCCTTCCTTAAAAAGGTCTCTCGTTACGTCATCATCTTGGGGGACTCCTCTATAAGCATGGATTTGATGGTATTCTCTTACGATGCCTCACAAGTTCTGAAATTCCTTATACCATTAAGGAGGTTCATGATGGCATATGTGGAGGTCACTTCAGTGGCCTTGCTATTGCTAAGTGTATTCTTCACCTAGGCTATTATCTGGTGACCCTTAACCATGATTGTTGTGACTACGTCAAACATTGTGTAAAATGCCAACAACATTCCAATCTTCATCATACACCCAGTCATGCCTTACAAGTCACTCGTGACCTTTGGCCCTTCTCTCAATGGGGTTTGGATCTTGTCGGAGAGATCAATCCTCATTCATCCCAATGTCATCAATGGATCATCACTACTACCAAATATTATACAAAATGGGTGGAAGCCATACCACTCATTTCACAAAAGTGGAGAAAATATGTGAGTTCATCAACCACCACATTATTTTTCACTTTGGTGTTCCTCATCGCCTCATCACTGATAATGGAAAACAATTCAAAAATAAAACATTGCAAAAACTTTTGTGACGCCTTTGGCATTCAACTTAGTTTCTCATCACCTTATTACCCACAAACCAATGGCCAAGCTGAATCCACTAACAAAACCTTAAAAAAATTCTTATGAAAGTGGTTGACGATACTGGGAAGGATTGGCATACGCACATTCCTTTTTGCCCTATGGGCATACCGCACTAGTATTCACACTTCCACTACGGCCACACCCTTTTCTCTGGTCTATGGTACAGAGGTAGTTCTGCCTCTCGAAGTCCAGATCCCCTCACTGTATTTCTCTCCATGACATGCTCAATGATGATGACTTTTTCATAAGACCATTTAGCACAACTAGAGTTATTAGATGAACGTCATCTTAATGCTCTGGATCACCTTCAAGTTTACCAAAAATGTATCAAATGTGCCTATGAAAAATGTGTTCATGAACGAACCTTCCAAGTCGGTGACCTTGTCCTGAAAGAAAATCAACACGTAACCAAAGTAGAAAAAAGTAAACGGGAAAATTTTCTCCTAATTGGCTTGGACCATACATCGTAACTCATACCTATGGATCAAGAGCTTATCATTTATCTTCACTCGATGGTAAACCCGAACCTGAGCCCCTTAACGCCTTGCATCTTTGACCATTCTATTGTTGACTTGTCATCCTACCTCACCTTTTGTCTCTTTCCATGCTCATCCCTTGAGTGCTATTCACTCCATACACCTCACCAATGATTAAACAAGAATCATGTGAGTACCATCACTAGTTATCTTCTCTTGAATATGTGTACCATGACACTGCACATAGCATGATTCTCATGGATACTTTTCATCTACCTTTAGATGAGATCCCATGGTCATTTCTCCTTGCCTTTTGAACAAGAGTCCTATCCTTCACCTTGGTCTTGTCCATGACTACAAAGACCTCACATGGGACCAAACTCCTTGAGTCAAACTTCTAATAAAAAGATGACTCCCTCAAAAGGACATCTTCCTCTCGACAATTGCTGCTATAAATAGACTGCTCCCTCGAAGGACAACTATGTAAAGCTCTTTTTTAAAAAAAAAAAAAAAATGAGAGCAACCAAAGCTTCCCGCATCGATCAGCTTCACGAAGACCTCAAGGAGTTCAATTTTATTTATCCCATATAGACTTTCCCATCATCGATCAGTCTATCTCAACTATAGGTCAAAAATAACAACCTTTTTGTCATGGACTTGCCCATTGTGACCTCGGATCTCTTTCCCAAAGTGCATGCTACCTCATACCATATAAAAATTAACTACCTTTCACCCTTCTTACCATTCCCACTCCCATTTCCTCATTGCCTCAAGGGACTTCTTGGAACTTAGACATTTGGTGATCATGTGACTACTTTTCACCGTAAAATAATCAATCATGCAATGTCTTTAGGGTCTTATGTTCATCACCTCCTCCAAGGTATGATCTACTCGGTATGATCCTCCCCAATCAGGTGGCTTTATTGCCCCCTCTCATCTTTTAACCATCTTTGCTTACATTTTGATTACCTTATACAGGACTTGGTCCTCGACGCTTACTTTTGGGGTAATCTTCTTCTTTCACCACAATCAACCCCACCTACATCACTTTACCTATAATCCACCCACACCTACCAAACCTAAACCCACAACATGCCCAAAAACCTACCACCTCATTTTCATACCTCCTCATATTCTTCCCTAGCTCATGGGAGAACTACATCGGCCTGAGGTCCCTTTTTTCACCGGACTATGTAGGTAGCACTCCGAGGGCATGGGGCCCTTGGAGGTTAGCTCGGCCATCCTCTACCCTCAACAATTCATCTTCCATGTGCCTCACATTACATCACACCTAACTTCATTTCCCTTTTATACCCAACATTGGAAATTAAACCACATACATAACAAGTTGTTTCATATTTTAAACATTATCACAACATACATTTATTATGCCTACCATTTCTCTATCATCACTATGCATAGATTATACCACATCTCACATATGACCCATAGTATCATTCATTAAAAAAATAATGAATCACAACTTCACCTACTTTCAACACAACCATGCCTAAAAACCTGACTCAATCCATGCCTATAACCTGACTCAACCATGCCTAAACTCAACCATGCCTATAACCGAACCATGCCTAACTCAACTCATCCATGCCTAACCACTCAACCATGCCTAACAACCGACTCAATCCATGCCTAAACCAACCTTGACTCAACCATGCCTAAATCAACTTGACTCGATCCATGCCTAAACCGACCTGACTCCACCATGCCTAACTCACCTAATTTCCATCCATATCAAAACAAAAATCCATATCTCATCTAACACAAGCCATAAATCAAAATCTCATAAACACATCAACAAATCAAAAAATACCATGTATCTCATCATATAAATAAATAAATGTGTATCTCAAATATACATGGCTATCTCATCATGTCCATCATCTCAAAAATGTTGGCACGCAGGCTGATATATAATACAAAATGTCATCGCACAGGCCGGTCTCATATATACAAAAAAATAATGAAATAATACACAAAATCTCTTTGGCACAGCAGCTAGTATATACTCAAAATATACAAATCACTCATACATCCTCACTATCTTTGGCACGCAGGCCGGTATGTGATAAAAAATACAACTATCTTTCAGGCATGCAGGCCGGTATATATATCTCAAAAAAATAGCTATCATACATCAAAAACTAGGTGACCGCATATCAGGCATCTCACCGGATGTCCTCCATCTCTATGTCACCTGTACCCTCGGCCTCCTGTGTCCCTGCTAGCACCTCACCTAGAGCTAGTCTCTGCTGTGCTAGTGGCCTCTCCCTGATCGGGCCTCAGAGCTCGCTGACCTCTGTGCTCTCCACACTATGAGTGTGGGATCTCATCCTCTCACTGGATGCCTTGTGCCCTGTACTGGCATAGGATATGAAATCTATCCAGCCACCATAAGCTGGTCTTGATAGTATCTCACCTCACCTAGGGCATCCCGTAACCTAGATAGGCATGGTCTGTGGTGGTCCCATAGGTCTCGGCCCCTGTACCTACCCCCTACAACACCCCCGCCCTGCCGCCGTGAATCGGGACCTGCTCTCCGGTGCTGTGGTGGTGCCCCTACCCCTGTGCATGTATCTGGGCCTGTAGGGCCCCAATCTATGTGCTTGGGTTGTGGCCAACTGGCCCTGTAAACCTACCACCTGAGCTTGTAAGGCTGCCACCTGACCACCCCCCCTCCTGACCATCTCCATCTCCTCCATCAGCCATCTGGGCCTGCAGACTAGCCACCTGTATGTGTAGCTCTGCTACCTCTACCTCTAAACCCTCCAACTGTGTCTATAGTATACCCAACTGGGTAATCAGCATATAGCTACCTACCCCTGTAGGGTGTCTCTCTACACTATAATGGTAGCTAGGTCTGGCTGCCCCGGTCTGGGTGGTATGGCTCATAATTGAGCCACCCACCACCACTGTACTGTCTATACATCCGGCGTCATCTATCCACCGATCCACTGGCTACTCCTCCTCCCCTGTGGGCATTGTAGGCTGTGGTAGAGGTAAGGGCCTCTCCACATCATCTCTCCGATACTGTGGGAAGGGTGGAGGAATGTCTGTAAGAGCCCAAACTGCCATCAGACTCTATCTACCGGGATCATCTCATCCTCCCCGACACGGTGACCTTGTATCCACTCTCTCTAGCTAGAGCTCACTAGCTCCTCATGCATATGCCTATATGAGGGGAATCCCACATATGGCCTCCATATAATGTCCACTCTAGACAATCCCTCCAGTAACTACCGAAAATGGGCCACATCATGTGTCGGCCTATCCGATCTCTCACTCTCCTATCACCGGCACCCATCTCCTGTATCCCACCCACACAAATCTAGGTGGGAATGCATCTCTCTTGGGGCATCCCTATAGGCACGCACACAGACTATGTGCTCATAGGCCCAATAGTGTAGTATAAATGTACAACACACATAGGCTAAACCTGCAGCCACCCATATGCCCACACTCTCTGTATAGCTGCACCAAGAATGTTGGTGCCTAGAAAAGTGGGTCTCATGCACCATCATGTCGTGGAGTACCCCCATCAGTGATGGGGAAAGCATCCACCCTCTGCATCTGGCAGTGCATAGCAACACACTGCCTCCATCAATAGGACCACTAGCCTCGTCTCCTCCGGATGGGCTAGGTACATCTCTCCATAGCTCAAACTGGCGCTATGGAATCTCAGATCAGCCACCCCCTCACCAAAAATAGTCACAATCAACTCTCTCGAGGCCTCGAGAGAGAGATAATACACCTGGGCACCCAATATGGGTAACCAAAGAATCTAGAACACGTCCTCAGGGTGATAGTCATCTCACCCATCGGCAGGTGGAATGTGTTGGTCGCGGAGTCCCATCTATCGATGAGCAGTGTGACCATCAAGCTGGGCTAAACAACATGTCTATAGTGAAAACCCCACTCAAACCCACTACCTCCACACATGCAGCTCCAATGGGGTCGTTTCACACGCACGCACTATCACAAGTAGTGGGGAACCTTGTCCCGCATATGTAACTGCGCTCTCCCCTGCATCCAATACAAACACAACATTAATTTACCTATATCAATCCCTATTCACCAATTATCATTTTCCTACACCCTATTTTCACCCTACCCATCTCAACCACCTAGCCCACATCACTTTTGGACCCTTGTGCCCACTAATCGACCGGTACCGGTTCATCCTAACCGACCCCGGTCACCCTTTAACCGCACTGGTCACCTGTTTGGTGACCGATACCGGTTCACCCTTACCGACCATGGTTACCCCTTAACGGCATCGGTCACCTATTTGGTGACTGATACTGGTTCCACCTAACAACGCCGGCCACACTTGACCGATCACTGTCATGGAAAAACCCATGACTTCCCAAAACCCCCCTTTTCTAAAAAACCCCCCCCCCTTTTACCCCACCTACAATGACCTAAACTACTCCTGGACCTCTACCCATCCCACCTATACTATTTACTACCCTCCCCATTCCTCCTTTTACCCAATATTCCCCCATTCCCAAATTCCATTTTTACCCACCCACAAAACTGAAAAACCAAACAAAACCTAAACCAACACTACAATAATCCTCTAATCTATCAAATCAACAAAAGAGTAGGGCACTTACCTCATCGCTACTTGCCGCCATCTCGGTGGCATGTCTGGCCATCTATACGGTGGCCCGCCCGATCCCTCTCTCGGCCTCTCCATCACCGAATAGCTACTCGCAACCTCCGACCAATCAAATCTCTTGCCCTGATCCCGTGGACCCGCTACTCACCAACCAATCCCTCATCAAATCACACTACCAACTCACTGTTCCATTTCATCCAGACACTTTTCTCTCTTTTTCTCTTTTTTTGTCATTTTCTCACTTTGCACAATAACAAATGAATAACAAAAAACATGTGATTTTTTTTTGTTTTTATAACCAACCCGACCTAACCGACATCGGTTACCCTTGACCAAAGCATCGGTCGCATGCCCTACCTACCCATCGTTGGTTGACCTATACCGACATCAGTTATCCATGACCGGCATCGGTCACCCTCACCTACACATTGCCCTAAATTACCCTTTTTTTTCCCTTTTACCCCACCCTTCACCCTGACCATTTACCCCACCCCACCTTTACCCTACCCATTTACCTCACCTTTCCAACCCTCATCATTTACCCCACCCCACCTTAACCCCTACCTTGGCCTTACCCATGCCGTGACCTAGATATTTGGACCTGGACCATCGCTAGTGACCTTTGACCTCATGTGTTCGCTATACCTGCGCAGCACCTTTTACTGTGTTGATTGACCTAATGACCTTACCTAGCCTATTACCATGACCATTTATCCTGACCCTACCTTTGGTGTACCAGAACATACCTAAACATTCCTGCACCTAACCTACATTGTGTTTCCTGACCATATCCTATACCTTGGATATCGAATCACTTCAACCTTGTTTGGATAAACCTATCGACCTTAGATGATGTAGAGTTTTTCCTACTCTTCAACCCGGTAGTGTGTTGTAGTTTATACATGTGTGTGCATTTGATTATTGCTACCTTTGACCCTGACCCATTACCTAGATTACCCGAGTAGACCTTTTACCCTTTTTTTCCCATGCCCACCTGCCTTTTCCTCACATTTACCTTTTATCAAACCACTCACCGATTCTACCTTTGCCTCGTCAGTTCTGGTTTGAGGGGGATCACCTTCACCCACACATGGGGCAACCACATCTTATTTTTGTTAGCATCACTTACCAATACAAGCTACACAACAAAAAGGGGCAAAATGTAGACACTAAAATTAGGTCACACTCCCCTTTGGTCCCTCGATGAATAAACACCCTTCATCACATTCACCTAGCCATGGCCCCTTTCACCTCACTAATATTAATTAATTAATTAATTAAATTAATTCATTATCCTCACTATATTTATTATTTAAATATCTTATTTTAAATAATATCCACACATACAGTTCACTTAGACACCTCACCAAGCCAACTCAACCTAAGACCTATTCTTAGTAAGTTGCCATAACTAACTAAGACTTACCCAAACCCTAAAAATCAATGCCTACATTCCCTCTAACCACATTCCCACATGCTTACAAGAAGCTCCCAGTCTAATCCATGGGTTAACGACATGAGATCCGAGGAAATCAAGAGGATCTCCCTAGTTTAGTAAACCTAGGAAATCCCACCTTGACCGATGCCGGTTACCCCTAACCATCACCGGTTAAGCTGAAACCACCATCGGTTACCCTTTTAACCCCAAAACAACCTTATTCTCAAGGTTGAGAAGTTGAAAAAAAAGAAGGTTGGAAAAATGTTGGCAGAAGGTTGGTGAGCATTAACACATCTCAAAGAGATAACACATCTTCAGAGAGTGAATTCCAAAGAGAACATGCATGCAAGGAAGGAGATCAAGCACTTTCTCTTGCACAACCATCCCAGCCATGATCTGATCTAACCAAGCAAAGAGGAATGTACATGCAGCCCATGCAGAAGATTTCTTTCAGTTGGTGATCACTTGCAGCCTTCAAACCTCTCATCAACACCTCCATCCCTCACTCACAGACATCCAGACTAGAATCCCAAGTAAGTATAACATCATACTTCTCTGGTTTATTTCATTTCATCATTATTTTATCATCTATTGTTTACCTACCCACCTATTGACCTTCTCCAACACTTCCACCTCCATATACCCATTAAAATCTCACCAAATCCTACCCAAGTCACCCAATACCTCATCCCGACTAACAAAATCCTTTGTGCAATCACAAAGGAGACCCAAAGCTTGTTTTGTGGCATTCCTAGATTTCCACAATAACCGGCACCGATTACACCTAACCACCATCGGTCACCCTTAACCGACATCGGTCTGTATTTTCCCATACAACCCAAAACAGAGACCTACCCACCTAATTTCACCTCACCCTCATCCATCTGTGATTTACCTGAGACCTATCGACTGCAGAGATCCAGAACCTAGTCACTTGACCTTTGGATCCTATTCTGACCTAGCCTATTAGATTAGATCTATTTCTTATTGTGTTTTAAGTGAGATACCTAAATCATTTCGAACTACAATAGGATTAACTTTGTTTACAACATTAAATTGTTTAAAATAGTGGACTGACAGCCATCTAGGAAGTATCACACTTCCCAGATCTAGCATATGCTAGGTAGTTCACTACATATATTGTTTAATTCCTTTTGGTGGTCTTGCTTTTCATGTGAAACCTGAAGGTAGAGGATAAACTATCAAGAAATAAAACTCGGTCCTTGAGAGGAAGAGGAAGAGGTCGAGTAGTCGGGTAGAGGACAAAAACAACAGTAAACTAATGAGGAATATGTAAACAGTTCACAAACACGGAGTACATATAGAGGTGGATACCCATATAGAGGTGTAGGTGGATTTGGAAGAGGTAGAGGTGAATTAATTGGAAGATTATTCAAGTGAAAATTAATTTTTGGACATAGGTCATTTTAGTTTCTTGAACATCCACAAGAAAGAAGCAAAATGGATAATTAGGTAAGAAACTAGATTGCACATGCAAAAGATGAAGAGAGTGTGGCATCAACATCCTTAGTGGAAGAACCAAAAGTAGTTGAATCATTAATGGGGAGGATAACCTTGATGAATACAAGAAAACATGAAGAGTCAGTTCAAAGGAGAACATTGTTTAGAACCATATGCAAGGCCAAAGGTAAATGTTCAAAACTCATCATAGATAATGGTAGTATTGATAACTTGGTTTCACCGAAATGGTTAAAATTTTTTTGAAGAAAATGAGGCATCCTAATCCATACAAATTCTTCTAGGTTCAAAGATATCATCAGGTTGTTGGTTCTCATTTTAAGCCCTCCCTAGTTGAGTTTTCCATAGAGTACTTCGTACTGTTTAAAGACCCAAATTTACATATGTCACCTTGTCACTAATGGCTTTTTGAATCTCCATGATCATCCCTTCCCCTAAAGCTTAACAAATTGAAGGATGGACATAACTATTCAACTCTAAGGAAGCCCCAATACATTAACTTGGTATTCCGCAAAATGGAGAATTAAAGTTTCCACGAGTTTCAATGCAAGATAAAGGAAAGAAGGGATGTCGCAGACCACTAGTCATAAGAGATAAGAAAATGTGGTTATATCACAAAAGACACAAAGACACTAAAGTAGTGTTCAACTTGGTTTAACAAAAGAATCATTACTCTATGGATTCCAAATAATCTACAGGACGAGAACCATGAATGTATTGTATGTCCCTCTTAAGGTTACGAGACAAGCCTAGTTCCATGAGCTTTGAAATATTAGTTTTAGACAACCAAGATTTTCACAAAATATGAAAAAATGCCCATTGGTAACCGAGTGGTAGATTTTGAAGATGAGTGTAACATCCTCATTTTTATACATTAGAACAAGAATTTTTTTTTTTGATAAATACTTCCCGGTTCTAAATACATAATTTAGAACTCACAAATAAAAAACAACCATTCTCACAAAGATAACCATATGCACTGTAATGACTCTGAGCACCTCCGATCTATTCATTCCATGACTCGGTAATCTACCGATCTATTCATGAGTATTAAGAGTTGGCATTTTTATTTAACACATCACTCTTGCGGTTCTCTTCCCTAATATGGGATTCAGAATGCTCTATCCAAGGAACCTATCTGAATAATTGTTACCATTATTCATCGGCATCTCATCCCTTAGACTAGGTGACTTAGGACAACGCAATCAGCAGCTTGCGATACTTTGGCCAAAGATTTGAAACATACCGCTTATGTCTCGTATTCCTTGATGGCATACTCGTCAATCTAGAATACGTCCTTCACCCCATTCCTATGTTATGTAGAATGTCTTATACTGACTTCTGTCAGACTCTCCTGTCCCAAGTTATTCACTCAGGAATGGATTAGTAAGATGACAACGTTATAGGGATGCTCCCGAGGACTAGGGATACTGACATACTGGGTCAACCCTAGTTAATCCAATGTGTCAAGATACCCCGAGTCTCCTAGGGCAGCCTTATAACGTGACCACATTCCTAATCAGTCCCAGAGTAACTTGTTCGAGTTTAAGGTGTAAATCTTAACGATCAATGCAAAGGGTGTCGTCATAAGTCACCTGCATTGTTGTATCTTCGAGAAGATCCTAATCTTCTCGAAGGTACAACCCTGCAGTTGACTTGTGCCATCAACCTTTAAATCCGCCTCGAAAAGATCTACTTATTGATAAGTGTTACATACGTTGAGATAAAATTATACTATAAGACGCTCCCTTAAGGTTAGTCTTTCCCAATCCCTGGGTTCCTCACCTTAGAATTACCTTTCATAGTAAAACCCTTTACACAAGAGAAGTTATTAAGACTAGAGGTCCCTTCAAGGAGTTCATAGAATATACATAATTCTAAATCAACGAAATTGGACAATAACCCTCAACCTTCACATGAGATTGCTAACCAAACCCTTTTTAGGTTTATATCAGTTCTCTTAACTGAATTTTATATCTTACTTATTAGTATCGAGATATAGTGATTTAAGAATCAATTAAACGTTGTCTTGACTTAGATCAAGACTAGAAGTAATAATTTATTCACTTGTTTAGCTTCCCGCTGTCAGTTTATTTTAACCCTAGCTTCTAGAAAGACAGTGATCTAAATTCCAATTTAGCTTTAGATAGAACATACTAGAACTACTAACAATCATAAGTATTCAGTTACATAATCTTGCAAGTATACTTAGATAATCACAAAAGTCTCCAAATTATACAATAATAATAATGCTCTCAAGATCATTCGAACCGAAGAAGGTCAAACCATCAAGATACGAATACAAACACATAAGTAACAAATATCTCTTTTCATTCCTTTCAAGCTAATCAAATACATTTTATGCATTCAAAGATATTTGATACAATACTCAAAAAGCAAAAGAACATCTTTCTTCAAGTAGTATATTTAGAGAATCAAGTGTAATTCATCATAAAACCAAATTAAACAATCTGAACATCCTATCGATCTCGCGTGCTTTTACCACTAAGACAACCATCCGCAAAAATTGTCAACACGGGTCGGCTTCGATGAACCGAGCATGATAAGCACTAATTCTTAAAACAATTGCAATCCACCAATTGTTTTCATTAAACAACCCGTTTAAATGAAATCATTTCACCAAACATGTAAACATATTTCAGACTATGCTCTCTTGTAATACAAACATGACTATAAACGCGTAACTCATATTATAGTTACTAAATAGTCCTAGGTACTTTTCAGATATTTCATCATAAATATTAGTGACCAAGAAGAACAAATGTATCCAAAACAACTATCCATCTGAATCCCAAGGACAACAAACATCAGACAGACCATTACATTCAACATAATAAAATGAATATCATAATAATTCATGAATCCATCAGTATGTTAAAACAATTCCAACAGTTAGATAAAAATATATCAACATATACTTTACAGTAGAAGAGAAAGAAACCGAGACATTCAGATGTCCCTTCCCAACATGCTCATGACTGTACCGTCCACTTAAGAGTAATGCAATCACATTATACACCTACGACTAAGCCAGTCGAGACCACAAGAAGATCTACAGTTCGTCAAAATACACAAATAGAAATTGCCTGTAACTTACTGAACAACACAGTAGCTCTCGTGACAAGGCAGTGATGAATAATCCATCAAATAGACTCCACATAACCTTCCATATTAATCAACAAATGAGAAAATATCCAACGCCATCGCTTATCAAGGTACAAGTTAATAGCTCTTTACTTCAGTCAAGCACACGACTAGATAGTCATGATAACAGAAGACGTAATCATGCACAAACACAAGAGCAATCCACCGAGTCGAAACACTCAAGAACATACACTCAATCTAATCCCTACTAACACAAGCAAGGACTTAAATCCAAGGCCGAAATCAAAAGAATAACCTTTTTATCAATATCAAACAAGAGGCTAGATAAGCATTAAAACAAATGACGTTTCCATATGCATACCTAGTGACATTCACACCGAATCAACACAAAACATGCACACAATTCATTCAATCGAAACAAATCTCCACGTTTATACAACATGGGTGTGAATTAGAAGACGCTTTCGGAAATAATAACCTCAACAAGGTCTTCATAAAGGTCATCATCAATTCATTATTTTCAACAAAGTTTCATCCAAGCCGTGATAGTGCGAATATAGCAAGGACTCATACATAGTCAAGTTTAAAAAGAAAACCTTCATGGACAAGGTCGAGGCGAATTCCTACAAAAGCATTCAAGGTTTTCCACTAATTCAACACTAGCAGTTTTCACAACTAAATTTCTACAAAAGTCTAGATACAAGATATATATTAAGGACTCAAACAGAGCCAATATCAATAGGTATTCACAACCAAGCTTATACAGAAGTCGAATCACCGGTTACATTTCCAGATCTCCAACTGAGTCAATAAGCACAGTATTCACAAATAAACTTCTACAGAAGTAGTAAGATAAAAGATACCTATAAAATTCTAGAATTCCAACCAAAACAATAACATACCGTAATCACAACTGAACTCCTTCAGGAGTAGAAACATATGGCATTCACGACTAACTTCTACGTGAAATAGAAATACAAGATATATATATATATATATATTAAGGATTCCAACAGTGCCAATAATAATAATTATTCACAAACAGGCTTATACAGAAGTAGAATACTGGTTTCATAACAAGGACTCCAACTGAGTCCAATACAACAATATTCACTCTAAGCTTATACAGAAGAGGAAAACATAATATACGCTTCAATAGTTCAAAAGGAGTCGAACCCAAGTAATATTCTCAATCTAAAACTCCTTCAGAAGTCAAATACTATCTACTCAAGGATTCCAACGGAATTCAATAACATAATGTATTCACGACTGTACTTCTTCAGAAGCCAAGACATAATTTCATTTCAAGAAGTTCAACAGCATCAATAACATATATTAATCACGACATAACTTATACAGAAGTCGAAATATCATGTACATTCAAGAATTCCAACAGTATCCTTTTCAACAAGTGAAAACAAGCAAGGTATCGACTGAAGTCTGAATCAAACAAGAAAACAATTCATGGACTCCCACAGAACCAAATTCGTGTATTTTCCTTGCAAGCATTTCTACAAAATCTAACCGAAATGCAAAACACAGCAAGATAGTGCAACAGTTCGAAACACAATACACACCCATCAAGGGTTCACTTGAAAAATCGAGCCAGTAAGAAGATACAACAACCAAATCACACAAAGCTACCATAAAAACCAACTGAACCCAAAAATCATCTGAACAGAGTTGTTCTAATGAAATCATTTGAAAGAAAGCAAGATTTTTAAAGGTTAGGGCCTAACATGCCTGGTAATGTTGCTTAAAAATCGAAGAAGACCACTGAAAGAGCTCGAGCCTTCTCCTCTTTTTCCACGTTAGATTCAACAACAATAATTTGTTATTTCCATGCCTTATAAACTTTCCTTGACAGAGAAAAGAGTGAGTTACACTCATATTTTCCATGCAACACCAAGTAGACTGGTGCAAAGAACCAGTGATCAAACAGAGAGAAAACCGGAGCGCATGAAAACCAAACAAACTACCAGTTTTCCATTTTGCATGTCTTCCCGAGAAATCCGAGCTCGAAGACCGAGTTCATTAATTGTATTAACTCCAAAATTCCCGCTCAATCTCCATTGCCACCGACCGCCATAGTTGGCGATGGACAAATGCAAGTCAAAGACCATTTCTAACTTTGGTGACTCTGCCACGTCGGCCTCACTAGCCATTTGAAACTTCCACTAAATCCCTGTCCTTCATACTTATCCATCCCATTTAATGCCATAGAAACTACCGCCCATGGCTCGCACCCCTTCATAGGTCCCCTTCCTCCACTAACATTTGTTAGGTTAGAAGCATAGGTTAGGATTTAAGATGATACTTAGTCTAACCTCCTTAGCGCTAGGTCACTAACTTTAGAACATTAGTTTATAGCTTAGGCCTAGGTTAGCACTAACCTAACCCATAGGTTATAGTTTAGGTTTAGGTTATTAACCTTAATAAATCCAGTTTAGGTCTAACATTTAAAATGTTCAGAATAAGAACCTAAAGACATACATTCACGAAAAGGATTCACTCCAGCACTGCCAATAGGCTAGTTGAATAAATGTATCTGAATTTATTACCTGGCCCACGATCAAGACCTTCCTGATATTACGATATCGGGAACCAATTCATTTAACACGATCAGCCTGAGTTAGACTCCGGAATAGCTTATTCAACGCATTCAGACCTTGCAACTTGCGTAAGGTCTATAATTTTTGTTCATCCCGAATAAACTTAAAGCATCTCTTGGATCAATGCCACTGATCCAAGGCTGGGTCTTATAGATGGATAAATCCACAATTCATTCCGAGATCAGATTAAACTCAGGTGTAAAATGAAAGAAATAAAAGAGTCCAATCATATTTCGACTCAGTCAAAGATCTTCAATTGCAAAGAAGATACAGTCCATATCAAGCATGACTTCACAATCAAAGGAACATATCCTTTTACAGAAGAAATCATATATCAACACTTGAATGCTCAGGAGGAAGTAACAATAGTTCAGAGTGTTACATGCTTCCCTCCTAAAAGATTCATCATCCCGATGATTACATATTCGATTAACCTTCAGGTCAACCAATTTATTAGTTCACAAAACAATGCGACTATTTCCAACTTGAATAGTTCCAGAAATCAATGTCACAACACATTTTATTCAGCCTGAATAATGTTTGCCTCCATCTGGCTTTTATATAAACTTGAAAAAGATAAGTTCATAAAAGAAATGTTTTGTCAACAGATTTCATTCTGTTGAAAAAGAAAAGGAAAAGCAATTTTCATCTCTTCCAGATTTTCCCAAGTTGCACTTTCTTCGTTAAACTGGTCCCATTGGACCTTACATTGTTGTATTTCATGATTTCTCAAATGCAATTGGTGAGTTTCCAGCACTCGTGTGGGTTTAACCACGATTATTCCTGGGTCTTGGACCTGCAAGGAATTCCAATTTAAGACATGTGACAAATCTGAAACGTATTTCTTAAGCAAAGAAATATGGAAAACATCATGCATGCGAGATAAAGCAGGTGGTAATGCTAATCGATAAGCTACAGGATTGATTATTTCGACAATTTTGAAAGGTCCCACGTAACGAGGTGACAACTTGGCAGCCTTGCCAAAAGTTATAGAACTCTTTCTGGGTTTAACACGAAGAAAAACCTTCTCACCAAGCTCAAACCTTCGATCAACCCGCTTAAGGTCAACATAGCTCTTCTGCCTATCCGCTGCTTCCTTTAATCGTTCACGAATCAGCTTAACTTCATTGTTCCATTTCAAAGTGAGGATCTCGGTCCAATTACCACTCTATCCTCAACACTATCCCAACTAACAGGGGTTCTGCACTTTCTTCCATAAAGTGCTTCAAATGGTGCCATTTTAAGAGATGAGTGATAAGTGTTGTTGTATGCGAATTCAACTAATGGAAGATACTCTTCCCATTTATACTGTTGATCCATACAATACATTCGCAACATGTCTTCCAACACTTGATTTACCCTCTCAGTTTGTCCATCCGTTTCCGGATGATATGCAGAACTGAAGTTTAGTTTCGTTCCAAGAGCTGTATTAAGCGTTTGCCAAAACCTTGACGTCATTCTTGGATCCCTGTCAGATATAATCAATTCTGGTACACCATGTAATCTGAAAATTTCATGTATGAATCTTTTGGCCAACACTGGTGAATCATCCTTTAGATTTCCAGCGATGAAATGAGCTACCTTAGTTAGTTTATCTACAACTACCAGGATAACATCATGTTTATTCCTAGACATAGGTAACCCTTGTACAAAGTCCATGCTTATTACTTGCCATTTGTACTGCGGTATGCTATGAGGATATAACAGTCCAGCAGGGTGCATATGTTCTGCCTTAACCCGCTGACATTCCAGACAATGAGTTACAAATTCACTGACATCCTTTTTCATACCTTTCCAAAAGTATTGTTGTTTCAGATCAGCAAGCATTTTTGTAATACCGGGTGTCCAGAGAAAGGTGAATTATGAAATTCAACTAACAACTTCTTCCTCAAATCATTCAGCATAGGTACGTATACCCTGTTTTCATAACGCAAGATTCCTTCATTATCAAAATGAAAACCTTTATACCTTTCATCATTAGGTTCTGCAGCAAGCGCTGCTTTTACTTGCTGAAAGTAAATATCAGATTCTGAGGCACTTTTTACCTCATCCTTAAACTGAGTTCTTAATGTTATAAGAGCATAAATGTGCCTCCTACGACTTAGAGCATCTGCTACTCTATTCTCCTTCCCTTTGATGTAGCTAATATCAAAATCATATTGTGATAAAAATTCTAACCACCTTCTCTGTCTGGCATTTAGATTAGGCTGAGTGAAAATATATTTCAGTCCTAAGTGATCAGTTTTCAACTCAAAAGGTTTCCCAAGTAAATAGTGTCTCCAGACTTGAAGCGCATGAACAATGGCAGCAAGCTCCAAATCATGAGGAGCATAATTCAGCTCATGTAACTTAAGTTTTCTACTTTCATATGCTATGACTTGATCATTTTGTAACAAAACACCTCCAAGGCCTTCCCCAGAAGCATCCGTTACAACAATAAAGCTCCCATTAGGGTCTGGTACAGCTAATATAGGTGTGGAAGTCAACTGGCTTTTCAGACTTTTGAAAGCCGCTTCACACTTATCATTCCAAATAAATTTCTTATCCTTCTTCTGCAATGAAGTTATCGGTGCAGCTACTTTAGAAAAATCCTTAACAAATTTTCTATAATAACCAGCAAGACCCATGAAGCTTCTTACTTCATGCACATTCTTTGGTGCAGGCCACTCAGTTATTGCCACTATTTTTGAAGGATCTACAACAATTCCTTCCTTGCTAATGACATGACCCAAATAGTGAACTTCTGAATCAAAGAAAGAACATTTGGATAACTTACCATACAACTTTCTTTTTCTCAAAATCCCCAAAACTATCTTCAAATGCTCATTATGCTCCTCAACACTTTTAGAATAAATGAGAATATCGTCCAAGAATACAAGTACAAACTTGTCCAAATATTCTTGAAAAATATTATTCATTAAGTTCATAAAAGTTGCGGGTGCATTAGTTAATCCAAAGGGTAGAACCGTGAATTCATAATGTCCGTACCTTGTTCGGAAAGTTGTTTTATGAATATCTTCTTCTCTAATCCTTAACTGATGATAACCAGATCAAAGATCTATCTTAGAATAGACCGCTGCCCCACGCATTTGATCAAATAGATCATCGATCCTTGGAAGTGGGTATCTATTCTTGATTGTTGCTTTATTCAACATCCGATAATCAATACACAAAACCTAAGTGTTCCATCCTTCTTTTTCACAAATATTACAGCGCTCTCCCAAGGTGAAACACTTGGTCTAATCAAACCTTTAGACAAAAGTTCTTCAATTGTGCCTTAAGCTCGACTAACTCTCGTAGTAGTCATCCGATAAGGTGCTTTGGAAATAGGTTCCGCTCTCGGTTTGATTTCGATGGTGAAGTCAAATTCCCTCTTGGGTGGTAACCCTGGTAATTCCTCAGGAAAAACATCCCTGAAACTTTGTAGCAGAGGAAATCGTTTCATGGAATCACCATCTTCTTCTGAAAATTCAGATATCTTTACTGCATAAAGGGTACATCCTTTGTTTTTAGCCTTTTTAAGCTGCATAGCTGACAGTTTTCTAACTGAAATTTCCCGTTTAACCCTTGAATCTCTATTGTTTCAGCCTGATCATCTAAACATCTTATATTCTTTTCATAGTAGTCTACTTTTGCTTTATGGTCAGCTAACCAATTGACACCAATGACAATGTCGTAAGACCCCAAAGGTGTAACATAGAGGTCAACTTCCGTGGAGAAATTAGGTAAGTCAAGGACTACCCCAAAAAGACACATACTCACTGTATGAACAGAGTTATTACCATACTGTACAGTCCAAGATTTATCCATTTTTCCAGCTTTTCTCTTAAGTTTAGAAGCAAGTTTATTAGAAATGAAACATTCAAGCTCTCTCGTATCAAAAAGAATAGTGATGTGTATGCCAAATAACTTACCCTAACTTCTATAGGTGTCACTTGCTTTTCAGCTTGCTTGTCTCTGCACATCGCAAAGCATGTATCTTATGTCGATTACGATCATCCTTCTTCAAAGGGCACCGATTTGCGTAGTGGTCTTTGCCACAATTGTAGCAGCCCTTCCTACAGTCCCTTTTTAGGCTCAAAATTGCCTCCAGTCTTGTAATTATCACGTTGTCCTCCATAGGGCTTTCGCCATTGTTATAATTTTTGGCAAAATTATCCCTTACATTTCCAGCAGGCTTATTTGCTACTGCTTTCTTACTATTATCCCCCGGAAACTTACTTTTGTTTCCAAACTTTTTCCATGGTCCCTTTTTGGGTGCAAGAGAGGTTGAAGAAGGGTTTGCAATCTTCTTCCGCACTTCCTCCTTATGAGCAGAAATAGCCTTTAATTTCTGTTCTTGTCTTATGGCCTTTTCAACAACTCCTTCCATAGTGGTTGGACTGTGAACATCGACCTCTCCCCCTATCACGGGATTCAATCCCATGATGAATTTCTCGTATTCTGAACTTCTCGTCAGTTTGATACTGCGGTACATACTTGAGGAGTTTTGTAAACCGCTCCCAAAGTATTAGTTACCGTTAGCTTCCCTTGAGCTAAGTTCTGGAATTTTTTCATTTTCTAGATCATAGAAAAGTTGTGGCAGCCAACGTTGCCTAAAATAGCCTTTAAATTGATCCCAAGTAATATTGGTCTCATCAATATTTAGCTCTGCTTTACGGCTATCCCACCACGAAGATGCTTCGTGGGAAAGCTGATAGGCTCCCCAAATAGCTTTGGTTTCCTCTGAGAAGTTTCTTATTGCAAAGTACTTCTCCATTTCACTGAGCCAGTTCTCAGCTCCATCACCTAATGTGGTGCCATCATACTTAGGTGGGCTTATCCTTTTATATCATTAGTGAGTTACCGCCAACTCGGCCTTTTTGTTTTCTCGGTTAAACAGTGCATTCCCAAAGCATTAATATCAACACCCAAATCGGGGTTGTCCTCGGGAGGTTGCATTGATTGTTATTACCAGCCTTCTTCATCCTCCTCATTTCCCATCACCGCTGTTCAAGTACAGCTAAACGATCTCTTGTGTCCAACAGGCAGCAAGGATCTCATCAAGTTTTTGGGTTGTTGCCACCCCTCCTTCAGTGGAGCATTATTCGCAACGTTCCCCTTGTTCTAACCATTTTCTATTACAAGAAAATTAAGGTTTTTATCAGATTATGGACACAATAGGTCCAAGAGCTGCAACCTTCAGCTCTGATACCAAGATGTAACATCCTCATTTTTATACATTAGAACAAGTAAAAATTTTTTTTTTTGATAAATGCTTCCTGGTTCTAAATACATAATTTAGAACTCACAAATCAAAAACAACCATTCTCATAACAGATAACCATATGCAGCTGTAATGACTCGGAGTACCTCCGATCTATTCATTCCATGACTCGGTAATCTACCGATCTATTCATGAGTATTAAGAGTTGGTGTTTTTATTTAACACATCACTCTTGCGGTTCTCTTCCCTAATCTGGGATTCAGAATGCTCTGTCCAAGGAACCTAACTGAATAATTGTTACCATTATTCATCGGCATCTCATCCCTTAGACTAGGTGACTTAGGACAACGCAATCAGCAGCTTGCGATACTTTGGCCAAAGATTTGAAACATACTGCTTATGTCTCGTATTCCTTGACGGCATACTCATCAATCTGGAATACGTCCTTCACCCCATTCCTATGTTATGTAGAATGTCTTATACTGACTTCTGTCAGACTCTCCTGTCCCAAGTTATTCACTCAGGAATGGATTAGTAAGATGACAACGTTATAGGGATGCTCCCGAGGACTAGGGATACGCTGACATACTGGGTCAACCCTAGTTAATCCAGGTGTCAAGATACCCCGAGTCTCCTAGGGCAGCCTTATAACGTGACCACATTCCTAATCAGTCCCAGAGTAACTTGTTCGAGTTTAAGGTGTAAATCTTAACGATCAATGCAAAGGGTGTCATCATAAGTCACCTGCATTGTTGTATCTTCGAGAAGATCCTAATCTTCTCAAAGGTACAACCCTGCAGTTGACTTGTGCCGTCAACCTTTAAATCCACCTCAAAAAGATCTACTTATTGATAAGTGTTACATACGTTGAGATAAAATTATACTATAAGACGCTCCCTTAAGGTTAGTCTTCCCAATCCCTGGGTTCCTCACCTTAGAATTACCTTTCATAGTAAAACCCTTTACACAAGAGAAGTTATTAAGACTAGCGGTCCCCTCCAAGGAGTTCATAGAATATACATAATTCTAAATCAACGAAATTGGACAATAACCCTCAACCTTCACATGAGATTGCTAACCAAACCCTTTTTAGGTTTATATCAGTTCTCTTAACTGAATTTTATATCTTACTTATTAGTATCGAGATATAGTGATTAAGAATCCAATTAAACGTTGTCTTGACTTAGATCAAGACTAGGAAGTAATAATTTATTCAGCTTGTTTAGCTTCCTGCTCAGGTTTATTTTAACCCTAGCTTTCAGAAAGACAGTGATCTAAATTCCAATTTAGCTTTAGATAGAACATACTAGAACTACTAAACAATCATAAGCATTCAGTTACATAATCTTGCAAGTATACTTAGATAATCACAAAAGTCTCCAAATTATACAATAATAATAATGCTCTCAAGATCATTCGAACCGAAGAAGGTCAAACCATCAAGATACGAATACAAACATATAAGTAACGAATATCTCTTTTCATTCCTTTCAAGCTAATCAAATACATTTTATGCATTCAGCATATTTGATACAATACTCAACAGAAAAGAACATCTTTCTTCAAGTAGTATATTTAGAGAATCAAGTTGTAATTCATCATAAAACCAAATTAAACAATCTGAACATCCTATCAGATCTGCGTGCTTTTACCACTTACGGCAACCATCTGCAAAAATTGTCAACACGGGTCAGTTCGATGAACTGAGCATGATAAGCACTAACTCTTAAAACAATTGCAATCCACCAATTGTTTTCATTAAACAACCTGTTTAAATGAAATCATTTCACCAAACATGTAAACATATTTCAGACTATGCTCTTTGTAATACAAACATGACTATAAACGCGTAACTCATATTATAGTTACTAAATAGTCCTAGATACTTTTCAGATATTTCATCATAAATATTAGTGACCAAGAAGAACAAATGTATCCAAAACAACTATCCATCTGAATCCCAAGGACAACAAACATCAGACAGACCATTACATTCAACATAATAAAATGAATATCATAATAATTCATGATTCCATCAGTATGTTAAAACAATTCCAACAGTTAGATAAAAATATATCAACATATACTTTACAGCAGAAGAGAAAGAAACCGAGACATTCAGATGTCCCTTCCCAACATGCTCATGACTGTACTGTCCACTTAAGAGTAATGCAATCACATTATACACCTGTGACTAAGCCAGTCGAGACCACAAGAAGATCTACAGTTCGTCAAAATACACAAATAGAAATTGCCTGTAACTTACTGAACAACACAGTAGCTCTCGTGACAAGGCAGTGATGAATAATCCATCAAATAGACTCCACATAACCTTCCATATTAATCAACAAATGAGAAAATATCCAACGCCATCGCTTATCAAGGTACAGTTAATAGCTCTTTACTTCAGTCAAGCACACGACTAGATAGTCATGATAACAGAAGACGTAATCATGCACAAACACAAGAGCAATCCCACTGAGTCGAAACACTCAGCAACATACAGCTCAATCTAATCCCTACTAACACAGCAAGGACTTAAATCCAAGGCCGAAATCAAAAGAATAACCTTTTTATCACAGTCAAACAAGAGGCTAGATAGCATTAAAACAAATGACGTTTCCATATGCATACCTAGTGACATTCACACTGAATCCAACACAAACCTGCACAGCTTCATTCAACTGAAACAAATCTCCACGTTTATACAACATGGGTGTGAATTAGAAGACGCTTACCGGAAATAATAACCTCAACAAGGTCTTCATAAAGGTCATCATCAATTCATTATTTTCAACAAAGTTTCATCCAAGCCGTGATAGTGTGAATATAGCAAGGACTCATACAGAGTCGAGTTTAAAAAAAAAACACAGCGTGGACAAGGTCAGTAGCCGAATTCCTACGAAAGCATTCAAGGTTTTCCACTAATTCAACACCAGTAGTTTTCACAACTAAATTTCTACAGAAGTCTAGATACAAGATATATATTAAGGACTCAAACAGAGCCAATATCAATAGGTATTCACAACCAAGCTTATACAGAAGTCGAATCACCGGTTACATTTCTAGATCTCCAACTGAGTCAATAAGCACAGTATTCACAAATAAACTTCTACAGAAGTAGTAAGATACAAGATACCTATAAAATTCTAGAATTCCAACCAAAACAATAACATACCGTAATCACAACTGAACTCCTTCAGGAGTAGAAATGTATGGCATTCACGACTAACTTCTACAGAAGCCGAAATACAAGATATATATATATATATATTAAGGATTCCAACAGTGCCAATAATAATAATTATTCACAAACAGGCTTATACAGAAGCAAAATACTGGTTTCATAACAAGGACTCCAACTGAGTCCAATACAACAATATTCGCTCTAAGCTTATACAGAAGAGGAAAACATAATATATGCTTCAATAGTTCAAAAGGAGTCGAACCCAAGTAATATTCTCAATCTAAAACTCCTTCAGAAGTCAAATACTATCTACTCAAGGATTCCAATGGAATTCAATAACATAATGTATTCACGACTGTACTTCTTCAGAAGCCAAGACATAATTTCATTTCAAGAAGTTCAACAACATCAATAACATATATTAATCATGACATAACTTATACAGAAGTTGAAATATCATGTACATTCAAGAATTCCAACAGTATCCTTTTCAACAAGTGAAAACAACAAGGTATCGACTGAAGTCTGAATCAAACAAGAAAACAATTCATGGACTCCCACAGAACCGAATTCATGTATTTTCCTTGCAAGCATTTCTACAAAATCTAACCGAAATGCAAAACACAGCAAGATAGTGCAACAGTTCGAAACACAATACACACCCATCAAGGGTTCACTTGAAAAATCGAGCCAGTAAGAAGATACAACAACTAAATCACACAAAGCTACCATAAAAACCAACTGAACCCAAAAATCATCTGAACAGAGTTGTTCTAATGAAATCATTTGAAAGAAAGCAAGATTTTTAAAGTTAGGGCCTAACATGCCTGGTAATGTTGCTTAAAAATCCGAAGAAGACCACTGAAAGAGCTCGAGCCTTCTCCTCTTTTTCCACGTTAGATTCAACAACAATAATTTGTTATTTCCATGCCTTATAAACTTTCCTTGACAGAGAAAAGAGCGAGTTACACTCATATTTTCCATGCAACACCAAGTAGACTAGTGTGAAGAACCAGTGATCAAACAGAGAGAAAACCGGAGCGCATGAAAAACCAAACAAACTACCAGTTTTCCATTTTGCATGTCTTCCCGAGAAATCCGAGCTCGAAGACCGAGTTCATTAATTGTATTAACTCCAAAATTCCCGCTCAATCTCCATTGCCACCACGACCGCCATAGTTGGCGATGGACAAATGCAAGTCAAAGACCATTTCTAACTTTGGTGACTCTGCCACGTCGGCCTCACTAGCCGTTTGAAACTTCCACTAAATCCCTGTCCTTCATACTTATCCATCCCATTTAATGCCATAGAAACTACCACCCATGGCTCGCACCCCTTCATAGGTCCCCTTCCTCCACTAACATTTGTTAGGTTAGAAGCATAGGTTAGGATTTAAGATGATACTTAGTCTAACCTCCTTAGCGCTAGGTCACTAACTTTAGAACATTAGTTTATAGCTTAGGCCTAGGTTAGCACTAACCTAACCCATAGGTTATAGTTTAGGTTTAGGTTATTAACCTTAATAAATCCATTTTAGGTCTAACATTTAAAATGTTCAGAATAAGAACCTAAAGACATACATTCACGAAAAGGATTCACTCCAGCACTGCCAATAGGCTAGTTGAATAAATGTATCTGAATTTATTACCTGGCCCACGATCAAGACCTTCCTGATATTACGATATCGGGAACCAATTCATTTAACACGATCAGCCTGAGTTAGACTCTGGAATAGCTTATTCAACGCATTCAGACCTTGCAACCTGCGTAAGGTCTATAATTTTTGTTCATCCCGAATAAACTTAAAGCATCTCTTGGATCAATGCCACTGATCCAAGGCTGGGTCTTATAGATGGATAAATCCACAATTCATTCCGAGATCAGATTAAACTCAGGTGTGAAAAAATGAAAGAAATAAAAGAGTCCAATCATATTCAAAGGAACATATCCTTTTCGAGAAGAAATCATATATCAAAGATCTTCAATCGAGTGTTACAATGAGAAGACCTAGGAATATCAATGGGTGTGATGGGGGCAGATTTAGGTTCATCCATAAGAATGGGATTATGCACAAATTGGATTAGGTGACTATCTACAATCAAAGGTGGCAACAAGGGCCTTCGAGGAAAAATATGAAGAAAATTCTCATAAAGGCCTCATCTGGAACAAAAAAGTCGAAGATGGACACAAAGTATCGAAGAAAGTTCTCTTAAGTCTGGTTCCTAGCTCTAGCTCTATATGCGCCATGGCTTGAGAAGAATGGACGTAAATTCTCTTTTCACTAAAATTTTTTGAAGGGAGATATGATCTTATGAGATAAAAATGGGAGTTTATAAGAGGATGAAATTCGGGAGTAATTATGTAAGGTATCATTTCATAATTGAATGTGAAATCAATTCAAATAATCACACGGGTCTGAAATAGATCGATATCTTCCAAAAGGTTATTTTCAGTTTGAAGCGGCAATTCACACAAAGAAAACATCAAACACGAGGGAGTGTAAATGATTATCCATTTCCCAAGGCATATTCCCAAAAGGGTAGGTGTCAAATTAGTTAAAAATAATGGCATGAGGGAATAGATGGTTTGTGATGGGGCACATGAAGGATGGCGAAGCAACATGAATAAGACAAAAAGTGATTAAAGAATAAAATTAAAAATCCCCACATATATCCATTTCAGCATCTAGAATCAAAATCAGATTAAGAAAAAATAAGGTATCTTTACTATTACAAGATATTTTCCAAAAATGGAGCTTGTTTGCCACGTCTTTCTGAGATGGTTTGTTAAAGTTTTTGGGGGGAAAATTGGGTTGTAAGAAGGCATAAAATTGTATAAATATGGGGGTTTTCCTCATAGTTAAGGGAGTTAATTTTTGGTATTCAGATCAAAGGGGCTTAGTCTTTCGAATTCTAGAAAGGTTAGAGATGTAATTATGAACATTGTATGTTTCCATCATGAAATGCATACTAACCTCAGTTTCCCAATCTTCTGTGTTAAGTTGGTTGCAAGTATACAACCATTTATAGGATTTAAAAGAATTTATTTGATGTTCCCTTGTTAATAAATTCAAGAACTTAATAAAGTATGTCCACTTTAAGTTTTAAATTTTGTCTTTTGGGTTCTGTGTTGTAGAATTGTCCATTAATGAGTGATATTATTTTGTTGTAGTCTTGTGTTTATTGTTTCTCTTTTTCATACACTAAATCCATCCTTGATGTTTATGCTTTGGTTATTAATTTTGATATTGTGTTGTGAGATTTGCCTCTGCAATATTGGACCGAATTGTAAAATCCTTGTCATAAACATTTTGTGCTGATAGATTTTTGTAAGCCTCTAAGTGTATCTTAGGTGTATGAGGGATGAAGCAGTAAACACTTTGTTGAAATACTTGCACAAGCTCTTGTGTTAGATATTTTAGAGATTGTATTGAATCCTTTGCATCTATTGAGCTTCAATAAATGCAAATAGTTCTTAGTTGATATTTTCACTAGTTGATCTAGTTTTGTGCATTTTCCATGATTACAGGATACTTATAGTGTTAAATGTTGTGTCATAATAAAATTTTCTACTTATGATTCCCCCTTTGTGAAGTCATATTTTCCATAATTGACCCCATCCCCCATTTTAAAGCGTCCATTTTTTCTATTTTACTACCTAATTGCTCTAAACATAATTGAATGTGTCTTTTATCATTAATTTCATTACTAAGAGAACACAAGATTAATTAAACTTAAATGTCTTCAATAACTTGCCTCCGAGTGTAATAAGCATACACAATACTTTGTGTGATAGATTTTGAAAGTGAAATATTGTGTCCTTGGCTATGATTATCCCAGATCAACCCATCATTTGAAAATAAACAAGAGGGAATAAAGGATCTAGCTCCCCCTCTACATTTCAGGTCACTCTATGGGTCCTCTCACCCTAGTTCAAGGAACGACCAAAAGTAGCAAGAAAAGGCCATCTCCTTTGTATGTACCACTTAATCATCCCAAGCTTAATCCCTAAGGAATGTGTTAGACCCCTCCTTGGATACAAAAAAACCATACAATCCCGTCTATCACCATTCTTAAGTAAGTTTCCCCTTAGAGTGAATAGTTGTCAACCCGACAAGGAGTGCAGATTTGAGGACCAACACGCCTTTGGTGCCATTTCCGAGAACTTATTCCCTAGATTTGAGACACATAAAATCCTTTGGCAGCACTACTGGTTGTTATGAGGTTCATGATTCTTCCATTTGCAAAGCTTTTTCAAAATATAGTCTGTCCTGAACATATTTGTCCCAATATTCTCTCAGTATAAGAAAATTTTCCATAAAATCGACTCCTCTGTGAAAGGTGTTTGAAAATTCACAAATACCTACAAATATTTGTCATTTATTATGTAAATATAGTATCTCAAGAGCTATTTTGAGTTGATTTACACATCTAAGGTGCAAGACCTTAGTGGCGGCTCCATCTTTTCAAAAAGAAAAGTTGGCATACACTAGTACTAATAATTTTTTATTAACTTTTCAATTCTGCAAAGTTGGAAGGAAGAAGATCCTTCTTCAAGTTTGATCCTACCAAAATGTTTCTTCCTGAGCTAGAAAATACCAATTCAAGAAATAAGTGGCTCTGGAAACTAGTGAATGGTCAAAATTTAGAGGAGAAAATTGTCCAATCTTCTCGAGTGTGATCGGCCTTTGGTAGAAGATTATTCTACCACATTTGATAGCTCTAAATCAAACAACCCTCAAGATGATCTACATAATTTATTTCCAAATGATTCAATATCTACAAGGAACAAATTTATTCTTCATCTTCCCCCTTTGTTTATTTCTAAGAATAGAGTGTTTTATGAAACGAGTCCTTGAGATATTCATATTTTGCGGATCATACAGTTGTGCCTTAAAGACCCCCAATTCCCCATCGTTTCAATCCTTCTTTTGAAACACCTTCACTAAATAATATGGAATAACCTCCACCAAGGGCTCCTTTTTTAGTTATTACCTACGGCACAAAGTAATATTTTAGGGATGTTGGATTATCCAAATGAAGTACCCAATGAAATTAGAAGTAGATTGTCTAGATTTCAAAGGAACAATACTATAAGTGGAGATCATCATCTTAAAAATTTTTAGAATGTAATGGATGACTTTGAATTAGATCATGAAGATGTGTATATCAATTTATTCATACATACTTTAGAGGAAGATGTTAGAGAATAGTATAATTCGCTACAAGAAAATTCAATTGATTCCTAGAGAGGAATGAAAAATTCTTTCAAATTACAATATGGTGATAAAACTGATCCCAAGTTTCTTTTGACTGAGTTTGAAAATATAAATAAAAATCCAAATGAATGTGTGCAATAATTTAACACCAGGTTTAATAAAACCTTAACTAGATTTCCTGTTAATCTAAGGCCTAGTGATGAATCTTTCTTGATCAAATACTCATATAATTTTTATAAAAAACAACATATTACCTAAGGGATAAGAACCCTAGGACTTTGAGGAGTATTTTCTATGGCTGTCCAAATTGATAACAATATCAAAGCTGCGGGAAAATCTCCAAAGAGGGAAGGTGTTAAGATGATTAATCCTGAGAAGCCACAACCTAGTAAAACAATGGATTTAGAGGAAGTGGTTAAGACCTTGGCTAGAGAAATCAAAGAAATTTCCTACAAGCTAGCTAGAGAAGAGAAAGGATTGGCTTCAACTTCTCATGTTCAACATCAAGCCCAAGGAAAAAATATATTTGGGAATCATCCCAAAGGAGAGCATTGGGCTGATGATAGAGGAAAAAGATCCATGCCTTCAGGAAATAAGTAGCATGCTTATAAAGAGAATAAAATAGTCCCCGATCCACTGATAGCAAGAGTTTCATGTTGGAAGGAGATAAAATCATTGAATGGTGTGATAAGTGTTTATTGCCACATTCCCCTTATGAACCACTTGTTGGAAATGATGATGTCATTGATGAAGTTGATTTTGATGACATATGCATGATGGAATTCCCAAAATATCCAATGCCATGAGCTACTTCAACTGATATCTTGTATGCTAAAATTGTGGAAGATTTTTGGGCTTGCATAAATAATTTATTTTCCATTCCTTATATTGTTAGTTTTAATATAGATATGGCCTAGTCATTTGAGCTTCCAAATCATGACTTTGATTACTTAAGAGCTCTAATGATAAAAAATTATGATGGTGGGATCCCTTCTGAAGAATATAGGAAGTTGTTAATGAATATTGTAGTTGCTCAGGAAAATGAATATAACCTTTGAAATAGACAAGTCAAAGGGCATGTCCTTGCTAAACCAAAAATTCCTATTTTGACCAATATCCTTAAGGATGCTCCTAAGTAAAATATGCTTGATAAAGGTCCTACCAATGTTTCAAAGCCAATCACTTCTATTTCTGCCCAAGCAATAAAAGATATCATTCCTTCAGATAATATTGTTACCCTTGCAAAAAATGTAGCCCTCCCAAAATATATTGTTTGTGATATGGCTCAGATTCTAAGTCAAATAAAAGTTACAGTCCCTATTGTAGAATTGCTTAGGATTCGACCATAGAAAAGAGCATTTGAATACTTGGGGCTGAAATATGATATGGTAATTAAAGAAAAAGGTAGAAATTTGGTGACCCCACATTCCATAATTAAATTTGAGATAAATGAAGAACCAAAAAGGATGGAAGAACCCCCAGAAGTATATTTAGGAACTTCCTTGGTTGAATCCTAATTGGATGTGGATCCTTTCTTCACTACTTTAATTATCAATGGGCAGCTTCTTCATAATTGTATGTTTTGTTTAGGAGCCTCATGTAATGTCATGCCTCTAGAGGTTATGAATGAGCTAGATATCAAGATAAAGACAACATTTGGGACTTGTTATTCCATGGATTCAAGGAATGTTTCGGTTGTAGGGTATGTCAAAGGTTTAGTGGTATAGATTGCTACCTACCCCGGAAAATATTTATCTCAGTAAATGCAATTATAGTGGATTGCCCTACAAAGTGGGGCATGTTGTTGTCAAGAAAGTGGGTTGCTAGTGTGGGAGGTAGTGTTCAGATGGATATGTCATATGCCTTTATACCATTGGAAAGTAAGCTATTCAAGTTACATGGAGAAAATAAAATGCTTCATCTTATTGAAGATCCTATGAATGCTTCTTATGAGGTACTATTCATTGACATTGATCTGGGAAATTTCATAGGTTTTGTGGATTGTAAAGAACATGGAGTAGATTCTAGCACACCCCTAGAAGATGCCAATGCCTCTTGGAATATGATGTTTGATGGGGCATGTTCTAAATTTGTAAATGGAGTTGGAGTGGTTCTGACTTCTCCAAATCAGGTTTCTTCTAACTTTTCCTTCAATTTGAAATTTGAATGTACTAATAACATTGTTGAATATGAGGCACTACTCCTTGGATTAAAAATTACATGGAAGCATGGGATAAAGGAAATCATTTTCAAAGGAGATTCAGAGCTGGTTGTAAAGAAAGTTAGATAGTTGTATGCCACTAAGAACAAGAGATTGAAATAATAAAAGCATGTATTTTGGGATTCCATCAAAAATTTTGATTCTTTTAAAATTCTTTATAATGAGAGAACTATGAATATAGTCGTTGAAAATCTAGTTGTTATGGCATCCCAGTATAACAATGAGGTTGTGTCCCCCTACTGCCACTATGAAGTAGAAGTGTTAGTCAGACCTTCAGTTCCTGACAACATTCAACATTGGCAAGTTTTTGAGGATGATGCTCTGATTCAGAATTTTTAACTTGTAAAGGTGAGTTCAATAATCATATCATTGATCTTGAACCCATGGTGGAAATGTGTGAAGGAAAGGATACTCTCTTTGGAAAATATTTAATCAAACTTGGGAACTTATCAAAACCCAAGAAAAATGTGGTTAGGGAGTAGTATGAATAAAGAATAAAAGTAGGCTTACACCAAGTTGCTAAAGAAATACCAAGACTGTCTGACATGGTCTTATTAAGAATTGAAAGCTTATAGAGAAGACTTGTTTCAACATGAGATACCCTTGGAGCCTCACTCTAATCCCTTCAAATAGAAGCAAAGACCCATTAATCCCCTCCTTGTAACCAAAATGTGGGAAGAATTGACAAAACTACGTGATGGTGTCATAATTCAGCCCACTAGATACTCTTCTTGGGTGGCTAATTTAGTACTAGTCAGGAAAAAGAATAGGGATATAATAATTTGTGTGGATTTTAGAAATATAAACAAGGCATCGATTAAAGATAATTACCCATTTCCTAATATGGAAAATATGTTGCAAAAGGTGGCAGGGTTAGAGTTGTTATCTATATTAGATGGTTTTTGATATAACCAAGTAGTGGTTGATGTAGCCTAGAATTTACCAAATAACACCCTATTCATGTTGGCACGTCACTCAACCTTGGTCGAGTGCTCACCCAAAAGACACAAAGGTACCGTGTCTCTCTTTAGGGTTTCTATAGCAGGATGTTAGCATGATGAAGGAAGAAACATGTAGATTCATAATCATTCCATCATTGTATAATGCATGCTACCCATAGATCTATGGAAGAACAAGCTTAACCCGTAATCATGATTGAACCAATAACATGCACTACTCAATTACACACAGAATTACACTTAAATTCAGCCAATATCTTCCATCTTTATTAAATACAGAATCTCCTTATAGTATTATCAATCCATACCAACGTGCGTATGGATCTGATACAGTAATTCAGACATATGCGTATATTCTGTTACACACTCATACATACTTTCATACATCCAAAATCATACATATATATGGTGGGACTTTCCCTTCACCGCTTATGTATTCCAAAAATAGGTTGCATGCTATTGATAGCCACACGTCATTTACAAGCATATCCTCACATGCATGTGTGCTATATATAGTCCTCTTGCAGTTAACTGAAGCATTAATTCTATTCTCATCTCGTCTCCATACAAAACACTTTGATCACCTTCTCTAAAGATAGAAAATGCATGGTGTGCATGTATCTACATCATTGGTGTGTTCTGCATGCCATCTTCTAAAAATAGGTCTCCATGCTCAAAATCAGCTAAGTCCTAAAATCTGAACTTTCCTTCCGTGCACGAGTCCTTCTTGTCCTTCCGCCTTTGATCATGGCCTTCTATCCCACATGACTCCTTGTGTGATCTTTGACAAGTATTCTTTGATCAACATTACCCCACACTAATCTCATTGTCGTTCCAACAATGGGTATCTCCAAAAAGTGAAGTAAAGAATAGAAAAATGGAAAGAATAAGAATGAAAGAATCTAGATAAATAAATAATTTCTATGAAGTTATGAGGTAGCCTCCTCTGTATCGGTTTGATCAAACCCGCCATTCAAAGTGAGTTCCTACTCTGCTTTTTCCGGGATGTCCACAAAAATGGATTCTATCTCATCCCTCACAATCTCTTCTTTCTCATTCTACGTAACTAAAACAACACTAGACATTGATGTCATTATTCCTTCTAAAAGGTGCATCTTTCGTGCAATTAGCTTTCCAAGCTCTTCTATCCGAGTCTTGTGCAGCCCTTGTCTTTGTTGCCGAGGCCTCACGCTTCTGTTTAACCATTGACAATATTTCTGTGCAGCCCAATGTCTCATCTTTCATCACTTTCTGGACCTCATTATTCTCTTCTAGGGTCTTGATGTTGATAAGCACCTCTGGAGCTGTGCATATGTTTAAATCTTGGTCCACTTTCTTCAATACTTCCTATAATTCTTATAATAACCCTTCATAAGATGCAATTTTTCTCATCACTGATGCTTTCTCCCATTCGGCATCTTGTTCTGAGCTTTCTGGCACTTGCATATGTAGAGTTTCATCTTCAAGTACCAAGTCCACCAACTTTCCCACATAGTGTATCATTGAAGGAAATGTCTGTGGTACCTTGGCCTCCAAGTGTGGCCTTGCTTTAATGACACTGTCCCCAATCTCCTCTACGATGCTGATAAACACCTCATTCTTCTTATGCATGAAGTCCCTTTCCTGTGTTATATGCGCTATCTCTATGTCCTTTGTCTTCAGCTCCTCCCACAATGCTCTAATTGTGGTAGTTTTGTCCATGTTTCTTCTATCCACCTTGCGCGAAACTTTCACCAATACATTGCTAACCTACTCATCTGACATGACAGTAGGCTTTACTGTCATGTGTCTAGCTTAAGGTTCCTTCTTCAATCATCTCAAAATGCATGACTCTTCGCACACATCAAATTCAGGCTCATCCATGTGGGTGTGCATTGACCATAATATTTTCTTTCATGTGCACACAGTCACCATATCCTCATCCATTAACTCCCAACCGAATAAATCCTTGTGTTATCATGCTCTGGAAGCGGATGTGAATAATTTTTCCTACGTCCTCTGCATACCCCATGGCTGGTGGAATGTGCTCTTCACTTGTTCTTCTAGACCGTTGCTACTTAGGAACTTTAGCTTCCAAATTGCGGACTTGTGTCTCCATGTCCTAAACATTTTCTGTAGCTATTTCCTCTAGTTTTTTCTCATCCTCCTCTTTCTCCTTTGATTCCTCACCCTGTTATTCTGTGTTCTCTAGAAATGTAGGAGATTTAGGTGCACTCTCCTCTGAATCTTCCACCTCCTAATTTAACTTTAGTTTCCTCCTTCTCTGTGTGGTTGCCTCCTTTTGTGGGGAGAGCCTGGGTGATTTGTGCACAGTGGTTGGAGTAGCACCTCGGGTCCTTGTTCTCTTAAATACCCTTTTAAACCTATGCTCCCCTTAGACTGCATTCAATTCCTCATCATTCCCCTCTTGTGGCTGAGGTGGTGTAATGGCGTGCTCAGCTTCACCCTTATTTGTGGGATGTATCCTACCCCTATGCTCCAAACCACCACTATCTTCACGCTCCTCCTCATCCTCCACTTTAATTGGCTTTGTGGGCTTAGGCGTTGGGATGTTCTCCATTGTATGCTTCCCCTTTGGTGGTTTTGGAAGTGCGAACTCACCTTCCACATATTTGTTATTCTCCATCTTTAGCTTCAACTGGAGATACACCAATGCTGCCCCCACATTTGCTACAGCCAAACTTATTGGCTTGATATTCAGTACCTCTGAAATGATCCTCTCTATATAAGCACTTTTGTCAGGATACACATACTTCTTCCTCAATGTATGGTAATTGCAGTCTACCTTATCTACATTGAAGACTAGTCTGCGCGTATCTATAAATCTATCAACAGATGCTTGGAAATACCTTGTAGTGAATGCGTAAGGAAATTTGTACCAAGGGCTCCAAACTCGATCTTTCATTTGGAAGTGTGCGATGTAGAAATGCTGATATACAGTAAATTGAACTTGTTTCCCTACCACTACTGGTAGGTCCTTTGGGATTTTCCACTCTTCTCCAAATGCTGCACAGAGCCTGTCATACCACTTCTCTACCCTTTGCTTTACATCATCTGTCATGGCCCCCTTGCATAGGTACTTGTTGAATCTTTCAGCTAGGGACTTGTTCTCCATGGGGTATTCCCATACTTTCTCCTTCGGTCCGTCTGGTACTCGATCTCCATAAATACTAGTGATAGTAGAACAACCCCAAAGTTGATCTTCCCTCATGCATGCACTTCTTCAACTATTTACTCTGTAATATAGCCTGCAATGTTGTAGATTGTCCCTTCTGACATCTTATGTGCCACATGTAACCACATAGTATTTACCTGTGACCATCACTCTTGATCATTCAACTTGGTAACAAGGTGGGCTATAGCTTGTACAACTAGACAGTTCTTCAATTTGTCTATGTTCATTCTACGTAGACCCTTGTGTATCCCAACTCCTATTTAGTTTTTACAATCGCGGTTTTATCTATGAGGTCACCTTTTATATCCTCTCATGTGGCCTTCACCACTCAGAATCGATGAGATGAGCACATATGAGATTCAAACTCTACGTCCTGCAAAGTAGAAGAAGTCTTCATGTACCCTACTCATGAGCCATTGATACAAGGGCTCATACTTCCTGAAATATGGAAGCTCATATAGTTAGTAGACCCCAATTCTCTTCAGGAGCTTCTCACCTGCATCATCATACACCGGCATATCATCCACCGTGCACTTGTTCATCCTAGCAATGAGCAAGGAATCGAGCTCCTTCTTGTTCTCTAGAGTCCTGTGATTGTATTCACTTACTTTGCTCTTTCTAATGGGTGAATCCCATTCTGGCCAACAATGACTCCTTCTGGATATTGCATCTCTGAAAAATGGATTTTAGGTGCCATCTCTTCCTCCTTGATGACCACCTTCTTATTTCCTTTTACTACTGCTACAGATGCCTTCTTCGGTGCCATTTTTACCTTGCAAATGTCTCCTCTTCAACTTTACAACTTTTTGAATCAACCCTAGCTTGATCCAATCATTCCCTAGGTGGAAACTTTGTAACCTAACCCTTTTCTATCTCCCTACTTCACTCAAACCCTTCACCACCGGGATGCAAGCTTCTTGTCACACATATCTGGTTGTCACGCTTGGTTTCACACCCTTCACACCTTAACTCGATCACTTAGCTCTTCACACTTGGCTCTTTCTTCAAATACTCTTAGTCGTAACGGTAAAAATGAATCTGCATTCCATCCTTATATAAATTTTTCAAATTTTGATGCATTTATTACTCCTTCACCTACCAAATATCCCCTCATTCATTGACCAAATCCATTCATTCCGTGCGGTACATCTTTGCACCCAACTATAACCTTCTAGTGTGCCTTCCTACCCTCTGGTCACATATTTCTCAAAGACATGTTCCCGCACCCAAGTACCTCATCACTGTACCTTCTCCTGGTAGCTATCATGGCCTCTACTTACATCACATTATACTATTCTTTCATCCATCTCAATCCTTGATCACTTTTGAGAAGAAAACTTCTTTTGACTTAAAGCACACCCGTAGCAGACTTATTCCTTTCACCTTCCAATTCCCACCATCTTTTACTTAGATCACGACAACCACCCCACACAAAAAGTATGTGCAGTCCTCTACATATAAACATTCTTCATATAGTAATTATCTTCATGCACGCAAGTGTGTTTATTACATAAGAACAACAAATAAATTGACAAAGCATAGCGACAATGAAGGAAATACAAAATTGAAAACCTAATCTAAATGGCAATACTTGCCTTATTACAAACACCAAGAAGACTTATTTATAGTAGGGCTTTAGCCTACTCCTATTAAAGTAACTGGGTAGCCATGTTCCATCAAGTGCTTCTAACTAGAAACAACTAGATTCTAGTATGGAAGTGATAACATATGACCCCAACCAATGTACTTTGAGCTTTCTTGGATGGCACAAGAACTTGGAGTCATAAAGAAGTACCATTTGTCCAATCTCAAACTTCTTGTCCCGTGTGTTTTTGTCATGCCATGCCTTCGCCCGGCCTTTTCCCCTTCTCGAATCCACCGTGCTATGGCTCATCACTCATCTAGTTGAATCGTATTTTGATACACTCTTCTAAATCATGTTCATCAGCTAGACCTCCACCACGCGTAATGTGCAAAGAAGGTAACATAAATTCTATAGGGAGAACAACTTCCACACCAAACACCAACTGAAATGGTGTGGCTTTGTTCAATCTCTCGTAAGTTGTTCTATATGCCCAAATCACGGTGACACTTTGTCATCCCAATCCTTTCTTCCAACATCGCATATTTTTGTCAAAGTCTCGGCCCAAAATTTTGTTGAAATCCTCAAGAGTTCAATTTTCCTAAGGATGGTAGGGGTTAGTTTTATGGTGTGCAACCATAAGCTCATCTAATAGGATCTTAATTGTCTCATTCAAAAAGTGTGTACCTCTATCACTTGTCAAGCTTAAGGGACATCCATATCTTGTAAGAACATTCTCCCATAGAAACCTAGCTATTGTAGTTGTCATACAGTCCTTCATAGGTGTTGTTTCTACCCACCATGTGAGATAATCATGCAAGTAATGATATAGCGCGATCCAGTCCTGTGCGTGGCTGGCGAAATAGGTCCTATAAAATCAATGGCCCATTTCTCAAATGTTTCAGAACTAGTAATCGGTCTCAAAGGAATCTTATCTCTTTGCCTGGTTTTCCTAGGCACTAACAATGAACACATGCCTTACAATATTCTTTCGGTCTTTATACAATTTCTCCCATTGTAAGCCAACAATTAAGATCTTCAGGTAGTTGCATCACCCCGCATAGTGGCCTCTGCAATACCACTATGAGCTTCTTCCATGATATCCTTGTGCTCATGCTCTAATACACAACGGCGTAATACTTCATATTTTCCTAGCTTGTAGAGGTCACCACTAATTAACATAAACGGTGTCACACGTATAGCAAGATGTTTCTTTTCTAATGCTTTCATTCCTTCTGGTGCCATACCTATTCGTAGAAAGACAACAATGTCTTCTAATTCCATGGGCACACGTTGTAACCTATATAACTGTGCATTCGACATTATTTCTTTAATTGTATGTGCATCCTCTCCTGAATTGATTCTAGATAAATGGTCTGGTCTAGAATTGCTTTTTCTGGCTTCACCACAATTGTGAAGTCAAACTCTTGAAATAGGAGCACCCATCTGCATATGTGCCCTTGTAAGATGGGCTTATTTACCAAGTACTTCAATGCCATGTGATCTGTATAAAACAAAAATGGTGTTGCTAACAAGTACTATCGAAACTTGTACAATGCATAGATCATTGAAAAAGCTTCGCGCTCTGTAGTTGTATAATTCCGTTCAGCAGGAGTCAGCTTCCTACTAGAAAAATAGATTGGATGATCTATAATACCTTCACCAAGGTTGAGCTAACACAATGCCAACTGCCATGCCAGAAGCATCCACATGCACGTGAAATGGTTTGTCCCATAAGGGAAAGCACAAAATGGGTGTGGTATTAAGTTTCTCTTTTAATATCTCAAGTGCATGTTGTTGTGGTTCTCCCCAATAAAATGTACCTTTCCCCTTTAATAATTTTGGCATACCCTTTGATGAATTTTCTATAATATCCTGTATGACCCAAAAATCGCAGCAACCCACTTTGACTAGTAGGTGCTTCCTGGGCCTAAAATGACCTGCAACCTTGGTTGGATTAACAATAAACCTTCTTTGTAGATTATATGTCATAATAGTATTCCAAATAGCAGATCAAATATGCACTTCTTGATGTTCAAAGAGATACTCAATTGTCTAATCGTTTAAACATTAAGCGCAGATTGTCACAATGATCTTTCACAAGCCCATATATTGTCCAATCATCTAGATAGACCTATAAGAAGTTGTTTATAAAATATTTGAATGCCTACACAACTATGCGCGAGAATACAACAGACGTTTTTTTCAATCCAAAAGGCATCATAGTATAAGAAAAAATTCCCCACTCAGTAGTAAATGTTGTCTTTTCTTGATCCTGCTAAGCAATCCTAACCTGATGATACCTGAAAAACATGTCTGTGAAGGAATATATTTCATGCCCTGCAACTCCTAGTATTTCCTCGATGAAAGGCATAGGGAATGGATCTGTAACACATGCAACATTCATCTCCCTATAGTCCACACATATCCTAATCTGTTTTTCCTTCTTGATACTGATCACCATTAGAATAACCCATTTCGACACATCAAGGGGCTTGATAATTCTAGATTTTAACATTTTATCAATTTCTTCTTTTACCTTCGCGCACAAATTAGGATTCATTATGTAAGGTCTCTTTCTAACGGCCATGCACACGTCCTTAAGTTTTATCTCCATTTCCCCAAGTGATTCATGTATTCCTTTAAGTTCATGATACCCTTGAGGGAATAAGTCCTTATAATCCTGAGTAACTCAATCATTTTTGCTACATCCGAGTCTCGGCCAAGTAATCTCCAATTATGGCCTCCTTAGGCTCAACCTCCAAATCTATATTCACCTTCTTTGTCTTCATGGGTTCATGGTAGGCACACGTATCCTTTTCTACACTTTCCAAGACCTCGTGCACCCCGTGAATGTTCAATATCCAAGTTCTTGTCATCCACGATGTAAACCATATTTCCTTTCTCTTTCTCAAGGAAAGTGTGTTCAAGTAGTATGGATTCCATTTCTTCTTCCTTTTCAAAACATTCTCTGAACTCAGCCTCACCGAATAATTCTTGAATATTCTCTTCTATTTTTTCACTATCTCCCATAGTTAAGCACTTGACAAATTTTAATGCCTCTTCTATAGGAGGTTTAGTCAAAAAGTAGTCAAAGGTCTGGATCATTCCTATAGTCAATCCTTGCAGTTTCGGTCTCTCGATGTATTTCGCATATACATACCATGCACATGCACATCCTTGTAGCATAGAATACAATCAATGCACCCAGAGTGAAGGTGGTAATGCCTCCTGCCCCTGCTATCCAGATTCTCTCACATTGTTGAATGTGGTGTTGAATAGGTTGATCACCATGATAAGTACAGATATGTGTAGGTGCATTTTCCTTACAAACCTAGTATACAAAGTAACTCCAATCTCTTCCCAGTTTATAAGATTATCTCTGTGGACTACCCACCAAAGTGCACTTTGTTGTCCCGCATAGTGTTTATACTAACATATCTCTTCTCTTAATTTGATCTATCCACTTTGTGTTTCCATGTCCTTAAAAAATGGAGGGAGATCCTCTGCCTCAATATACCAAGGTATTGTGCCACCTATCCATCAAACTGAACGAAGTCCATTCTTGCACGCAACCACGCTTTTCACCTCACATCCTACTAATTCATATGTACCATGAGCCCAATTGTCACAAGAAATACTCATAGTATCACTAATAGAATGAGAATCCTCCCATTTTAGGATGCCTTCTTTTTATGGCTCATTGACCTCTAGATCCGAATAGTGTGTACATAAACTTTGTTTAAGTCCTCCTTACTCGAGGCTTAACATATGGCGTAGAATTCCCATCTATCAAAGGTATCACAACTCTTTACTCCTTGTTTTCAAAGCTGATATACCCCTTATTGAATCTCAAGTTAGCATTATTCGCATAAAACCAAGGGTATCCAAGTAGGGATAGAAAATTTTATGGTTCTGCAAGGGCTAATACCTCAAAATCCCCTGTGAACTTGGACGCTTGTATAGTTATAGATGCATCTTTCAAAACTCCTATGGGAGTGGCCTTAGTCCGGTTTGCCATAAATAAAAAATTAGATGATGGCTGCAATGGAGGCCTCCCCATTTGTAACCATGCATCTAACGTACACATTTACTTCCGCACATGTATCAATTAATAAGTTACTTAATAGCCACCCATCCACAACAACAGCATTCCGAGTAATTTCTTTGTCATATTCAATGCTATAAGGGGGAATATTTACATGTAGAATCTGTCATTTGGTCTCAAGACTGGCACATGGAGTGTTCCCTTTTAACCAACTTCATAATAGTGGAATAATGTTCTCCGGCGCAACATTTTGCATACCTCCCACTGAATCATCAATATCAGTTTGGACTGTCTCTGATGCTTTCTTCTTCTCCTTTAGGTATTGTATCTCACCCTGAAGATTCCTTAGCACTTCCATGGTATCCTAGTAAACTTCCTTTTGATGAGCAAGATTTGGGTACCTTGCATGTAAAACCTCCTCCTTGGTGATCATATGCTTTTGGTGCAATGCCTCTGTGCGCACGTAACTTCAGCACATGTAGAGATATTCACTGTCAATGCCTCAGGTCTTTCTGCAATCTTGGGCATCCATTGATCTTATACCACACACTGGATTCTAACCATCCCGACACCTTTTTTTTCTTGCTTATGCTACTTACTCAAATGCTCATATAAATCTAGGCACTCTTCATAGCTATGGTTCTTTCCACAGAAAGAACATGCAATATTCTAAGGACATTCACACCTATAGTGGTCAGGAGATCCACACGTATAACATGTTCCATGAGGGAACTCACCTCTTCCTCCACCACGGCCTTGTCCTCCATATCCACCATGATATCCACGTCCCCTTCCATGACCTCCTTCAAAACACCCCTCATTCTTGTCATAGTGTGTTTGATTATGATCTCGATCCTAGTGCTCATTGCCACCCTTAGAATTATCTATTATACTTTTCTATTATACACCAATGTCTATAGCATCCTGGATCTGACCAATCAACCGAAAATCCTTAGTATCATGGGTTGTGGACCTGCAAATCTTGTAAAAGTAAGATACATTCTTCCTTATTGCACTTTATAGTAAAGGACTATGACTAGCATCGTGATTCAAATGGAAAATATCACAGTCCAATGATAATGAGTGTATAAATATGTGAGGGAAACTATCCTTGGTGTGACCTTCCACTTCACAATCTGTACACCAAATTCCTGAGCGCGTTTCATGGGCTGAATTTGCTGACAACTTCTCTAACTACTTTGCCATAGCTACAATTTGTGCCTCTAGAAATGGACTAATGCCAGTGTCAATGCTCCTAATTGCCTCAACACGTAAAGCTGCTTCTAGTGCTTCACGCATATCAGTATATGTCTTATGTGACAGTGCCCTTCTAAAAGGTGTAATCAATCCTCCAACGAACCATTGTGCATGCTAGCTAGTGTGAATATCATAAGATAGCTTAGATAAAAGTGTCTTAAAATGAGCATCATACTCACGTACACTCTTAGTAGTGCCTTGCTTGATATCCTTGAGCGCACTTATACTCTTCTACTCAAACTCAAGGATATGGAACTCTTTCAAGAAAGCATCCTCAGTGCTACATAATCCATGCAAGTTTGATCAGGGTCAAACTTCCTATACCAGTTGTGTGTGTGCCCCTATAATGTAGTGGCAAATTGACTTTCCTTTTGCTCAATAGCAGTCGTGATCCCTTTAGCGCACCACAATATTTCACACATATGCACATGTTCGGTAACATCCTCTATACCTCTATATTTTGGGAGACGAAGAGACATCTCCATATAGTTATTTTATGGTTAATGCAGACCTTGACCACCTAATCCAGAACCTCCAGTGTTCCCTTTTCCTTAGAACCGCCAGATCCACGGGAACTAGAACCACCTATACCTCACGACCCTCCACCGTAGCTATAGTATGACCTATAGATGTACTCCACTATGCTCCAACAATAGTACTATACCGAGCCCCTATAGCCATGAGGTAGCTCCATTCGATAGATGAATCCAACATTCTGCGTGCTCACATTCTATACGAGATGATGTGCCTAAAAATGCTCCTCCATATAACATTGAAGTTGCTAGTCCTGCCATTGATGTACTCGATCTTTGACTTACTCCTATTTTCCTACTTCCCAAGTTAGTTTTTTGGTTACTTGTCATACTAGATACTTGAAAAACTAAGTGCAAAAGGCTAGGTCACTGGTGGATTAAGATGTGCACCGCAATCCAAGTAGTCTCTCTGCTGGTGCACTTCTGTGTGAGGCTGAGAAGGGATCTCTATCATGCTTTCCAAGATGGGGGATTTCATGATGCTCTAGCTCCACATCTTCTATGTGAGCCGTAAATCCTTCACGAGCCATCTCTCTCCTCAATGCCATACTTTCTGTAATGGAATTTTGTTTCTCTATCTCCCTCTCATACACCTCATTATACTTAAGCCTCCTTTCCTCTCTCTACTTTTTTTCTTTGTTAGGTCTATCATCTTAAACCAAACCTGTTCTGCCCTCGTGCATGGTGAAATTTAGTTAGCCATCGTTTTTCTCTCCAAGTTCAAATTTACCATAAGGATATTGATCGCTAATGGAATACCTTACAAATATGTTCCTCTTGGATACCTCTTTGTTATCCATATTTCACCCCCGGGCTAGATATTGGATCAGCCATGACCCCACATATAAGGGACTGAGAGAAACTCATTTAGATCTTACAAATTGGTCGCAGAGGGACTCAATTCTTAAGTGGCAGAGGTCGAGAGAGACTAAAGGCCCCTACGTAAAAGAAACGACTCTATTAGACCGTTTCTACGTCTTAAATTTGTTCTTCAAGTTATAGGTTAACTCAACTATGGGATAATAGGGTCATAAAAAAAGGGGTAATGCCACAGAAAAGACTAGGGACAAGAAGGGGAAGAAACGACGAGGATCCGAAGTCCTCGACTCAAACGGTTTAGGAAAAGGTCCAAAAAATGACTAAGTATGGAGGAGGAAGTGGAAGAGACCACATGTCCTAACGACGCTTCTCCAAAAATGAATCCAAAAAGGGAAGCCCAAACTTGCACCAGGCTTTCATGCATCCAGAGCCCCAAAGAAGTTGTGAGGCATTGAAAAGTCTTCAACTAAGAAGAAGATGCCAGGTGTTGGCTTGGCACAAAACTAGAAAGGAAGCCTAGGGCGGAGACTCAAACTTGTGCCAGCCCTCCACGTAGAAAATGGTCAAAACAGATTCAAGAGGCGGATAGAAATGGCTTCAAAATTGGCTAAGTATAAAGTGTAAGTGGAGAATGCCAAGTGTCAGTGTGGCGCATCTCCAAGAGTTGGTCCCAGGTGGAGACCCAAATGAGTGCGAGCTCACCACATAGCCCAAAGTCTAAAAGTAAGAGGGACTGTTGAAAAGTCCATAGATCAGTGGAGGCCGACAAGTGTCAACTCGACGCTCCTCCAAAGGAAAAATTTGGGTTGGGTTTTCAAGCAAGCGCGGTGCCTCCACGTGTTATCTCAAGAGGGAGAGTTAGTTGAATAGTCAATGCATGGGTCAGTAGCCGTGGAGGCTGCCAAGTGTCTTAATGGTGCTGATTCAAAGGTTGAATAGAGAAAAGGTTTCCAAATAAGCACTAGATTTCCACGTGTCCCGAGGAAAGCGGGCTATCGGGGAAAATTTGGTTCTTTTCCCCTTGTTATCTCAAAAGGGGTAAAAGTTGCAAAATGGCCCACAACTCCACCCAAGGAAAAAGTCAAAATTTGGGCGAGTCAAAGCCAAAGTGGGAATCAGATGAAGAAATGAAAATTTTCCTTTTGTCAAAAAGGCACAAAGATAAAGATGGAAGCACATTCCCCAACCAACCAAAAAGAGCCACATGTCTAGGCGGAGCTTCGGGGCTATGGGAGTTTTTTTGAGTTTTGATTTTTTTTTACAAAATGGAAAAAGATAAATTGCATACCCATAAGCCTGATTTTTTCTCTAATCTAGCCACCATGTGTCCCATATCAAAAGGGACCCATTTTTCAAATTGTTTTCCCACCCATTTTACGGACTCGATACAAACTTTGAAGGGGCATATCTTTTGACTCAAGGCTTGAAATATTGAATCTGATGCCATTGGAAAGATCTCGGCCTCGCCCATGCCATGGAGGCTTGAAACTTTAATTTTGAGGAGGTTAGGTGAAGAAAATGGAGGAAATGTCTTCAGATTTCAATGTAGGATCTTCTTTCCTCAACAACTAGATTAGATTTGATTTGTTTTTTGTTTCCTCTTCCTTCAAGGTGTTGAATCAAGGATTGATGTAGTAAAGATGGATTTGGGGGTAGATTTTATCAGAAGCATTAACAACAATGGTGGTTGAGTCTCAACCCTTTTTCCCACTCTCTCTCTCTCTCTTTCTTCTCTTTGATCGAATCTATAAATATGGGGGCAGGATTCATTGTAAAGGGTTGGACATTCTTTGTTTTTGTAGGCTCCCTTCTCCTTCTAGCAAAGGGATTTGTGGGGTTTAGGCCTTCCATCAAAATTGTAATATGTTTTTGCCTTTTGGCTACTTTGTAATGAATTGTATCAATCCATAGAGCAATAAAACACATCTATGATTGATCTTAGATCCTTTCTTGTCTCTTTTTCTTTCATTTGGTCTTCCATTATAGATCTGGCTATCTTGTGCTTGTTTATTGTATGCATTTTGTTGGTTTGTGTCTATTGGCAAAATAAGTGTTCATCATTCCTTTGGTGCATCACCTAGTAGTTTAGTTATTTCTTATTTCTTATACTCTTTTATCCCATGTCTCCTTGGAAAGTTTTAGATTAGGTATAGAGATAGATCCTCTGCAAATCCTCACATATGCACCTAAATAGAGGAATAAGGAACCAACCTTTAATCTGGAGAGCTTTTCCATTTTTGCAAGGTCCCACACCTTGGGAAATTTCAATGTTATGCAATCACACCAAATGACTCTACCTTAGAAAAGTAGACATGTAGAACTCATTTGGGGGTGTTGTGATTTCACACTAATAGTTTTGGCATGCCGGTGGGACAAAGAAGTCTCCATCTTATTACAATAGGAATTGATGTACACTTGTTGTGATTTTGGATTTTAAGAAGCCTTAAAATTGTACATCTAGTGACTCCAAAAGAAAAAACTACTTGGTTTTAGTAGTCCAAGCAAGTTCATGAGAAGAATACAAACACGGTCAAGAACCAGAGAAGAGGGACTATTTTTGTCTATCTAGACTTATCCCCAGATAGAGGGAGAGAGGAAGAAGAGCCCAGAGGTCTCCATCTCCACCAAGCAAAGCTTTATCAACACTCCTCCTCTGGAAGACCATTCATTCAATCAAGAGGGGTGCTCTAGCCGATCAGAATGGCTCAGCCAAATCCTTATGTCAACTTCACTAGCGGTAGTAGTCCACTCGCCTTGAATGCACAAAACCTAGTTCTGATTGCAGCATTAAAAAACATCCCATATTTCACTGGGGAAAACCAAACTTCTCTTGGTGATCATGTCCAAGATATTGCAAATGTCTATACAATCCATGAGATCCATGAGATGGACATTGCAGTCAAGCTTACTCACCTCTTCACTCAAAGGGAAAGCTTCACAATGGTTCAGGAGTCTTGAGCGTGAGGCTCTATCTAGAATTGGAATCAGCTATGCATAACTCTTCACAACCAGTTTGGAGAGAAAGGTGATAACTTGTCTTTGTTGGAACAACTAACAACGATCAAGAGAGCCCCAAACGAGTAGCTGACAAAACTTCAACCTCATTCTAGTGGACTGGGATAGGATTCCAACAACAGTAAAGCCCACTAATGAAGGTGCCTTCTTATACTTTCTTAGGGCTTTAAATTCTGATATTTCTTTGATGATTCAGTCAATGGGGGCACTACATTACTGTAACCTATAGCCTTTCCATAGGGGCTGAGAACCATTTGATTCAAGCTGGTAAAATCACTCCTAGGCCATCCATGCCTCTATACCCTGAGTTAGGAACCCAGATACTAGCCAAACACCTACATTAGCTCCTATACCCACCCCAGGAGTCAAAGCTCAACTGAAGCTTCCACTTCATCATCTAACACCTCTAAAGAGCTTTAGGAAGTGATGAAGCAACTGTAAAACTTGGGAAATGAGCTAGTGACCATCAAAAAGACACAAGCTCAAAATTTCAAGGCCATATCTCTTAGCCTCAAGCTCAATATCAAGCTAGACCCCAGTATCAGCAGAATAGGCCACCACCTCAAACTATAAATCAGAGCCAAAACCAAGGACAACCCCAAGCTGCTAGACCTTTCAGGTCTTATGATCCTAAACACAACTTCAACATCAAGGGCATTGGTTCTACACACAAAACAATATGGCAGGAATATGATTGGTGTTTTCCATGCAATCACCACATAACCAATCAATGTGCTTTAATGGTGCTCTAAATCAAGCCTTGATGGTACAAACCTAGTATGGTGCCACAAGAACCTAGCCAAGAGGGAGATCATCAGCAGGAGCTCAACAAAGTGGACCTCAGGAGAGACTATGCTAGTAAATTGGTAGGATGAAGACTTCTATGGGATGAATCAGTTCCCTTCTCAAAGTGTGGCTGCCAATACACGGTCAAAAAGAGAAGTATTGGAGAGGGCCAACCACTAAACTCAGGTGACCCTCAACCTTCCATCACTCCACAAGGTCCTGGTGTTCCAAGTGCAACTCCCAACATATAGAACCAATCCAAACCACCTCCCAAACCTAGTCAAGCACCGGTTGTAACAACCCATGTGCAAGAAAGAAATGTGTCTGGGAAGGGCAAAAAAAGGATAGCTCATTCAATATTATTGAGCAAATGAAAAGGACAAGTGTGAACATTTCACTATGGGAGTCACTGGCCATTCTAGGGTAGAGGGATCTGTTGCAGACTACCATGCAAAATTGGTCAAGTTCAAATCACCCCCTAACCAACAAGAAAGAGTGCTTTCAATGCAGTTCAACTTGGGAGAAACCAAGGAGAAAAAAAAGGTAAGAACCTGAGACCTCCTCCATTCTATGTCTCATTAATTATTGGAGACAAATTGGTGCACAATTGTATGATTGATTTTGGGGCTAGTAGTTCTGTGATGCCCAAACAAATAGTTGATCAGTTGGGTCTCCAATATGAAGTCATCTCTAGAGGAGTAGTCCAATTAGATGGGACAACAGTGAAAACTATTGGAATCATCAAGGATTTGAGTCTCACTCTACACATGCTTGCCCTAATGTGACTATTTTGTAAAATGTGTCAATCATAGATTTGCCACCACATTTTGCTTTGTGTCTATCAGGGACTTCACTGCCAAAATTGGAGGCTACTGTCTACTGATTGGTCACATATGCTCTTTAGGAAAGGTATGGGGTGAAGGCCACAATCAGATCTGAACCTATTGTTGATTATCATATTGAATCCTATGTGCCTAGCCCAATCAATGCCAATTGCTCAACTTTTGATCAAGAAGACCTCCTAAGCACTTCTGAAGCAAATACCAAGGTGGGATGTATCCCAGACTTGACTCTCGATGATTGGGCCAACAAAATTCATGCTTTTGACCCTATAAGGAGATGGAAGAATCTAAGCTAGGTGTCTACTACCTACATGAAGAGAATCATCCTCTTCCTGACCTAATTAAGCTAGAATACAAGGATGACAATGAGGTATGGCAATTGTTCTTTGATGGCTCAAGGAGTAGACAAGGAGCTGGAGGAGGAGCCATGATTGTGTCCCCAAAGGTATGAGATATTATTCAGCATTTAGATTCAATTTTCTTGCTCAAATAACACTGTTGAATATGAGGCTTTAGTCAAGGTCTTCATTGGGAAAGAAAGCTAGGAATCAAGAACTTGCAAGTGTTTGGTGATAGTGAACTGGTTGCCAATCAAGTCAGAGGACTTAATGCTATCAAAAATGACCTGCTCAAGAACTACAAGAGTAGGGTATGGGATCTCATGGAGGATTTTGAGGCCTTCAACATTGTGTCCATACCCAGGAAGGAGAATGAAGTTGTTGATAGACTTGCAGCAGTTGGAGCAATGTTTGATGTGGTTGACAACATCAAAAGGGACAAAGAACAACCACATATCCATGTGGTTGTGAGGCCAATAGTGCTGGATAATAATACATGTTGGTAGGTGTTTGAGAATGATCAACAGATCATTAACTTTTTGTAAGAAGAAGCTGAATTCTCAGCTAGAAACCAAAGTAGACTAGAGCAGCAATATGGGAATCAGATAGTACAACTACATACAAACAAGCTTCCCAAAGGCTTAGTGACACTGGAATCTATTTTCAATCCTAATGATCAGTTTAGAAAAGAAAAGGCTAACATGTAGATCAAAGGAGAAGATTCAGAGTCAATCCAGTTGGAGAAGACAAAACACTTCAAATTGGCAAAGTGGCCACCGAGCAAGAAAGGTATGAATTCATACAACTTTGCCAAGAATTTCTGATGTGTTTTCTTGGAGTTATGAAGACCTAAGAGGGTTCAATCCAAAGCTAGCACAACACACAATAGAACTAGATCCATGCTCAGCCCATTAGGAGAAGTAGAGACCAGTCAACCCACATATTGAGCCTCTGATGAAGAAGGAGTTGAACAAGTTGATAGAGGAAAGTATCATATTTCCAATCAAACACTCAAGTTGGGTTGCAAATCTGGTCCTAGTAGGAAGAAAAATGGAGAAATCAGGTTGTGTGTTGACTTCAAGGATTTGAATAGAGCCTCCCTCAAAGATCACTACCCACTCCCTTCAATGGAGTAGATCTTGCAAGTAGTGTCTGGGTCAGAAAGGTTCTCCCTCCTAGATGGCTACTCAGGGTACAACCAGATCATGGTGAAAGAAGATGATCAATTCAAAATAGCTTTCACCACCAAATGGGGCACTATGCCTATAGGAAAATGCCATTTGGATTATCCAATGTTGGAGCCACTTTTCAAAGGGAAATGGATATGGAATTTAAGGGACTGATCAAAAAAATAGTGTTGATCTATCTGGATGACATTACAGTGTTTTCCAAAAATGTAGCAGATCATCTTTTCCATCTAAGGCAGGTGTTCCAAAGATGCAGGAGTTTTGGGGTGTCATTGAACCCCAAAAATGCATATTCTTGGCCCATGAAGGCAAGCTTCTAGGCCATATTGTATCAAAGGAAGGATTGGAAATTGACCCAGAGAGAGTTCAAGCAATAAGAGCATTGCCATTGCCAAGTCACAAGAAGGCTCTTCAAAGCTTCTTGGGAAAAATCAATTTTTGTCACATAGGTTTGTTCCAAACTTTGCTGCCCTTGTTAAGCCAATAACGTTGATGTTGAAGAAGAGCTTAGCATTCAAGTGGACAGCTGAAGGAAAAGAAAGTTTTGAGGCTATCAAAGAAGCCATATCACAAGCCCCAACTCTTGTGAATCTAGATTTTTCCAAAGACTTCATATTGTATGCCTTTGGTGGCAAGTGACACAATTTCTGCAATCTTGGTTCAAAGAATAAAGAAAGTACATAACAACCAATTGCTTTCTTCAGCCAGAGTCTAGAAGATTATGAGGTGAGGTACTCCTTCATTGAGAAGTAGGTCTAGCGGTGATCAGAGGATTGAAGAAGTTTAAGCATTTGGTTTCAAACAACAAAATCCAACTATTGGTCTCCCATGCGGGAGTTAAAGAATTCCTTCTCAAGCAAGGACCTGAATGAGAAACATGTAGGATGGATCACTCATGTCATGGAATATGACATTGAGATCAAGGTCACTAAGCTGGTCCATGGGAAGGGGTTGTGTGAACAACTAGCCTCAGGTCAACAAGATGAAACAAATAGTGAAAAGGAGGTTGTTCTTGTTTTACAAGATGATCAAGAAGGGAGAGATGATGTACCTGCTCCTTGTTGGACCCAAGACATGGTGCACTTCCTTCAAATAGGCATGTGTCCTCATGGGATGAGTAAAAAAAAAAGGAGACATTTCAGGTTACAAGCCATCCCATATGTTCTTATTGATGGTGTCTTGTTCAAAAGAGACATCAATGGCATTTTGTTGAGATGCATTGGACAGATCAGGTGGAGAGGGTGCTACAAGAATTCCATGTTGAAGCAGTTGGAGGCCATTTTCTCCAAGAGTGATAACACTCAAAATCATGAAAGTAGGTTATTATTGGCCCAGAGTGTTTAGTGACTACTACACATGGATCAAAAGGTGCAAGAATTGTGCATTCTTCAAAGGCAAGGAAAGGCTAACAACACTTCCATTGCACCCAATCTCATTCGACCAACCTTTCATGCAATGGGGATTGGACTTCATTGGAGTCATCAATCCAAATTCAAGCCAAGGCCACAAATGGATTCTGATAGTGACAGATTATTTCACCAAGTGGACGAGGTAGTGGCACTCAAGGAAGCCAATGAGTCTAGTATCCTAGATTTCTATGAAGGGATAGTGACCAGATTTGGAGTGCCAGCCACCATCATATTAGAAAATGCATTAGCATTCATAGGTTCCAAGATCACAGGATGGGATGTTAAGAATGGGACTTATTTGAGTACTTCATCAAACTATTACCCTCAAGGTAATGGCCAGGATGAGTCCACAAAAAAAACTGCTAAAGATCATCAGAAGAACTCTTGATGAGAATCAGAGGACCTAGCACACAAAGCTCAAAATGGCCTTATGGGCTGATAGAATAACACCCAAGAGATCTAGGATAGCTCTCCATTTAAGCTTGTCTATGGGAAAGAGGAAGTGTTGCCTATATCACTTGAGTTGCCAACATTGGAGCTCATGAAGCAACTAGAGATGTCTGAATTTGGACCAATGGAGGCTAGGTATGTGGAGTTGATAGAATTAGAAGAAACTAGAGAGCATGCTCTTCAAGCAATAGAGAAGAATCAGGCTTCAATCAAGAAATGCTTTGACAAGAAGGAAAAAGTAAGGACCTTAGGAAGGAGACCTGGTTTTGAAATGGGATGTAGATCGGCAAAACCAGGAAGGCATTCCAAATTTGATGCCATCTGGAGTGGCCCCTATATGATCACAAGATGAAAAAGTAGAAATGCTTTCCAATTGTCTACATTGGAGGGTGAAGAGTTGTAGATTCCAGTAAATGGGATCTATCTTAAGCACTGCTTACTAATAAGAGGGGATTTCTCACCATGTACATATTAGTTTAGTTTTCTCTTTCCTCTAAGTGCTTATGCACATTGTCTTGTTGTAGTGTAGATTGCTTTTCTCCTAAGTGCTTTGCACACTCTGCATGTTCCATTTGGAGCATGTATGATTTAAAATTTTTATATAGTGTGGTGTTGTTTTGTGGCTCTTATGTAGTCCATTCGAGAGAGACAGATGAAGCCTAGGTTAAAACAATTTTCTACTCTCAGAAACCTTCATTTCAAGATTTCTTATGAAAATTGAGAGTGCAAAAAGCTGGGCTCGTGAATCAGAGGCAAAATTAGTATCAGACCATCGTTCTTGACTCCATGCCCAATGGAAGGCATTTGGTCTTTTCATCTAGTAGGTAGATACCCCTGTGAGTCACCAAATTGTTATCCATATTTCACCCCTAGGCCAAATATTGGATCAGCCATGACCCCGCATAGAAGGAACTGAGAAAACTCATTAGATCTTGCAAATTGGTCACAGAGGACTCAAACCATGGAGTGGCGGAGGCCGAGAGAGAGACTAAAGGACCCTATAAAAAAGAAATGACTCTATCGGGCCATTTCCACGTCTTAAATCCATTCTTCAAGTTACAAGTTGACTCAACTATGGGATAGTAGGGTCAGACAAGAAAGGGCAATGCCATGCAGAAAGACCAGAGACAAGAAGGGGAAAAAATGAAAGATAAAAAGTCCTCTCGGGCTCAAAATGGTTTAGGAAAAGGTCCAAAAATGACTAAGTATGGAGGAGGCAGTGGAAGAGACCACATGTCCTAACGACGCTTCTCCAAAGGTGAATCAAAAAGGGGAGCCCAAACTTGTGCTAGGCTTCCACATGTCCAGAGCCCCAAAAAGTTGTGGGGCATTGAAAAGTCTTCAACTAAAAAAGAAGTGTGCAGTGTTGGCTTGGTGCAAAACTAGAAAGGAAGCCTAGGGTGGAGACTCAAACTTGCGCCAGCCCTCCACGTAGAAAATGGTCAAAACAGAGTCAAAAGGCGGAAAAAAAGGCTTCAAAATTGGCTAAGTATAAAAGTGTAAGTGGAGAATGCCAAGTGTTAGTGTGGCACATCTCAAGAGTTGGTCCCAAGGTGGAGACCCAAATGAGCGTGAGCTCACCATGTAGCCCAAAGTCTAAAAAGTAAGAGGGACCGTTGAAAAGTCCAGAGATCGGTGAAGCCAAAAGTGTTAACTCGAACTCTCCTCTCAAGGGAAAACTTTGGGCTGGGTTTTCAAATAAGCGTGGTGCCTCCACGTGTGTTATCTCAAAGAGGGAAAAGTTAGTTGAATAGTCAATGCATGGGTCAAGCTGGTGGAGGCTACCAAGTGTCTTAATGGCTGATTTAAGGGTTGAATAGAGAAAAGGTTTCCAAAACAAGCACCAAACTTCCATGTGTCCTAGTGGGGGAAAGACCAAAGGGCCATCGGGGAAAATTTGGTTCTTTTCCCTTTGTTATCTCAAAAGGGTAAAAGTTACAAAATGGCCTGTAACTCCGCCCAAGGAAAAAGTCAGCATTTGGGCTTGAGTCAAAGCCAAAGCGGGAGTCGAGAGGAAAAGTGAAAATTTTCCTTTTTCAAAAAAGGCACAAAGATAAAGATGGAAGCGCATTCCCTAGCCAACCAAAAGGAGCCACGTGTCCAGGCGGAGCTTGGGGCTGCGGGAGTTTTTGAGTTTTTGCATTTTTGTGCAAAAGGGAAAAAGATAAATTGTGGACCCGTAAGCCCAATTTTTCTCTAATATGGCTGCCATGTGTCCCATATCAAAAGGGGACCCATTTTTCAAATTATTTTCCCACCCATTTGTATGGACTCGATACAAACTTTGAAGGGGCATATCTTTCGACTCAGGGCTTGAAATATTGTGAATCTGACACCATTGGAAAGATCGGCCTCGCCCATGCCATGGAGGTCTGAAACTTTAATTTTGAGGAGGTTAGGTGAAGAAAATGGAGAAACATCTTCAGGCTTTCAATGTAGGATCTTCTTACCTCAACAACCAGATCAGATTTGATTTTTTCATCATTTCCTCTTCCTTCAAGGAACCGAACCAAGGATTGATGTAGTAAAGATGATTTGGGGCAAATTTTATCAGAAGCATTAACAGTAGTGGTTGAGTTTCAACCTACTTTTCCCTCTCTCTCTCTCTTTCTTCTCTCTGATTGAATCTATAAATATGGGGGCATGGATTCATTGTAAAGGGTTGGACATTCTTTGTTTTGTAGGCTCCCTTCTCCTTCTAGTAAAAGGATTTGTGGGGTTCAGGCCTTCCATCAAAATTGTAATACGTTTCTACCTTTTGGCTACTTTGTAATGAATTGTATCAATCCACAAAGCAATAAAACATGTATGTGATCGATCTTAGATCCTTTCTTGTCTCTTTTTCTTTCATTTGGTCTTCCATTACATATCTGGCTATCTGTGCTTGTTTATTGTATGCATTTTGTTGGTTTGTGTCTATTGGAAAAATAAGTGTTCATCATTCCTTTGGTGCATCACCTAGTAGTTTAGTTATTTCTTATTTCTTATACTCTTTTATCCCTATCTAGGTCTTCCATATTAAATCAAACTTGTTCCTGTCCTCCCGCGTGGTGAAGTTTAGTTAGCCATCGGTTTACTCTCTAGGTTTTAAGTTACCATAAGGATCTTGATCGCCAACGGAATAACTTGCAAATATGTTCCTCTTGGATACCTCAAAAGCTGGAATTCACTACCTCACGAGCAAGAGTAGGTCAAAATTGAATATTCCGAATATAAATATTTAGAACACCAAGAAACCATGTATCCACCATGTGAGTCAAGATCTGGTCGCATCATGAGGGCCTCAAATTCTTCCCGTGTCTAGACAAGTGCGTAATACCTCCAATTTCGTTAAGATGCATAGGCAAGTAATCCACTCGTATAATTCTACTAGATATATAGTGAAAAATCTCTCATATAAGTTGTCATACAGATTATGTTCTGCCCAAGTGCATGCGTTAAACTCAAATCCATTCTTTGAACCACCATGCATATTCTTCCTCCAGATCATGTATCCATTCCTCAATACTTGCTAGAGTTAATCGGTACGTCTTCATCGTGAACCATCCTGAAAACAACTGAAAAAGAGGTCCTGGCAATGGAACCAATGATGTAACCTAGAATTTACTAGATAACACCCTAGTCACATTGGCACATCACTCAACCTTGACTAAGGGCTCACCCGAAGCGCGCAAAGGTACCAAGTCCCTCTTTAGGGTTGTTGTAGTAGGATGTTAGCATAATCAAGGAAGAAAAATGTAGATTCATAATCATTCCATCATTCTATAATGCATGTTACCCTTAGATCTATGAAATAACAAGCTTAACCCGTAATCATTATTAACCCAATAACATGCACTACTCAATTACACATAGAATTACACTTAAATTTGGCCAATATCTTCCATCTTTATTAAATACAGAAGCTCCTTACAGTATTATCAATCCATACCAACGTGCATATGGATCGATACAATAATTCAGACATATGTGTATATTCTTTGTTAGACACTCATGCATACTTTCATACATCCAAAATCATACATATATAGGGTGGGGGCTTTCCCTTCATCACTTATCTATTCTAGAAATAGGCCGTATGCTATTGATAGCCACATGTTGTTTATAAGCATATCCACACATACAAGTGTGTTATCTATAGTCCTCTTGCAGTTAATTAAAGTATTAATTCTATTCTCAACTCGTCTCAATGCAAAATGCTTCAATCTGATTCTCTAAAGATAGATAATGCATGGCGCGCACGTATCTACATCGTTGGTGTGTTCCGCATGCCATCTTCTAAAAATAGGTCTCCATGCTCAAAATCAGCTAAGTCCTGAAATCTGAACTTTTCTTCCACACACGGATCCTTCCTATCCTTCCGTGCCTTTGATCTTGGCCTTTTATTATGCACAAACTCATTATGTGATCTTTGACAAGTATTCGTTGATCAATAGTGGTGAAGCAATCAGAATAGTTCAAGACTACTTTTACTATCCCTTGGGGAACATATCTCTATGCTAGGATTCCTTTTGGACTCACGAATGTTAGAGTAAGTTTTCAAAGAGCCATGTATGTGGATTTTTATGGCCTTATAAATTATTTTATTGCAATATATCAAGATGATATAACTTATTTTTCCAAAAAGAGAGGTGATCACTTAGGGCACCTAGAAAAGATGTTGCTCAGATGCAAAGAGTATGGGATTTCATTAAATCCCAAGAAATTTCACTTTGGAGTACAAAAGGAAAAGTTTTTGGGGCACATAGTGTCACAAGAAGGGGTCATGATAGATCCTAAAAGGGTAGAGGCAATTGGCAAGGTTCCCATTCCTATATCTAAGAAGGGCATTCAATCTTTCTTTGGACAGTAAAATTTGTAAGGAGATTCATCTCCAACTTTTTGAGATTACCATCCCTATTACAAGTATGCTTAAGAAGGACCATGTCATTAAGTGGGAAGAAGGGGTTGTCCAAGAATTTGAAGGAATAAAGGAGGCACTCAAAACTACCCCTATATTAACAAGTCCTGATTATAAGAAAGAATTTCAAATGTTTTCATTTTCCTCAGAAAATACAATTTCTTTTGTGTTGTTACAAAAAAATGAAGAGGGGCATGAAAATCCCATTGCTTTCTTTAGCAAAGCCTTCCAGGAGCTGAATTGAAATATTCCATCATGGAGAAGCAAGCTTTTTCTTTAGTAAAAGCCACTAAAATCTTCAGGCCCTATATTCTAAGCTCCAAATTTGTAGCTTATGTTCCCCATACTATGGTAAAGGACATTTTGTCAGAAATGGAGATGTCGAGTAAAAGATGCCATTGGGTCGATAAATTATAGGAATATGACATGGAGATCCAGACAACCAAGTTGGTTCAAATGTTGGGACTAACAAGATTGATGACAAAAAGCAAATTACAAGTGGTAGAAATCCACAATGTTGAAAAGGGTGGGATCCTCATGAAAAGGTAATCACTTCAGTCTGGTACAAGAATATAGTATATTACTTGATAAACTTAAATTATCATGTCCACTTAGATAAGAACCAAAGAATGACACTTAAGCTAGTTTCTCATAAGTATGTATTGACTAATCATGGATTATCTTGGAATAATCCATAAAGGGGTACTACTTAGATGTGTCACTGAAGAGTGTGCGGAGGCCATTTTGCTAGAAGAGTGACTACTCACAAGATTTTAAGGGCAGGATATTAGTGGCCTTTATTGTTTAAGGATGTGACTTTACTAGTTAGAAGTCTGTGAAAGTTTTCAATGATTTTATGGAAAAATTAAATCCTCTAGAGCCCTACCTTTGCAACCTATGTCAATTGACACTCCATTTAAACAATGAGGCTTAGAATTTATTGGTCAAATCTCAGATCCTTCAAGTGCAGGTCATAGGTGGATATTTGCGGCCACATGACTACATTACCCAAGTGGTTTAAATCTATTACCACCAGAAAAAAAACCCATCATATATTCATTTGGTGTGCCTGCCGAAATAGTTGTTGACAATGCCATGATCTTTAGAGATAAACCATTTGTAGTTATGTGCACATAATATAGTATAAATTTCATGTACGCCTCAAATTATAACCCTCGGGGAAATGGCCAAGAAGAATCAAGTAACAAGAATCTTCTTAAAATCCTCAAAAGGACACCGAGGCTAATAAGAAAAAATGGGGTGAACAACTCAAATTTGTGTTATGGGCAGACAAAATTACCACTAAGCGGTCTATAGGAAAAAATCATTTTGAGCTAGTTTGTGGAGTTCAAGCCCTTCTACCCCTGCACTTGCATCTTTCCTCATATCAGTTTATGCAACAATTTGAAGATGGAGGATAAGTGAGTCCATATGAGGAAATGATAAGTCAAATCACAGAGTTATATGAAGTTAGAAGAGAGTCCCACCAAAAACATCTCAATTTTAGAGAAAAAACTGAAGAAGATATTTGACAAGAAGGTCACCCCAAGAAATTTTAGTGTTGGAGACTTAGTCTTGTTATGGGATAGTAGGCACGAAGATAAAGGTAAACATGGGAATTTTGATGCTCTCTAGATGGGGCCATATTCTATTGATATAAGAATTGGGAATATACTTTCTTTCTTGAAGGATTTGGAAGGACACGTGCTGGAGTTTCTTGTTAATGGAATGCACCTCAAACATTTATTGGATTAAGCCAAGGTATAATATATAAGCATTGTACATTGTATTATTTCCTTGTGTTGTTTCCCCTTTTTGTGTTATGGTCTATAGTGACCAGGTTTCAAAATATAGTAATATTCTAATTTTGATGTAATGTCTCTTTTAGAAAATTCCTATGTATTTTGTCTCCTTAACTCCTTTCCAAATATATTAGACATCCGGTCTATGTTCTTATGGTACCTGTTATCCAAATAACTCCCCTAGTTATTTGGATAACTCACATTCACATTCTAAATGTGAAGGTTCTATATTACAGCTTGTGTGCACTCCATTTTCTCCTTTGGCATATCCTCATGGTTGCAGTTCCTCGATAGCCCTTACACACTCCTCCTTTTCTTTTTCTTTTTCCTTTTCCTCTTTTTTCCATTTTCCCCTCGTGTGAACTCTCTATGCATCCACTTTCTTCCCAGCATTTGTGCATCTTTTGCGCCCTCCCTAGACTTGCTTCCCAAAATCAGCTAAGTCCTGTCACTCTCACGTGCCCCACACATTGCCTTGTAAAAATTGCACCTTGACCATGCATTTATTCCTTGGGTATTTGTCCTGTGTGCATCACTTTTACATGCACCCTTCTTATATCTTCCTCACGCACCTCGCTCTTTTGCGTGTATGCCCTTGCACCTTCTTCTATGCCCTTCTAAGCCAAGTGGTATCTTTTAAACATGGAGTGTTCTACACACAAATAATCAAAGTGTGCCAATAGGGTAATGTATTCTTACAACAAACCAGTGGGTGACATGTGGCAGAAAATGACAAAGTAGTTGTATAGTTGGTCGAGCTTTCAATCAATCAATTGCACGCCATGTGTCCTTACATGATAGAGTGACATGTATACTTCCGAATAGCAGTCATAACTTCTTCTCCAAAGCTCGAAACATATGCGCTTGGTCTCATTTGAATTTTTTTGAAGTTTTCTACAGTGTAGGATATTAAAATTCAAAATTTCAATGGGATCTAGTAGATGAGAAATGGGAAAATGTCTTTCTAAACATTAATGAGCATATTTGATTTCTCCAACCACCCAATTTGATATGGATCTTTCCTCCTTCCTTCTCCTACACACCATGTAGACTTGGAGATGTGCATTTGAAAAATTGTAGGAGGATTTACAGGTATTCATTGCTAGTGGTTGAGTTTTCAAATTGGATTTTCCCTCCTCCACTTTTCTCTCATCAATTCATCTATAAATGTAAGTGATTTGCTCATTGTAAAGGGTTGAACATTTTGGATCCTTCATTTTCTACTAAGGAATCCATATCTTTGCATTTTGAGTTATAGACCTTCAGATCTGGTTTGTTTATGTGGATATCAACCTTGAGACACCATTTTAATTGACTGTGCATACTTGGAATTAATAGAATCATCATTTTGTGGTTATTCTTTACCTTAACATGTCTATATTCTTCTTTCTTGCCTTCTCTTTTCCTTGTGTGCTTTTTTGTGTCTTTTTAAATTCCTTGTGTCTCTATTTTCTTATTGTGTCTCATGAGATCGATCACATGAATGCATTTTATAATGTACTACATCTACCTATCCTATCTTCATGCTTTCTCTTTCATTTTCACTAAGAGTAGATAGTGTTCATCCCACTTTTTCTGGTGTTATCGCCTCCCTTTGTTTAGTTTTCCATTCTACATATCCTTCTATCCCTGGTCCCTTGGCATTATTAGCTTAGATTCCCATTTCAGCATTAGGAGTAGGAGTAGTAGCAGTAGAAATAGGTATAGGAACCGACCTTTCCAGAGGTCTGTCTCAAATGCACAAGGTCCCACACTTGGAGAAAATCCCATTGTTGAATTAAATGACTTGGTTCTTGCAGATCCGAGACACAAGTGAAAGTTTAAACCACCAACAGTTTCTTACACACACGGTGGGAGTGGCATTGAAATCCTAAATTTTAGTATTGTTAAGTTTGGTGTGTGAATTTTCAGCCTTTAGAGGCTCATTCCAACACATCTGGCGACTCGAACACTTAGATTTACTGTTTTAGTAGCTAGAGCACCTTTTATGAGAATAGTGCATACCAGAAAGAGTATTGTAGCTGATGGATCCTTTTAATATCTCAAACTTTTTTTAATAATCACTCATAGTAGAACACCCGTGTGTGCATCTCCATCTCCAGAGTGTCGTGTGCGTTCCACTCCTCCTCACAGTAGCACATCTACATGCCCTGTCATAGCACTCCACCACCTCCTCCTCGAGGAACTTTTTCAACTTCGGTGGTGGAATCCCATACAATCCTAATGCACAACATGATATGCTAGCAATTGTGCTCAATAGTATTCCATACTTCACTAGTGAAAATAAAATTACCCCTATTGATCATATCCAAGATGTAGCAAATGTGTGCTCTGTCTACTTGATCACACATGATGATGTAGCAGTCAGGATACTTACAACCTCATTCAAAGGAAAAGTGTTCCAATGGTACCGTGGCTGAGATATCTGCATCTATTGTCACTTGGGATGAGTTGGGCACAACTCTATGAAACTACTTTGAAGACAAGTTAGATCACATATCTCTAGTGGAACAACTTGACTACAAAAAGAGGGTGTCCAACAAGAAAATGACTAATTTTAATATCGACTCCAAAAGAATTGGGACAGAATTCCTTAAGTGGTAAGGCCTACAACCCAACATACTTTGTTTTATTATCTAAGGGATTTGAATAGTGACATTTCAATCATGATTCAATCCATGGGAGGAAGAACTTTACCTGTTGCATACAACATTGCCATAAGGTCGAGAGAACATTCTCATCCAAGTAGGAAAAAAGCTAGCACCTAGGCCACCTTTTCCCTTATTTCTAGAGATGCCTCCGGCACCCCAACCTTTTGTTGTTCATGTCTAGTGTAGAATGCACAACTATTTGCATCTACATCCTAATCTCCCACGTAGAAGAAATAAGATGAAGAGATGAAGGCCCTAATTAGAAACCTATCCAATAAGGTCATATCTTTGGAAAAGTAGCAGGCACAAGCCTTCATAAATAATTCTAATCAGGTACATAATCAGAACAATCAGCCCTGGAAAAATCAATATGGAAACCATAGATATGGGTAGAACCAAAAAAAGATAGATGGCATGCTAATGTGTACCTACCCTTGCAAGTTGTTCTCTCTAGCACAACCTCTTCCGGCCCAAGGATAAGTCAAGAACTTGTTCGAGAATAACATGACACAAGATTTGATCGTGCTTTCCCTTGCAACATGCCTCATAGTCAGTATCACTACACTAATGTCATTGATGCATAAGCCTACATGATAAAAATGCTTCTAATTGTGAGCCTTCCATAAGCACAAGTGAACCTAAGAATTAAAAAAATCCGAAGCTCTTCCGAAGCTAATTCGATATTATTTGGTTTCAAATACTTCTATGCAACCAATCAACTTTAGATGATACAAACATACCATGTGCCTAGGTTAATGACAACAAAAATTAAAAGAAGAGAATGCTTGAGTCGACACGCAAGTCTCAATTCCCACAACACAAGTTGATCCTCAAAAGTAGAAAGATGCGCCCAAGGAATCTAGCAAAGAAAAGTAGCAAAATCTCTTATGCATGAGGTTCTACAAAATTCTCCTTCAAGAAGCAGCGTGTGCCCCTTCTTTGGTAGGTCAAGCCTTTTCTCCGGCTAAGGCCCCTACCTTTTGCACCTAAACAACCGAGAAGAGATGTTGTTGTGCCCCAAATACATAATTCAGTGGGTCTTTCATTCAACATTGTGGACTAGATGAAGAATACATATAAATGTCATAATTTAAGATGCCTTGACCATTACATCTCGGGATGACCTATGGCATGAAGCTCTATCCCAACTTCCGCGCATTGATCCATCTATTCACAAACCGCACATTGTTGTCAACATCTGCCAAGAAGAGGAGAATCAAGTAAGTAAGGTCATCAAAACCCCACCCTTCTATATTTCCTTGATCATAGGAAAACATCTTGTCCATAATTTTATGATTGACTCAAGTGCTAGTACTTATGTCATGCCTAAGAAAATTATTGATGTCCTAGGTCTTAAGTATAGCCCCTTGACAAAAGGAGTCTTACAACTTGATGGTTCAATTGTTACCACTCTAGGATTCATCAAGGATCTTGAGTTGACCCTTCATGCATGTCCAAGTCTCACAATAACTCAAGATGTGTCAATCATTGACCTACCTCCTTTGTTTTCCCTTTGTCTGTCAAGGGATTTTATTGCAAAATTGGGTGGTTACTTGTCTTTTGATTGGTCCCATATATTACTCAAGACAAGGTATGGTATCGATTTACCATACAAGATGAACCAATATTTTTCTATCATGTTGAGTCATATGACCCATCCCCTCTCCAAGCCAATTTCCTAATCTAAGAAGAACAAGTTTCAATTTCGAAGAGAAGTTTGTTTCACCTCTTGTACCCAATCTAGTGTTGGATGAATGGGCAAAAGGAACCATAAATTTAATCCATACGCTAAAGAGCTTAAGGATTTTAAAACTAGGCTTGGGATATATTGCATCCTTGAATAAGAATATGTGTTGCCACGTGCACTCAAATAGAATGAAGAAAGTGTGGCTCTGTGGAAGTTATACTTCGATGGATATCAAAGAAAAAATGGTGCAGGCATAGGTGATGTTTTCATTTCTCCTAGGGATGAGAATTTTTTCTTCACACACACAATTTCAGTTCACATGTTCTAACAATGTAGCAGAATATTAGGTGCTTTGGTACATGATCTTTTATTTGAAAAGAAAAATATTAAGGTGCTGCATATTTTTGGGGACACAGAATTGGTTATCCACCAGGTCACCAACAAATACACGACAAATAATAAGCTTCTCAAATCTTATAAGCATAGATTTTGGGACCTCCTTGAGATATTTTATGCTTTGAATATGTAGGTGGTACCACGTAAGATGAATAAAGAAGTTGATTAGATGGCCATGCTTGGCTCACAACTCTCTCTTCGAGAGAACTTTGTGAAAGGAAACACGTAACACATCAAAATGGTGACTAGGACATCCATCCTAGACAACAACAATGTCGGCTCAAGCAAGTGTTTAAGAGTGACACGCATATTTCTAGTTTATCTAGAATAAGGCTAATTTCTCTTTAATTATGTGAGATAACTTACACATGACAGCTATGGTGACCAAGTGATACAACTAAAGAAAAAAAGTTTCCAAAAGGGTTGGTCACCTTAGAGAAAATATTTAGCCCTAATGATTAGTTTAAGGGTGAAGAAAATAATATGTGTGTGGCGTAAGAAGACTACTTCCCAGTCACTACTACACGTGAAAAGGAGTTATTGATCAAGTAAATCTTGCACACATGATGAAAAACAAGCCTTTATATATCTCTATCAAAAATACAGTGATATCTTCTCACGGGAGTATGAAGACCTCAAAGGTTTTGATCCGAGTGTTTCTCAACACTTAATTGACCTTGATCCTAGTATCAAGCCCATTAGATAAAATTAGCAATTAGTCAATCTAAAGATAGAGCCCCTCATGAGGAAAGAGTTGTCTAAAATCATTGAGGTGAAGATCATTTTTCCTATCAAATACTCTACCTGGGTCATGATTCTAGTTTCAGTGCACAAGATGAATGGTCAAATCATACTCTACATTGATTTTAGAGATCTAAACAAGGCATCCTTCAAGGATCATTATCCTTTACCTTCTATGGAGAATATTTTGCAAATGGTTGCTAGAGCACACGAGAGATTCATTGTGTTGGATGGATACTTTGGTTTTAATCAGATCTTGGTCAAAGAAGAGGATCAATAAAAATGACATTTACAACCAAGTGGGGAACATATGCTTATCAAAATATTCCATTTGGTATTTCAAACGCATGTGCGAAATTCAAGTGAGCCATGGATATTGCCTTGAAATTTTACATCAATGATTTCATCTTAGTTTACTTAGATGACATAAAAATCTTCTTGAAGTAAACCACAAATCATATGGAACATTTGGAGAAAGTATTTGATAGATATAGAAAGTTTTGGGTATCTCTTAACCCCAAGAAGTGTAATTTTTTTGTGGATCGGGATAAGCTAGTGGGCCATGTGGTTTCAAAGGATGGCATCACAATTGATCATAAGCATGTTTTAGCCATCCTGGATCTTTCCTTTTCAGCGCACAAGAAAGCCTTACTGTATTTCCTTGGCAAGATCAATTTTATTAGGTGCTTCATCCCTAACTTTGCAGGATTGGTAAGGCCCATCACCCTCATGCTTAAGAAAGACATAGCCTTCAAGTGGAAAACAAAAGGAAGAGAGAGTTTCAACAAAATCAAGCAAGATATTACTTGTGCACCAACACTCATCAACCTAGATTATTCAAAGGATTTCATAATTTATGCTTATGGTGCTAATTCAAGTATTGTTTCCATCCTAACACAAGAAAATTAACAAGGAATGGAATATCCAGTGGCTTTCTTCAGCCAAACGTTGAAGGATTATGAGTTGAAATATAGTCACATGGAAATATAGGTCTTCGCCATCATGCGTGCACTCAATAAGTTCAAGAGCATGCTCTCCCCAAACCACATCAAGGTGTTAGTTTCACACACAAGTGTGAGATACTTCATCATGGGAGCATTGATAAAAAAAAAAGAGCAAGGTGGGTGACCAAAATCATGGAGTATGATGTGATTATCAAAGCCACAAAGCTGGTTAGAGGTAGCGCTCGTAAACAACTTGATGAGGACACTTAGATTCAATCTGACACTTCATTGTTTCTAAATGAAGTTCTTCCATACATAGATCCTGAAGATAATGAAACCCCTAGCATACCCTCCTAGTTTAAACAAAGTAAAGAGAAGACATATAAGGCTACAATTGATCCCATATGTGCTCATTAATGGCCTTTTGTTCAAGAGGAATATTTATGGTGTGCTAATAAGGTGTATTGATGATGCACATACTGAAAATGTGTTGGCATAATTTTACAACGGATTCTATGGTGGATACTTCCTTACCAAGACTACAACAATGAAGATCATTAAGGAAGGATACTTTTGGCCCACCCTGTTTGCGGATGCGTATAAGTGGGTCACAAAATGCAAATAATGTGCTTTATTTTTTGGAAAGAAGAAATTTCAGTGTTTCCCCTCTAACCAATCCAAGTGGATCAGCCTTTTTGCATAATGGGGTCTCAACTTTATAGGCATGATCAATCCTCCTTCAAGTGTTGACCACGAGTGGGTCTTGATACTATGGACTACTTCATGATATGGACAGAAGTTGTTGTGCTCAAGGAATCAACCGAGTTAGTCATCCTCGACTTTATTGAAGGACTTGTAACAAGGTTTGGTGTTCCTCAAACCATTATCTCTGATAATGAAAAATCCTTCCTTGGTACCAAGATTTCTAATTGTGTGCTTAGTCTTGGCATATAGTTGAAGACTTCTTCTAACTATTACCCTCAGGGAAACGACTTAGCATAGTCTACAAACAAGAACTTGATCAAAATCATGAAGTGGATAATGAATATAAGCCAAAGACAGTGGCATAAAAAGGTTTTGCGTGTGCTCTAGGAAGATAGAATCATAGTAAAGAAGGAAATGTGAACTTCACCCTACAAACTTTTCTATGGTAAGGAATAAAGACTCCCCTTATCTCTTGAGTTTCCTTCATTAGAGCTTTCCTGACAGTTAAATTTTGAAGGCACAGACCAAAGTTAAAAATTAGAATCACAAAACTAGTTGGACTTGAAGAATCAAGGAACTTTGCCATGATCAAACTAGAACAACATCAGAAATAAAATAAAAAATGGTTTGACAGAAAGGCTAGGCCTCAAGCTTTCAAAGTTGGGGACTTAGTCTTAAAATGGGATGCTAACAGAGCCAAACTAGGATGTCATTCGAACTTTGATACACTTTGGAGTTTCCCGTATATTATTAGTTCTTACAAGGAGGCTAACTCTTTTGAGTTGTCTCATCTTGATGGAGGTGCACTATCAATCCCATTCAATGGGATCTATCTAAAACCCTTTCATTAAGTTTACCACATCATTTTATAAATATTATAATAGTTTCAATTCCTCCAAGTTTGCTACGTGCACATTGTTTTGTTTGTATATAGTTCTTTCCTCTCGTGTGCTTCTTGTGTGCACTTTTTGTTGCTTAGGGATGACAGTCATCTTCCAACAGTCTTGATAGTGTGGCAGGATTTAGAACATAGTTCAAAAATGTTTCATCAAGTGACTTCAAGGTGAAGTTCTTCAAAGTTGCAGATCAAAATTTTATATTCCCAGACAAACTTCATGCCCAATGGACACTCCAAGATACTAATCTCCTTCATCTAAGCGGGTAGATGGCCCCAAAAGTTACCAAAACTATTATTCAAATAAATTTCCTAGTTATTTGGACAACTCACATTCACATTCTGGCTCTAAAGGTTCTATATTATAGCTTGTGTGCACTCCATTTTATCCTTTGGCACATCCTCGTGGTTGTAGGTTCATCGCGCGCCCTTAGGTACTCCTCCTTTCCTTCTTCCTTTTCTTTTTATTTTTCCTTTTCCTCTTTGTTCTATTTCCCCCTCACGTGAACTCTCTACACATCCACTTTCTTCCCAACAGATTTTGCATCCTTCAAGCATGCCATAGACTTGATTCCTAAAATCAGCTAAGTTACTACCACTCTCGTGCACCCTGCACATTACCTTGTAATAATTGCACCTTGACCATGTGTTTCTTCCTTAGGTATTTCTCTCATTTCTCTTGCATGCTTCACTTTTACACGTTCCCTTCCTTTGTCTTCCTCCCACGCTTTGCTCTTCCGCGTGCATGCCCTTGCACCTTATTATGTGCCCTTCTAAGCCACATGGCATCTATCAAACATGGATTGTTCTACATACAACCAATCAATGCGTGCCAACATGGTGCTAAATTCTTGTAACAAACCAAGTGGGTGACACATGGTAGAAAATAACAAATCACTTATAAAGTTGGTTGATCTTTCAATCAATCAACATGTGTCACGTGTCATTGTGTGTCACAACGACCTCTAGAATTCTAATAGCCATAAATTCTACTCCATATCTTTGACACATGTGCACCCGGTCTCATTCAAAATCATTGACATCGTCTACAGTGTAGGATATTCAAATTCAAATTTTAGTGGGATTTGGTAGGTGAGAAATTGGAAAACATCTTTTTGGCCATTAATGAGCAGATCTGATTGCTCCAACCACCTGATTTGATATGGATCTTGCCTCTTTCCTTCTCCTACATGCCATACACAAACTTGGATATGTGAATTTATAGATTGTAGATGGATTCACAGGAATTCATTGCTAGTGGTTGAGTTTTCAAATCAGATTTTCCCTCCTTCTCCTCTTTTCTCTCATCGATTCATCTATAAAAGTAAGAGCTTTACTCATTGTAAAGGGTTGGACATTTTGGATTCTTTATTTTCTACTAAGGAATCCATATCTTTGCATTTTAAGTTGTAGACCTCTATATCTAGTTCATGTATGTGGATATCATCCTTCAGACATCACTGTAATAGATTGTGCATACCTAGAAGTAATAGAAGCATCATTTTGTGGCTATTCTATTCCTTAGTGTGTCTATATTCTTCTTTCTTGTCTTATCTTTGCATTGTGTGCTTGTTGTGTCATTTTAAATTCCTTGCAACTCCATTTTCTTTTTTTTTCTCATGAATCGATCACATGAATGCATTTTAGAATGTGCTCCGTCTTCCTAGCCTCTCTTCATGCTTTCTCCTTCATTTTCACTCAGAACAAATAGTGTTCATCCCACTTTTTCTGGTGATATTACCACCCTTTATTTAATTTTCCATTCTAAATATCCTTCTATCCATGGTCCTTTGGCATTGTTAGCTTAGATTTCTATTTCAACATTTGGAGTAGTAGTAGTAGTAAAAATAGGTAGAGGAAGCTGGTCTTTTCGGAAGTATGTCTCAAGCATGCAAGTTCCCACCCACACTTGGAGATAGCCCCATTGTTGACTCAAATGACTCAGTTCTTACAAATATGAGACACGGGTATAATTTCGAACCACCAAAAGTACCCATTGGGGGTGCCCATCCCTAAGATGGAGATGATGTTAGTGCTCATTTTGAGCCCTCCCTAATTGATTTTTCCACATAGTACTTTGTATTGTTTAAAGACCCAAATTTGCATATATCATCTTGTCACTTATATATTTTTAATCTCCATGATCATTCCCTCCACTTTGAATCTTAAAAATTAAAGGATGGACATAACTATTCAACTCTAAGGAAGTCGCAATATATTGAATTGGTATTTTGTAGAATGGAAATTTTAATGTTCAACGATTTACAATGCAAGATAAAGGTAAGAAGGCATGTCGAGACCACTAGTCACAAGAGATAAGAAAATGTGCTTATATCACAAAAGCCACATGACACCGAAGTAGTGTTTCGGTAGGTTTAACAAAGGAATCATTACTCCATTGATTCCAAAAAGTCATGGTACACTCAAGATTTCACCAAAGGGTCACAAAACATTAGATAAGTACAAGAAAAAGCTACATGATGGTTTTATTACAGAATTTAATACTTTGTGGCTTAGAATAGCCGTGGGGCACCCAGAGAAAATAAAAATCTTTACCATGCGGATATTCAAACCATGCAATATGAATTTAGAGATGATTGTTGTGCTATATAAAGATAAATTCAATATTATGGAAAGTAATTTTTAAGCTAACAAATACAAGAAAAAGAAGTATATTGTGTAATACAAACAAAATGGGGATTTTATAGGGGCCCCAGACCCTTGAAATTCACATAGCCAATAATATGCATATACAAAAAGAAAATATATTGCAAAAAAGGTATAATATTAATTAATGGTTACACATTCCTCTACAAAAGGAGGAATCCAATTCGATAGTATCTTCTTCCTGAACTCCAATTATTTGTGGTCTTGAGCAAAGTGAATGTACAGGATGTCCCCCACAAGGTTGTAAGACATGCCTAGTTCCATGAGCTTTGAAATATTGGTTTTGGGACCCTCCAAGATTTTGATTAATTCCAATTTCCTCCCGTAGGAGGAGACCCATTCAAGGAGGTTATACCCTCCTTGGTACCTCACCGAGTAGTATCTTTTGAAGATGAGGAAGACCCGGGAAGATCGGTGGATTCCATGGGAGCAGATTCGAGTTCATATACGTAAATGGGATGATTTTCATAAGTTGGATTAGGTGTGCCTTGTTTGTATCTTCTCATTCCAGGGGGTGGCACTTCGGGGGCCTTCCCTAAGAAGATTTTGTAGGTGCTTTTTTAGATGAGCAAGTCTTTGCTCCATCGTGGTGATTTTATAGGAAATCGATGATATATCATCCACAACATCATCAATAGACCCTTCATAGCCAACGACAAGGATTTAATTCTCCACTAATACATCATTGAAGAATAAAGGAGATATATCAATGATGTTTGTGTTAATGGTGGGATGAAAGTCGAGCCAAAACTTCTTCAAATAGATTCAAGAGCATTTTGGTCCTCCGCACAAAATAGATGATGATACATGACTGAAAGAAAGAAAAGAAGGAGTCATCTTGATGAGCCTTCTTATTAGTGCTACCTAAACCACACGAGGTGTTAATGGCCCATCAATCTCCACCGATCCTCAATCTCGAAGAGCATCCTCACAAAGGCCTCATACGAACCAGAAAATTTGAAGATTGAGCGCAAAGTATCTTAATAAAGTTCTTTCAATTTGGTTCTTAGCTATATGTCCATCATGGCTTGAGAATAATAGACAGAAATTCTCTTTCCACTTAAATTTTTTAAAGGGAGATATGATATTTTGAGAGAACAATGGGAGTTTATAAGAGGATGAAATTCAGAGTAATTATGTAAGGTATCATTTCATGATTGAATGTGAAATCAATTCTGAAAAACTCGCACGGGTTTGAAGTGGATTGATATCTTCCAAAAGTGGCTTTTCAGTTTGAAGCGGTAATTCACACAAATAAAACATCAAACACGAGGTAGTTTAAATTATTATCTATTTCCCAAGGCATATTCCTAAAAGGGCGGTGTGTCAAATCAGTTAAAAATAATGGCATGAGGAAATAGACGGTTTATGATGGGGCATATGAAGGATGGTGATAACATGAATAAGACAAAAATGGATTAAACAATAAAATTAAAAAATCCCACATATATCCATTTCAACATCTAGAAGCAGAATAAAATTAAGAGACAAGGAGGTATCTTTACCATTACAATATATTTTCTAAAAATGGAGCTCGTTCATGACATCTTTTAGAGATGGTTCATTAAAATTTTTTGGGGGGGAATTGGGTTGTAAGAAGGCATCAAATTGTATAAATATGGGGTTTTTCCTCATAGTTAAGGGAGTCAATTTTTGGTATTCAGATCAAAGGGATTTAGTTGATCAAATTTTGTAAAGGTTAGCGATGTAATTGTGAACATTGTATGTTTACGTCGTGAAATGCATACTAATCTCAGTTTCCCAAAATTTTGTGTCAAGTTTCTTGCAAGTGTATAGCCATTGATAGGCTTTGACGAAATTTATTTGATGTTCCCTTCTTAAGAAATTCAAGAACTAAATAAAGTATGTCCGCTTTAATTTTTAAACTTTGTCTTCTGGGTTCTGTGTTGTACAATTATCCATTAATGAGTGATATTCATTGGCTACAGTCTTGTGTTTGTTGTTTCTCTTTGTTATACAATAAATTCGTCCTTGATTTCTATGCTTCATTATTAAGTCTGATATTGTGTTGGGAGATTTTCCTCTGCAATATTAGACCGTATTGTGAAATCCTTGTCATAAGCATTTTGTCCTGATAGATTTTTGGAAGCCTCTAAGTGTATCTTAGGAATATGAGGGATGAATCAATAAACACTTTGGTGAAATACTTGCACAATCTCTTGTGTTAGATATTTTAGAGATTATATTGAATCCTTTGCATTTATTGAGCTTCAATAAATGTAAATAGTTCTTAGTTGATATTGTCACTGGTTGATCCAGTTTTATGCATTTTCCATGATTACAGGATACTTATAGTGTTAAATGATGTGTCATAATAAACTTTTCTACTTATGATTCCCCTCTGTGAAGTCATATTTTCCATAATTGACCCCATTCCCCCATTTTACAACGTCTGTTTGTTCTATTTTACTACCTAATTGCTCTAAACATCACTAAAGGTGTATTTTAGCCTTAATTTCATTACTAAGAGAACACAAGAGAAATTAAACTTAACTGTCTTTAGTAACCTTCCTCTGGTGTAATAAGCATACACAATAATTTGTGTGACAACTTGTGAAAGTGAAATATTGTGTCCTTGGCCATGCTTATCCCAGATCAACCCATCATTTGAAAAGAAACAAGAGGGAATAAAGGGTCCATCTCCCTCTATGCATTTCAAGTTACCCTATGGGTCCTCTCACCCTGGTTCAGGGCAAGACCATAAGTAGAAGGAAAATTCCATCTCCTTTGTATGTGTCCCTTAATCATCCCAAGGCCTAATCCCTAAGGAATATGTTAGAAACCTCCCTGGACACAAAACGACCATACAATCTAGTCTATCACCATTCCTGAGCATGTTTCCCCTTCCTTAGAGTGAATTGTTGTCAACCCGATAAGGGGTGTAGATTTGAGGAACAACACAAGTATTAGTAAATTAGCAATGTTTGGTTGATTTTCAAGTTGGTAGATATCATGATCAGGTTTTGTGTGATATATTTCCCATGGATGCATGTCATCTTCTATTGGGAAGACCATGGAAATTTGATAGAAAATCCATCCATGATGGATGGGAAAACACATATACATTTGTGAAGGATGGGATTAGACATACCTTGAATCCATGAAGGATAGAGAAGCAAAGCATGAAAATAAATCAAGAGTGATGTTCATGGGATTGAAAACATTTTTTCAATCAGAAGGAGATGAAGTGGTGGAGTATAGAACCATCACAATTAAAAAGATGTGGAAATGGATAAGTGGAGAAAGATAATACCAATGTAACTTGCAAAGGAAAATGAATGAGAAATATGATGATAAATAAGAATTTTCAAACCATGTTGAGAACAAGGACAAGAAAGAGATTTTAGAGGAAATCAAGGAAGGATAAAACTTAGATTATGGAATTAATATGAAACGATCAAGTCTAGACAAAGATAAATACAAATCATGAAGCGGGAATTAAAACACGGTTCAAGAAGACCAAATAGTGCAAGAACCAAAAGAGAGAAAGTATGAAGGACATATGACGGTCAAGAATGAAGAAGAAACTTAGAATTTACAAACTAATTTTTCTTCTAGTTTTGTTTATGTAGGTCTAATAACTGAAAATAATTTGGAATAGTCATATGAGGATGAATACTTCATAAAAAAATCACAATTTTTCATCTTTAAAGATGAAATGATCCAAGGAAAGAAAAAATAGGGTGTTAAAGGCAATGTAGTAGTAAAATAATATGAAGAAACATCTTGAATGGAGATTCATTAGGTGTATAATCTTAGAAAGGACAATATACGGTCATAATATGGTTAATGGAATCCAGATGGTAACTAATTCAAGAAAGAGAAAAATTACGAAGAGCATGGTATAGTCACTAGAGACCAATGAAGCACCAAACTCAGTCAAGGTGCACTCTTAGAAGATTATGTTTAACTGGAATAAAGGGAGAAAGATAAAAATATTGCAAGAAAAGAAAGCATGGGAAGACTTCTAAATTTCTATAGGAGTATGATGTGGGGGCATAACTCCTAAGGATGGTTAGTTGTAGATAGTCCAAAATTTAGGTTTCTAGTTCCTTAGATGCGTCTAAGGAATACTTTTATATTGGTTTGATGGGATCAAGAATCTTAAAATTCAAATAGGGAGTTTCCTCTAGTTTTCCTATTTGAATTTTTGATCCTCCTGGATCCATTTTTGACTTTCTTGTCTTATGGATGTCCTAGAGTGGTATTATGCAGGTTTTAGTTCTTCATAGTCATTATGTGTCTTTGTGTGATCTTTATGATGCAAGATCAGCCATGTAACCTTCAAATAGTTACTTAATCCCTTTTCTTTTATATAACCTCCATGGTAATCTTGATCATATGACCCTAGTGGTTGGTTAGTGGAAATAATTTGAATGATTAGGTATAAGAACTAATTTTTAATTGTTTTCATCGATTGATTAATCGATTGGAATGATTATTGGAGATCCAAGAAATGAATTAGTTGAAAGTATTGTTTCATGAAACAAAGTGATTAAAGGGTTTTACAAATTTTTACACAGTATTGTAGTTTGAAACTAGTTTGTATAGATTGATTCAAAGGCCATTGGAGAATGGAAATAGCATAGGTTAATGTATTTTTGGTTTTCTTACAAAGATTTTAGTATTTTCATGTGAATTCAGGGTTGAAACCGTCCTTGTGAATCTGTAGCAAACTATTGTGGGAATGTGACTCACCCAAACTTGCTAAGTAGATATAGTGTTTTTGTCAAGAGGAGATTGTTATGACATAATAAATCACCTACCATTTTATGAGAATGCGAGGAAAGATTCAGTGGATATTAAGACAACCTCTTTACAAACATCAATAAAATTAACAACCTTAAAAGCACTTATACACTGTTCCGGATGGCAGAGGATGGTGGATAATTAATAAAACACATTCTCCAAAGAGTGGATGAAATATATTGGTAAGAGATCAAGATTATAAATGCTCATTAAAACCTGTATGAAGTAATTTTATCCTTTTAAGGTAATTACAATTGATTTGGTGAATAAAATTGCATTCTCGGGCTCAATGTATACTCTTTTCTAGGGTTTTAAGAGAATTAGTGTTAAAGGGATTTCTACTTCAAATTTTGGTTCTAAATTTGGAATAAATAGTATTAATGAGGTTCTAAGACATATTTTCAAAGTTTTAAACCATCAAAGGCCCCTAATATTTAGTAATATGTGACCAAAGAGGACCTGAGTGTCTTGTATAAGGCCAAGGAGACTTAAATGGAAGGCGACATAGTAGAGTTGGTGAAATTTTTCAAAGGAAGACCATATGAAGTTTTTCACACAAGTTGTTTTCCCATGGGTTCTTGAAAAGTTAATTATTTATTGAATTTGGTTCATCTATTAGAAGTTACATTTTATTTAGTCATGGGGTAGGGCTAATAGAGAGATCTAGGCTTGTAGAGGAGATTTGTGAAGGAAGTAGAAATTGTGCTAGGAGTTGAGCTAACCTTTTAATCCATACCTAAAGGATGGAAAAGGGTTTCCAAAAATGATATGGTTTTTCTTGGGTGATCTGTATAATTCTCTAACTCATAACCCACCACCATCATCATTCTCAATAAGTCTAACTCGGCAGTGTTTGCAAAGAGGTGACCAAAAATTCTAAACCTAGTGAAATCAATCAATGTAAAGGTTGAGATAGAATTATTAGACTATGGTAAACATGTTTCAAGCCTTGAAAAATACCATTTGATAATATAAGGTATATTTTTCATGATTTGGAGGTTACCAAAGATTGAGAGAAGAGTACATTTTGCAAGAATTAAGACCTGAATTAAAGTGGTTTATCTAATCCATCTTGGTTGAGTGTGTGTGAAGGTGTGTATTCTTTGTATCAAGTGAGTAGGAGTAAACAAGTGGAGTAGAATTTTAAAATAACATGAAATTAAGTATCAAGAATAAATAATCCAAGGTGGAAAGGACTTGGAAGCTAGCAATGTTAAAAAGACTTTCTTGGGAAAGAAGAAGATGAGTATAAAAGATTTGTTGTAGATAAAGAGATCATACAAGGACTATAGATGGAAATTGGTTTGCAAAAGGAAAAATTTGAGGAGATAATGAATGTCTTTGAAAGGAATGGATAAGAAGATAAAAAAAAAAAGAATGTAAATAAGAGGCAGATTTGATCCCTAAAGAATAGCTTCTAGATATGAGGAAAATGTTAATGAGGATAGCTAATCCTCTAGAAGAAGATTTTATGAAGCTATGAAGGAATAGTATGAATATGAAGAAGATACCCTCATGGAGGAAGAATATGAATGGGATAGTGAAGGGGAAGGTGATAAAGATTATAATGAAGCAGAGGTATATTTATACTATCGTGAAGAATATGATATGCTTGGAGAAGATTGATCAAGTGGTGTTAGATAATGAAGAAAATACACGTGTAGTAGTAGAACACCATGAATATGAAGTAGTGAAACAAGACCACATGCATGAATAATAATTACCATTGGAAGTCACATAAGGAGAAGAAGAAATCAGAATTTAAGGTCACATCTTTGATGAAGAAAAAATGAATTAGATAACCTCATGTTGAGAAAGAGTTGAAATTTCTACTTAAGGAAATGTTCAATCTTCATGATGACACATGGACTAGATGCAGGATACATGAAACTAATTCAAAGGAGGAGTTAAAGATAAATGAATATTTCTTCATGAAAAAGAATGAGTTGATGAAATAACTATCTTGTAGTAACAATAAGGAAGATGGCGTCATGGAAGGAATTCAAGGAGTGATAAAATCAACCCTCATGAGGAGTTTCATGATGAGTTGGTTTTCCATGGTAAAGAGTTATTTTAAATTGTTGGGAATTCATGTGTGAAAGAGAAGAATAGTGATGAAAATTAAAGAAAGGAAAGGATATGGAAGAGAATCCTTGATAAAGTGAAGGAAAAGGTTGAAGAGGAGAATGAAGAAGCTGATATTTTACTTGATATGTTTATTTCTTATGCAGTAACATGAATCCCAAGAGAAAATCTAAGTGTGGTTTAACGGAACATGCTTACCCATATGATAAGATAGTTGATGAAGATGACCATGTTACAACAAATGTGAAGTCAATGGAGGAAAAATAGATAAGAAAGCTCAAGATAGAACTAATAAAATAAGAAAAAATAACATGCCTCATGAAGAAGATGAACTTGCAAACTGAATAAGAGTTTTAATGGCAACAAATCATGCAGGTATGTTATGAATTAGATCTATTTAGAGATGAGGAATAATACAAGCAAGATGAATTTGAAATTATAAAGATATCAAAGAAGATAAAGACCAAATTATAATTGTGAAGAAGATATCAAAGAAAATAAAGACCAAATTTAATTAAATGAGAGAAATGCATGGAAAGAAGAAATTGAGCATGAACCTGATATGATAATACAACTAAGAAATTAAGGTGAAAAGAAGGAGAAGGATGCATAAAAAGATAAGGAAGATGAAAACAAAAGAGGAAAAAATAAGCTGAAAGGGAAAAATAAAGCAATGAAGAATCCCTTACGTGAAGAAAATCAATTCAAAGAAGAAGAGAAATTGGAAAAAGAGAAAGCAAAATACTCATTTTAGATGGAGCTCAAATTCTCCCACTTGGGGAGTCTGATGTAGGGGCATCAAACAACATCCAAATGTCTATTTTTTTTTTATTGAAAATGTTGGTGTTTAGTAGCTTTAAGAGTTCTTTCTAGTAGTTTTGGATCATTTATTGTGTGTATGGGGATCAATTTGGATTTTCCATCTAAAAGGATCATTTAAAATATTTTAATTGCTTAGTTATTGTTATGTGGTCTACGTGTTAGAAATGAGATTATGTAAGGTTATAAAATATTGTAAAGGGGTATAATATGATGTATTGAAATGTTTTACTCATCTAGTGGGGTTACTTGTGTATTTAGTCAATTATTAACCTTGGTTAGGTGGACAATTAGTTGTAACTCCTTAATCTTGAGAGAATATAAAAGGACATAGCTGGATGAAAGGAAGAGATATAGTTTAGAGGAAGTTAATAAGAGTCCAGAATAGGGGAGAAAATAGCCATGAAGGCTCAAAAGTTTCTATATGATCAAGTAAATTCTTATAAATACAAATAATTGAAGGAATAAAGATTGTTAGTTCTTGTTAATGTGAACAGTGATATTTTGATAATATTTTAATCTTAATCACAAATTAAATAGGATTGTAACAAGTGTGAAAGATGGCATAATTATCCTTGACTCATGGAGAATATATAAAGTTCCTTGACATTATGGAAACTAGGATGATTATATTCTTATTATTTTTGTATATTATGGAAACTAGTATGATTATCTTCTTATTATTTTTGTATAATTATTATTTTATATTATGGAAACTAGTATGATTATATTATTATTATTTAATGGTATCCTTAATTCCATCATCATGTGTAAATTTTCATGAAAGAAAGGTTCATAATATCTTGTTAGGGTTTGAGGGTTGTTACTCAAGTGTTTATAGAACATAATAAAGGATTTTGTTCATTGTTCTCTTATAAACTAGGAACCTGTGATTTTGGGGAGTTGATAAGAGTTAATAAATATTGTTTCTAGTAGAGTTTTGAGAAGGTGTGTGGACATCTACAAAATTCTGGATAATTATTATAAGGGTGTTAAAATATTTCCAAATAAAATAATTGTAAATAGAATCTTTTACGCCATGAAACATTTAGTGAGGGTTTTGATCTTCCAATCAAGTCATAGATTGAATTCTCATTGTTTGAGTCTCATAAGAAATTATAGGACATGTTATAATGTCTATATAGAAGATTCATATAAATTTAGAGAAGAATAAATGGAGTTTTGAGCATGAAAAATGTAGAATCTCATACTTGGGAAAATTGTATTTACCAGTCTAAGATCCATATTAGGGAATAGTTTATACAAGGACTAAAATTTGGTAAGAAAGACTTATTTTCAATATGCATCATGTTACATGACAAATATTCAATGTCTTATGGAGTTAAGAACAAGATTGTAGGCTTAAGGGTGGAATTTCCACATGACAATGTTTACAAACTAGAAATCCAAAAATATAGTAAGTAAGCGAGTAAAAGGGTAGTTTTTTTAAAAATTGTTTATAAAGTGGAGAAGTTTTAATATGTTGTTTAACATATATAATAGAATATTTAATTCTTGTAAAGTTATTAGGATGGAAAATGTGAAGTTTCTTAGTTAATGATCCTAGCATACCAATCTTACAACCATGACTTGGGTTTATGGGTTTACACAATTTGATGGAACATTTGAAATTGTTCATGGTATTTTCAATGAGGGGTTAGAAATTATGTTTAAGGGTGTATAAATTCCTTGAATTAAAATGATTTTTGTTTAATTTGATCAAGTATGGTGGTATTAAACCCGATTCTAGGTTGATTGTGCACTAAACATTTTAGATCTCTTTTATATAAGTTGGGTATTAAAGATAAATGGATTAAGGATTAGGAAGAGTATTGTGAAGATAATAACATGGTGAAGATAGAGATGTGTAGGTGAATGTTTTAGAAACATACCAAAAATGGTAAGAAACCAATCAAGGGAGCTTGAGTTAGAGAAACCAATTAAGGAGCAAGAGTGTGAGAAACATTGTGTTAAACTTGTCTAGTGGTATTACTTGGGTGCATAATGATGTGAAAATCCATTTGGAAAATGGGTGGTAATACTAAATAAGGAGAAAGAGGTAAAATTACTAAGAAATAAGTTACAACGATGAGGAATTATCAAAAACTAGTCTTGAAGTTTGGAGTATTAAACCTTGTTGAAAGGTTATAATGACACAAGGTGTTACCAAGTATTTTAAACTTCAATGAGGGTTGAATATGTGATTTCAGATAGAGAAAATGAGTTTTCAAGACAAGAAGAACAATCTTTCCATGACAATGTTAGTTGACTGGTATTTCCTAGATTTGTATAAATTTTCTTATGTTGGGTGTTGGAGTTAATTTTTAGGGTTGAAAAGAATCTTAGAATATAAATACATCATGAGGTTTATGATAAAATGGTTAATATAATAGTGTAGCTCTCTATGAAAATAAAAACAATCTCATCAAGAGATCAGTCCTAAATAACAAAGTAGTTCTCATTTTCTAACATGTTGTGTTGATAATTTGTGAAGAAGGATTGAGGGATGAATGAGTATGTGGAGGCCTCGAGATGAGGTTAGATAGATTTCATACACATGAAGAATTTTTAGAGAAATAATTGAAGATTTAAAGTGAAGGATAAGATCAAAGGATATGTGTTATGGCTAAAAGCTGGTTGAGGTTAGGAAAAGTAAATGTAAGGTATGTATATCCATCCTAAAGGAAATAAAGTAGTCCTTTACTAGATAAGACACTTGAGAATAGAGATTTTGGTGCAAGACTCTAGTTTAATGAAATTTATAACACAATAAGACATGAGTGTGAAAACTTATAAAATACCTAATCAAGGATTTAAGAAGACCTTATAAAATAAAGAGGGAGACCTTATTATGACATGGTTTTATAAAAAAATCTAGTACATGGAGTCCTACTCAGAAATTTTAGACCTTCTAAAACCATTTTTGCACTGATTAATTAGTTTATTAGTTATATAATTTGTTTGTTTTATTCTTTCTACACCAAATCTTCATTTATTCTAAATTCCACCACAACTCTCACATTGGGAACAATGAATTCTATGGGGATTATGTCTTCTAATCCATACACTAATTCAAATGGGGAATATTTGGTAAGTCTTTTGTATCTACTCTTATATGCCCATAATGTTGTGGTTATCTTAAGGTCCCAATCTACCTACTGCAATGAAAAAATCTTAGTAAATTATTTTTACACAACTTTACTTAATGCTTCTATTGTCCCATTTTATTGTGGGTGATATGGAGTGCTTCTGTTATGATTTATAAGAATATGTGTTAATAAGTCTTTCACATTTTCATTCACAAAATGTTTTACTTGATCACTTGTGAGGCGAAGCGAGTGCATCCAAATCGCGTAATTATGTTATCATATATGAATTTGGATAATATATTTGTTGTAAAATACTTTATTGGAATTAATTCTACCCATTTTATGAGGTATTTTATTCATGTGATAATGACCCTTCACGAGAGTGCATTGCCACATGTTTTATTGACCCAATAAAGTCTATTTCCCATTTTTAAATGAAGTTAGAGATAGAACCCGACCTTAATGGAGTCTCATATCTTTCATTATTCTTCCCAACTTTTTTCATGTATCACATGTTCTATCATAGATATGGGATATTTGAATAGTGTGGGAAACCATAGGCCTGCTTAGGAAAATTATCCATGCTCTTACTCTCCGCTATTATGTCCACCTTCGACTTCTTCATGTGCTTATTTGAGAATGTTTTCTCTTTCATGGTGTAGGACCACTCTACTTAGTTTTTAATATCTTCCTTTATGTATAAATAACCTTCAATAAATGTGAATGGGAATGCTTTATTAATAGTCTTTATTTTCTCTTTTTGTGTAACCCATGGGAAACTCCCAATGAACAAATAAATCACAATTGTTTATAGCTCTTTGGGAACTAATTCTACTATGAATAATAATTGCGCTATAGTGAACTCCTCATCATTTCATCCTTTCTCTTCTCCATTATGAATTCTAGATAAATAATCTTGATCATTGTTTAATTTACCAAGCTTCAAAAAGATAGTAAGCTCAAACTCTTAGAATAACATCAACCACCGGTAAACTCTTCCTTATAGCATTGGTCTATTGATCATATATTTTAATGTCTCATGATCTCGTATAGAAGGTAAAGGGTGTAGCCAAGAAATAGAGTCTAATTTTTTTAAAGATGATTAACTAAAATGGAGATGATGTACACTAGTTAACCTACTCTAGGAGGACATAAAAACATAGTAAAGAAAGCATATAGATGAGTTCGGTAGCTAATGTAATAAAAGTAAATCCCTAAAGTGCAAGAGAGAAGAGGAAATAACTCATTTGATTCGATGAAGTGATGGGACTATATCACAAGTGTGACTAGAAAATCAAGAAGCGCGAATGATTTTGTATAATTCTCAAAAAAGGGTAGATCTGGAGGATCTAGCTAGACTGGAGCGTATGGAGGAGGACTGGGGTGCCTGCAGGGGCTTTGGTCTATAATTTGGGTGCCCTGGTCTATGCAAAATCTTTGAAATTTATTTCTGCATGGTTGGATAGCTATCTAGAACCTTTGTTGTGTGTCGTATCAGATTCGTCGTGCTCCTTCAGATGTTGATAATGATCCAAGATGAAAGAAAGACTTGTAAGACCCCAAAACAAGCATTAAAACCTAAAAAATAATAATGCATATGAAGGGGTCAGACTGACCTTAGCTACCACAATGGTGGACTTACTAATTAAGCATTGCACTACATCTCGGACTGATGTTGTTCTCTGCTCAAGTGTGTGTGAACATGCCCTAGGTTTCTCTTGTGCCAGTCGCACTTTATGAAGTAGAGAGCAATAACTATGTGTAGAAAATGTAATAGAATCCCTCCCCTATGAAGTTTGATGCGAGATGTCCTAGCCTTGTTCCTTGATAATGGAGCTATGTGGATGCAAATGATCTCCAATGCAATAGATGGATACAACTCTAGATGGAGGATAGTAGTAAGTGATTCTGGGTCCCTCATTATGGTCTCATAACTTTATATTTATAGGGTTATCTTGATCTAATTTCGTAATTAACCCGAAAAGGCCGACCAAAAGAAATATAAAGATATAAAATGGCTAGAAAGAGCCCAAAAAGTGGCGGGAAAGTGAAAAAAGGACCGAGGCACCCCTGGTGGGACCTCAAGTACTAATTTGGGCACCCCAGTCGAGGCTAAAATAATGCAGGATGAAAAAGATGACTGGGCATATGGGTGCAAGAGGTCAGTAATGACAAAATAAAATAAAACAAGATGGCTAAAAGACGGGGGTTAATTAGTAATTTCTTCACTTAATAACCTTCTAAATAGTAGTATGAAATTAGGATAAATAATGTCTAAAGTGCATGATTTTGTGACTACATTTTTCCCCACTTTATGTTGGTGAGTGAAAATCTCAGTAACATAAAGTAGATAGAGATACGTACCTAACGTCGATGAAGAGTGTAGTAGAAACACGTTGAAGGAATAGAAAAAGCGTGGAATGACAAAAAGATGGAGGAGTGTGGAAACTAAAGATGAAAAATACACAAAGAAAAAATGATGAGAGTGAACCTAGGGCAGAACGCGTGTGTAGCTGCTGCGGTGTGTGATGTACCTACATGGTTAGTAAATTGTGTGTTTTCATGAAGTGTTTTTGTTGATGATGTTGTTTTCATTTCCCCCATTTGACTGCTTGTTTCTCATATGGTCGGACTGCAAGGAGAAAACAATCAAGTAGTCAAATATGTATGTATGTATGTGTAAAAATGCAATGTAAAAGACACATGTATATGAAAGCATGTAAATGTAAAATACACAAATGTAAATGGAACATGTGCACCTGATCCATGTCGAGAAAGATAGTGTAGAAGGATATCTTGTCTTTGCAAGATTTTTGGTCGATCTCACGCCACCCTAGCCAAAGAAGTGTAGGGAGAAAGTTGCATTATTCTCCTTCTTGTAACTGCTTCCCTGAATGTGTGTGAAGAGATCTTTATATCATCTTGGTTTTTGGGAAATCTAACACCGTTGGCTGAAGTAGTGTAGAGAGGCACACCCAATGTAACCTCCAAGCCTATAACTGCTTCCAAGAATTCTAAGGACACCATGTCCTGTAAAAACCATTGTGTATGGGGTTCGTAGACATGTCTTAACCCACTCGTTGTATATAATTGAACTGAATTGGTGTATAAACTCTATGTTAGTATTTGAAAACCCCAAATGATGCCCCCTCTTTGGGGGTGCATGCAACAACTTCTTGATAGAAGAATGCAGCTCCAAAAGAGGACCAACCGCATGAACTTTGTAACTCTGCCCTGTAGGGGGAAGGGAATTTTCTTGGTAGAAACCAAGGCACACATAAATAAGGATGGCTAGCAAAAATAAGTGTTAGTACGAAAACACATGCATGTAAGAAGACAATGTGTAATCTATGTAGAAAATGTAAAAAATACCAAGAACAGTAGTGTAAACACGCAAGAAGACAAGTAAGCCACAAAAAGTGGGTTGTAAACATGGTACATCACTCACGATGTCACAAGACACACAAGGCCATCATGGCTGCAAACAACAAACAAGTGTGCACAAAAAACATAGGGCAAAGCCCACATACAAGAAGCAAACAATGGCAGACAAGTATAGACAAACAAAGAATTCATGGTAACATGCAATCATGCAAAACAAGTGTTGCACATGAAACACGTGTTAGCATTTTAGAGAAATAACGAATATTTCAAAGTGTTAATAACCAAATAAATGTAAATTGTTAAGTACGAAATGAAACAATAAAGCACTGTGAGAATCGAATGTGGATGCCCCTAGCGACCAATATAGAAAGGGTAGAAGGCAAGCATCCATATTACATGTAAAGGATTTGTATCTGTGATGAAAAATAAACAAAGACGGATCGTGCATGTGTGGATGATATAGATAATGACATATAAGAAATAAATCTAACATGTGTAGTAAAGTGATCATGTAAAACACTAGAAAACAAGAGTAAATGCCCCCAAGATAATGCAATATGTTATGGATGGATGGAATGAAATGGAATGTAAGATGGAATGATAGGATCCATGTGCCCCCCAAGTGAATGGAAGTGTATGCAATGAGGTTCATTTTGTTTTCCCCCTCAATAGTCAAGAATGAACCGTAAACAAGAGTGTGTCATCGGGAAATGGTCGAAGTATGTTATTTGTCTAACGACTTTGGGAGAAATGTGTGTATATATTGATGAAATATGACCTAACGACAATGTGTGTGTTAACCCTATAGCCAAAGCATATATCATGACCAAATGAACGTATAAGTGATGATTTATCCTAAGCATGTATCACTATAAGATGAATGGATGAGTGATGATTTAGCCCTAAGCATATATCACTATAAGATGAAAGGAAGGAGTGGTGATGTAACCTAAGGTGTATACCACTACAAAATGATAGAATAGGTGATGATTTAGCCTAAAGCGTATGTCACTAGCCTAGGATTGTTGCATGTGTGATGAGTGTAAGGTCCATTTGATTTGTAAACCCTCGGCATTCGAGTATGGACCAAGGAACTAAAGTCCGTCATAGATTGGTGAGTGCAAAGTGCATGAAGACAATGTTAATGATGAAAGATGACCATGTGATGAGTAGAATATGTAAATATGTGATGTGTAGAATATGTAAAGTGTAACGAAGTGACATGTAATATATGTAGATAGACTAGTAATGTAGTATGTAGAATGAGGAGTGTATGATGTTAGACGCGTAGTATGATAAAAGTACGATAGATGCATAATGACAACTAGGATGATGTATGATGTATGTGTTAAGAAATTAGTATTTACTAGGTGATATTTACGATGTGGTAAATATTATGGTTAGGTTATTATATGCTTGTTTTATAACAATAATGTTATTATAAATTGATTATACATGAATTGTGGTGGTTGTAACCACACACGTATATAGGAGATTCTGGAGGAGATCATATCTCCATAAATATAGGAAATACTATCCTATATAATTGTAATACCTCTGTCTATTATTTGAATCAATAGAGAATATATCATTATTCCTATTGTGGAATTCTAAACCAAATTCTAGATTTTGTATCAGAGCGACTTTAATATGGAGAGTTAGCAGGAAAAGGGGACAATGTCGTGATTGCATGATTGCCCTGATCTAATTGTTTTCTGAGCTATTTTCATTCAAATCGATCTCAACAATTACGCTTATGATATCAAACGTCTGATTAAGTGCTCAGTGCCCTCCATCTCATTGCAAATTGGTTGTATTTGCATTCATAACATAGCATTCTATTCAACGCGTAAATCTATTTTCTACACGTATATACAGATCCGACCAGGACTCTGCTTGATTTATTTTACGATAGCTATCTATGTTCACTATCCCACGAAATTACTACCTTGTAACATTGGCAGTTGAGATTTGATTCGTATGTGTTTAACGTATTGGATCGGTGACATTAGTGATTGCAAGCATTTCGGTAAGCTTGTTTCCATCAATGTGATCTACGTGGAGGTGAAATCAAATACTAAGAAACATGTAGAAATCATAGGGGTGCACCATTTATAGAGTCGTGTTAAGTGTTGATTGAAGAAGGTGCATGTTATAAAACACATATTCCAGTATATGCATCTTGTTGGTAGATTCATCTCAACTGTGCCACTTGTATTGAACGTTGGCAGTGCTATTTGGAGAAGGAAAGGCGTCTGAAGATTACATTGGTGACCAATGTCACAAAGCCATTGAGGATAAAAATTTATCACATCAATTACATTTCATACATTCTTGGCTTCATTCGATCCTGAGAAAAAAATTACTGCTATGACGTTGAGTGTCTTCTCACATTCAGATATGCCTTCACATTTCCAACATCTTGTGTTTGCCTCCCATGCAATAATATCCAAATGCATGAAATCTTCAGGTTTTTGGTTTCTTTGTACACGTGGAGTAGTGTTTGCTCGTGAATTATAATAGAGTCTCTCTTTTTACCAAGCATACACAGATGGTTGGAAGTTTGGTATAGCCAAGTTTAGAAAATTTATATTTAGTGTTGTTCGATCATAGGGACTATTGTGGCATACTCACAAAAAAAAATTTACAAGTGCTAGCCAAGAGTGGTTGTCCTTTTATTTGTGTGGTCAATTATTGTTATTGTGTGCTTATTTTCATTCACATACGTTTCCATCTAAATTGTTTAATATTATAAGAATCATTGAACCATTATCATAGTTATTTGAGCCATAATTAGTTCTTGAGTCATGTGATTAGGATTGGCTAATATTTTAATAAAGTTGTTGAGTCTTTCTTGTGTACTATTCTTGTAGTTGTCATCAAAAATTATTTAATGTTATCTATTGTTCAAAGATAATGTTTGTGTCAATTATTTGTTTGTCCAGTTACATATTTTTTGAGTCGTCATTATTATATGTTGTAGTATAGTTGTGTCAGTGTCAAAATCAAAACCGAGTCAAGAGTTATTTTGTATGTCTTACATCATATAGGGTCAAAAAAAAAAATCCTCATGCGGACGCATTTTCGGTGTTACCTGACGTCCGGAAAATAAATTGTTTTACATTACGTGAGGGATACTATATAATAAACAATGTGGAAATAGTTAAGCATCACATATTTATCCGGTGAGTTAGCAACAAAGCACGTATCTTTGGAGGTCAGAGGCAACGGAGGTTGAAGGTCATACAACAACTTCTCGTCAGTCATCAACGACGGGGCCACACTTTTGGTATGATGACATTTGTGTTTTTCAGTGTGGCGTGAAAAATAAGAATAGGCAATGTAAATTCATGTTCACTTGTGTGTATTTCTCTTTTAACCCCTTTTGTAGAAACATTGTAGAATATTGATCAAAATGTATTGTAGTAATCATGATGTGAAGGTTTTTGGTAAACTAGGAAAACCAATTGTATAAGGTTTTTGGTGAACCTGTAAAACTAATTTTTAAGGTTTTTGGTAAACCTATAAAACCAATTGTGAAAGGTTATTGGTACACCTACAAAACCAATTGGGTAAGGTTGTTGGTAGAAGTCGGATAAAACCATCAATGGAGGAAGAAATGTGCATTGGCACATATGTGAGTTTTGTGCCCAATGTTGCACAGTTGAGGAGTTGGTCATGAGCACACAGAGGTGGCACGCTACAATCAAAGAATGAGATATGTTTTATCATGTAAACATTAAGGGGGAATGTTAGGAAATTAGTATTTACATGAGTATTTATTAGATGATATTTACAATGTGGTAAATATTATGGTTGGGTTGTTATATTATTATTTTATAACAATAATGTTATTATAAATTAATTATACGTGAATTGTGGCGGTTATAACCACACACGTATATAGGAGATACGGAGGAGATTATATCTTCATAAATATAGGAAATACTATCCTATATAATTGTAATATATATGTCTATTATTTGTATCAATAGAGAATATATCATTATTTACATTGTGGAATTCTAAACCAAATTCTAGAGTATGACGCACAATATGTGAATAGATGTGGTGTGTAAGTCCTATAGTGCAGTGTGTGGGGTTCAATGTATCAATCCCTCAACAGTCAATTGTGAACTGAAGCACAAGAGTGCGTCATTGGGTAATAACGACACTAAAGTGTGTAATGAGTATGTGTATGCTATGAGATTGATGTATGAGAATGAAAAAGTGAGATATGCGTCAATAGGAGAACTATGTGATGGTGGTGAGATTGAAAATATATCGTGATCACTAGTAGGAGGATTAGTTTTTGGGACAAAATTAATTGGTTGGAGCTTAGATTTGAGAGGAGGCCATGTTGCACTAACTCTGAAGGGAACTTTCTTAAGTTGACTTGGTGATATGATTGATGACTTATTAATAGGATATTGTGAACTAATGTTGGTAGACGATGGACTTGGTGATGTCGTAGATGGCTGAATAGGAGGATATGGTGAACTAATTGCAAGAGTTTGTTGCTTAGGAGTTATTGGAGTGATGCTAGCCTGATGCTCCTTAAATATAGATGAGTCAGATTTAGAAACCTAGTGGGAGTTATAAGTTGTATTATAATGTTGTGTAGAAAATTAAATAAGTCCCTAATGTTCAAGATGTCTGATTATGCGTGAAAAAGTGTGGCAATCGTTATCATTATGTCCATTAATTCGATGATAATTGCAATATGGATGACCTTGATATTTTCTAACCAATAAGGAGAATAGTAATGAGTTGGTGGTAGAGTGATCAACTGATGAATAAGGAGCTTAATAAGAATGTCATGTGGTGTAATATTATACTCAAATATGAGGGGCTCAGGAAATGGCATGTCTTAAGGTTCAACTAGGTGACATGTAGTGGACTTAGATTGCATAGAGGATGTATAATGAACACAAACATGTGATTGAGAAGGATACTTAAGATGTTGAATTTCATATCTAAGGGATGTAATGGTTGATTCTATAGCCTTATGTTTGTATTGAAATAAATCATGTAGAGATTGAATTGAATCCAATAGGGATTGAATAGATGAAGGATCACTAGGATCAAAGTCATCAAATAAATGACCTAAAATAGGATTTATTTTGTGTGGCAGCATATTGTCATCTTGATACATGCGGTATTGTTTTTTTTTAAAACATCCTGGTAATGGCAATGAGGATATATATTAAGTAAAGTAGATAAAGAGACTTGATAAACTTGGGGAGCCATGATAGATGAAAAGTGAGGATCCTAAGCGTGAAAGCATCGGCTTCACCAAAATGATTAACTAAAATGGAGATAATGTATACTAGTTAACCTACTCTATGAGGACATAAAAATGTAGTAAAGAAGCATATAGATGAATTAAGAAACTAATGTAATAAAAGTAAAACCCTAAAGTGCAAGAGAGAAGAGGAAAGAACTTGGCCAATTCGATGAAGTCTTTGGGAGCGTGTTGCGCAGTGTGACTAGAAAATCAGGAAGTAGGAATGACTATGCAAAAGTCCCAAAAAGGGTAGATCTGGAGGATCTAGCTAAACTGGAGCACCTGAGGAGGACTAGGGCACCTACGAGCACTCTGGTCTACAATTTGGGTGCCATGGTTTGTGTAAAAACTCGAAACTAATCTTTGTAGGGAAGGAAGGTGACACTGGAACCTTCTTTTTGTGTCGTATCAGATTCGTTGTGCTCCTTCAAATGTTGCCAATAATCCAAGATGAAAGAAAGACCTGCAAGACCCCAAAACAAGCATCAAACCCTAAAAAAAAAATACATATGAAGGGGTTGGATTGACCTCAGCTGCCACAATGGTGGACTTACTAACTAAGCATTGCACTACATCTCAGACTTGATGTAGTTCTATGTGCAAGTGTGTGTGAACATGCCTTAGGTTGCTCTTGTGCTAGTCGCACTTTGTGAAGTAGTGAGCAATAACTATGTGTAGAAAATGTAATAGAATGTGTGTATGGAATAAAATAGAATCCCCCTATGAAGTGTGATGCAAATGTCCTAGCAATGTTCCTTAATGAAGGATCTATGGGGATGCAAGTGATCTCTAATGCAATAGATGGATGAAACTCTAAATGGAGGATAGTAGTAAGTGATGCTAGGTCCCTCATTATGGTCTCATAACCTTATATTTATAGGTTTATCTTGATATAATTTCATAATTAACCCCGAAAAGGCTGACCATAAGAAAGATAAAGATGTAAAATGGCTATAAAGAGCCCAAAAAGTGGAAGGAAAGTGCAAAAGGGACCAAGGAAGCCATGGCCTTCCCAATACTAATTTGGGCACCCCATTTGAGGCTAAATAACACAGGATGACAGAAGTTGACTGGGAATATGGGTGCAAGAGGTCGATAATGACGAAATAAAATAAAATAAGATGGCCAAAAGTTAGGGATTAATTTGTACTCTATTCACTCAAGAACCTTCTAAATAGTAGTATGAAACTGGGATAAATAATGTCTAAAGTCCATGATTTTGTGACTACAAAAGCATACATGACTTCTAACTCATTTCATCGATTGTAGAATAATTCCACTTTGGTTTGGTCAATTTTCTACATATAAATTCTATTGGATGGTTCATCTTGTTCTCCAATTTGGCTACCACCATGCTTATTGTTATGCCATAAGCATATACACATACATGGAAAATCACTTTCCAATCTATAAAGATAATAATTATATCATGTAGTATTTTATCTTTCAACATTTCAAAATCATCCTTGAACTCTCTGGTCCTTTCAATTTGTTTTTTTGTCTTATTTTTCAAATATTCCTCCAATGGAGCACTTATGGCCGTATAATTCCTTATAAACTTCCTATGGTATCTTGTATACCAAAGTAATGTGTATACATCCTTTTTGTTTTTGGTGGAGGAAAAATTCATATCATTGAATTTTTAGCGGATCAATTAATAAAACTTCCTTGAAAATTATATTCCAAAGTAATGTTCCAAATGATATTAATAATATGCACACTTTTAAATTCAAATATATTTGTAACACACAACATCTTTCAAACATGAGGCATAGAAATTGTATGTGATCTATCAATAACACATAAATCATACAGTCATCTAAGTACACTTTAATAAATCATGTATAAAATATTTAAATGCATTGACCATTATATGGCTGAATACATGTAAGGAATTCTTTAAACCAAAAGGTATCATAATATACATGAACAAACCCCATTCTATGGTAAATGTTGTCTTTGGTTGGTCTTTAGGTGCTATTATGATATGGTGATAGCATGAAAATCCATTAGTAAAATAATATACCTCCCTTCCTACAAAATTCTCTAAAACTTATTCTCAGAAAAGAGGTTGGGAAGGGGTTGTGTACATGATTTTTAGGTTCTTTATAGTTCACACAAATCCTTGTTTCTCTGGTTTTCTTATTTTGAACCACCATGAGACTTATCTATTCTTAATCCTACATTGGTATAATAATGTTTGCATTTAACATCTTGTCTATTTTTGTCTTCACCTAGCTTTTTAAATTAGGATTCAATCATTGTATAGAAACGTACCAAAAAATAAGACATCCAGAGACAAAAAGACCAAATCCTAGCCTTAATATTGAGTGTGTAGGTCTGCAGAGGACAGATTTTGTATCCCTACGAGATAGATTTGGCCGTGATGGTGTCTAGAAATGCATTAATCCATCATACACTAATTTCTAATTTGATATATTTTATGAGAAACTTAACGACACACTAATCCACTTCTATGTAAATTTTGAACACTTTGTCACATAGTCTTATTACAAAACTCTAATTCCTTTCTCTAACCCCGAAACCTTAATTATAATTTATTGACTTATCATTTGAAAATCTAATGGTAATTACAATTATAACATACTAATAAGACTTTCATGACTATTTTTTCTTAGTTCTAAAATATCATTATTGTGTGATATATTAAATAAGAAAATGAATCCTAATTTTTAATACATTTTAGTGAACCCACTTATATATCAAACAACACCAACCTCAAGTTTTAAATTTCAATATGATTTTTCCAATTTTGTAATCTTAGGGATGACCCAAAATCCACTCCTATGATGCATACTCAGATTTTCTTTTCTTATTCCACTTACGGACCACTTATGCATCGTAGTTACACCCCAACTAGGATATGTGTTGGATTGAGTGGTACACATATTGATTCCATCCAAGTTTCCTTAATCCCACTTCATATTAAGAAAATAGCCAACAAATATGATATTAATTATTTTTTTCTATTGATGCTCATATTAATACAAATGTTGATAATATTCTTTAAATTCATGGTGATGCTACGAAAATTAATGAGGAAACTACTATTATTGAAAATGTATCTAATCGTTAGGAGATCATCATGATTCCAATCATGAACATATTCGTGTTATTAAAAATGCCTATCTAAAGTTTTAATACCCCAATTTAGTAAAGTGTTTATAGAAAGACCTAACAACATTTATAGAGTGTTATATATTAGCAGAAGCCCATAAAAAATTTATATAAAAATCCAAGCTTGTGGTTTGCTAATGTTGGACCTTGTAGACACAAAAATTTATAACTTATCCTTTTTCAATTCCAAGTTTAATTATGATTCCTTGCTAAGATAAATGCTCACATTAAACTTCCAATCAATTCATCTCTCTAGATCTTATATGATTTGTGTGTCTCTACATTATGTATGATTAAAGCAGAAAATAACCTTCATGCTTCATGTCACAAATTTTTGTTTCACCTTTCTACCTTTTTCGAGGACATTATAAATGGGTCAAGATGCGGGGTCTGGTCTTAGACAACCTACACGATCCGGATCTTGAATATCTCCAATTTTATTTTAAATTTGAATATCTTCTTTGGATCATTTAAGCTTCCTAAAGTGTCGGACTTATTAGAATACTTCACCTACATAAGGATATATAAGTGTAAACCCTCAAATTTGGAAATTTTCCCTTTGACGTTGCTAGTTGTGAAAATACTCCTTTACTAAGACAAATATCCAAATCCTTTGCAATCCAGCCTTTTACACATGACCCAGTTAAATCCCTCTAGAATTTAGGTTTTGCGTAAGGTGTTATAGTAACATTAGGGTTCCAATGAAGGATAATATTTTCCTAGTGACTTGAAACACATTATGGAAAAGTGATGAATGTTTTTCTAGGCTAGGAGTAGATAAACATGATCGATAATTAAATTTATCATCTCCGATATTTTATAAATCTATAATAAAAGTTCTAGATGTGTCACTTAAGGAGAAGTATGAATATAGTCAAGGTTCTCTATCTTTACTAATATTTATGGGTCTACTTCACATCATATTTTGAACCTATTTTTCACATCATGTTTTTGAATTCTATTTTTGGGTTACAACAAAATATTTATCATTATAAATCCATATTTATAATGTTTCTTTTAGGAAATTTAATTATTTTCAGACATTTATAGTCATGAAATCTAGTCTCGAGCACTTAGCAAAGTATGGAATTTTGAACTTATTATAATACGTATCCCATTTATATATAAATTACCAACTTAAGAAACTAGATTTCTTCATATTTCCTTAGAATCCCACTAGAAAATACCTATTCTCTAGCTCAAGCCTTCTCAAATCACCACACTTGCTCTAATATATATAGAGGAACTTCCACTTATCTTAGAACATATTACTTCCACACATTGGAAAAGTTCATAGGTCTAAGACATGTTCAATTATGAACTTATCCATCACCTACAAATTTTTCCCTTGCATATCTAATAGTAACTTTTTCATATGGGTAACTTAGCTTAGTCAATCTAGGTGGTACTTTTGGGTTGGTTGATCAAGAAATCATATGAATGGTATCATAGAAACACACATCCACCCTAAGTTATTAGGATAATATATGGATCCCATAATCTCTCACTCTAAGAAGGTAAATAACAAGCACTACATTACTTTATTCATATAACACCCATGAGAACAACAAGCTACCGAAATATAAAGTCATTTATATTGTTTCCATTGATCAACCATGTAACAAAACTAAAGTTTAAATATGTGAACTTATAAGTGTGGAAGGAATACCAATTAAGGATTCATATTTACTATTATGTTGTGTTACATACATCTCATCATGAAGTTGGGAATACTACATGTGTTTCAATTCCTTTTTGGAGCGGTGGTATGTAGTGCAACTCTCATCACATTAGTGAGGTCATGGTAAGTTAATCCTATCCATCCATTCTCTCAACCATGAACCCTTATAGGCTTTAAATTCATTTCTGAACTTACACCATTAAAATCAACTTTAAGCAATGCAAGAATTAAAAACACACTGCGCACACAGTGATAACTTGATTTTGGCGAGAATGCCTACGTCTCTAGGTTCATTAATAGAACTGATATATTATCTAGTTCAATGAATGCAATTATAATATAAAATTACAATCTAAGCATTATAATACTAAATAAAAATGGAACAAGAACCTTTACACCAAGTAGTTATCCTAGAAAATTTGATCCAAAGTATTTTATCCATAAAGACCTATACACTTCCATTTTGCGGTGCTTAATCTTCTTCTAGAAACCTCCATGCTTGTGTTGTGTGGTACTAAGTCTCTAGATGTCAGTAGACATTCATTGTCACCAATGAGCTCAAAATTGAATAATGACCCTCCTCGAAGATAATGATCGACAAATCATCCAACGTACTAAGGTTCTAAGATCTACCACTTCTTTAATGCTCTGTCACATCCCTCGGCTTCACGGCATCTATGAGCTCTAGCTTGAGAAGAATCTTGATCGGTGAGTTAAAAATAATAACTCCCGAACCATATTGTGCCTATTAAATAATAGGTCTTATCTTCATCTTTCTCGATAACAAATAATATCAGCCCTCGATATGCCTATAAAAATAAATAGGACTTACTTCTCCATATTTCCCATAACAAATAATATAGGCCTTTGGTAGTGCCTATCAACAATAATAATAGGCCTTCTACATCTTTCATGCCTATAACAAATAATATAGACCTTATATAATGCCTATAACAAATAATATAGGACATATATATATATATATATATATCTCTCTCTCCACAATGCCTATAATATAATAGGGCTTCCATCTCCATAACGCCTCTATGATCACCTTGAACTTCATGTCGTCCTCCTTGGCTCGGGCATGGAACACTTCTTCTTGGAGATAACTTGGAGCTTCATTTCCTATAGGACTTATACAATGCCTATAATAGGCCTTTAATAATATTCGCTCCAAAAATATGCCTATTAAATAATATAATAGGACTAAATAATAGGGCCTATATATTTTTAGCTCCAAAATATGGGCCTTCATCATTTTTCAAAGCCCACCTTATATCTCCCTTTATCTTATGCTTAGCCTTTATAATTTTACTAAATCCTTTTAACACCTTCCCTTCACTTCTTACCTCTTCGTGCTTGCTTGGGAGAGCTCCTTCATAGCTCGGTAGGAGATTGTCATGCCAAAGAAGCTCATGCAATGAGCTTGTGAGTCAAATGGAAGAAGCAGAGAAACCTTTTCTATGCCTTGGGAAACTTGAGCTATACGCCTTATAGCTTATCCACCAACCAATTTCACACCATCGGTTGACCGAGTTAGTTAGGACATTCCGCTTGCGATGGAGAGGTTGCGGGTTCCAATCCCACTTCCTATGTGAGCACCCACCATTTTGCACCTATCGTGCCAACAGTGCCACGTGACCCTACCTCCACTATGTTGACTATACCACATCATCGACCCCTTTGCTAGGCCGAGCCCATTGTCATTGTTTGTCGTCCACATGGGTGCCATGTCCTCGCCATTCCCATCGAGCCTATCAGCCTTCCTCATAACTCATCCACGACATTGTGTATAATACCACATTTTGGGGGAGAAGATAGGATAAGGCTTTAGATATCCCATCACAACCAATTCAAGTGTGGTGTAGGCTATGTAGCCAAGATTCTATCATCCAAAGCAATAACATAGCTCTCCATATAGCTCGATGGGATGAATGATCAACTCACCCTGTCAATGTGGACTCATCGATGCACAACTCGGACTTGCCAATGCATATAGCTCACTGAGCTAAGTATAACTCACCCGAGTTGACTTGGGGTAAAATAGTGGTGGGACACATGGTGACCTAAGGACCCACCACATGGCATATTTTTTTATTGGTTGACGATGATGACTATCCCACATAATTACGAGTGACAAATACCGAGAGGTATGAAACTTTGACCCATGTTTATTGCCTTCGCTTTGATCTTGATTTTGCCACTTGTCTTCGAAATGTCCTCTAGATCATGCCTCCCTAATACAAATTCTTTTTTCCCAAAATGCTCATATCTCCACTTCCGGATCATGAACTTTGTCATTGAAGAGATCTCTGCAATCGATATCTGTAGTCTCTTAACTACTACTTATTTAATATGACACTTGGTTCGATCTCTGGGACATGTGGGTTATGGGCCCACCATGTTTCTTCCTTTGTATTGATTTCCACATCTTCCCTCTAGGGTTCTTATACTTCAACAATCCCTGACACTTGTATTGCCACATTTTCTTGCTAAGGTCTTACTCTTCGGTAACACAGGAGAAATATACTGCTACATCTACCCTTTGGGGGTCTTACACTTCAACAACATATAGCCTGCATGGAAGTATATATTGCCATGACTTTCCTCTAGGGTCTTACATTTCAACAATATGCGAAACATGTACTACTACATCTACCCTTTATAGGTATTACACTTCAACAATACTTAAACATCACCACATCTACCCTCTAGGGGTCTTACACTTCGAAAGATGTCACATCCATGATGATCAGCTACCATTCGGATGTACGGTCATAATGCCTTGACACCGAATGACTGTCAAGCTAATCTTTCGCAAGCTCCTCTTATTGACAAAAAATATCATGTACCATTCTATTGTATGGACATGATGGCCTCTTCACAGAATGAATATCTGACTCGATGTTAGATGCCAATGGTGATCAACTACCATCTGTTGCATGGTCAGAATTCCACTACACAGAATGAAGATCCGAACTGATACCTGCAAGCTCAATTGTCTGCACAAATGGTTGACAAATCTCCAAGATTATAGATATTATGTAAATCTGTTGTAAGCTATAACAGGTACTCTAAAGCTAATTAGGAGATATAATGGAGTAATCCAAATATAAATGCAAGAAAAATATTGAGTATGGTAAACATGTCCCTCATCCTATCCCACCAATCTAGACTCCACAATTACAAGCCGATTTCATCTCTATCAAATCAACCTGCCCGGTCGTCAACTCGCTCGGAGAACAACGGGTTTGTTGGTAAGAACAACCAACGTTGATACATACTTGATCCAAAAATTGATAGAATTTTTTCTCTCGACCACGGACCCCTATAGGCTTTAAATTCTTTTCCGAACTTACCCCATTAAAATAAAATTTAAGCAATGCAAGAATTAAAAACACACTACACACAAGTTGATAACGAAGTTCGGCAGAATGCCTATGTCTCCGGGTTCATTAATAGAACCGATATATTATCTACTTCAATGACTACAATTCTAATATAAAATTACAATCTAAGCATGATAATATTGAATACAAATGGAACAAGAACCTTTACACCAAGTAGTTATCCTAGCATATTCGATCCATTATTTTATCCATGAATACCTCTATGCTTCAGTTGTGCGGTGTTAAGTCTTCTTCCGAAACCACCATGCTTCCACTATGTGGTACTAAGTCTCCAAATGTCAACATACATTGATTTTTACTAATGAGCTCAAAAATGAATAACAACCCTCCTCCGAAGCTAATGTTCGACAACTCATCCAATGTATCGAGGTTTTGATCTCTACTACTTCTATGATGCTCTATCACATCCCTCAACTTCACGATGTCTCTGGGCTCCAGCTTGAGAAGACTCTTGATTGGTGAGTTAACAAATAATAACTCCCAAACCATATTGTGCCTATTAAATAATAGGTCTTATCTTCATCTTGCCGATAACAAATAATATCAGCCCTTGATATGCCTATAAAAATAAATAGGACTTACTTCTCCATATTTCCCATAACAAATAATATAGGCCTTTGGTAGTGCCTACCAACAATAATAATAGGCCTTCTACATCTTTCATGCCTAAAAAAAATAATATAGGCCTTATATAATGCCTATAACAAATAATATAGGACATATATATTTTCTCTCTCCACAACACCTATAATATAATAGGGCTTTCGTCTCCATAACGCTCTACAATCGCCTTCAAACTTCATTTTTTCCTCTTCGGCTCGGGTATGGAACACTTCTTCTTGGAGAGAACCCAGGGATTCATTTCCTATAGGACTTATACAATGCCTATAATAGGCCTTTAATAATATTCACTCCAAAAATATGCCTATTAAATAATATAATAAAACTTAATAATAATGCCTATAATAATAGGGCTTACATATTTTTAGCTCCAAAAGATGGGCCTTCATCATTTTTCAAAGGCCACCTTATATCTCCCTTTATACTATGCTCGGCCTTTATAATTTTACTAAGGCATTTTAACACCTTCCCTTCACTTATTTCCTCTTTGGGATGCTTTGGTAGGAGCTTGTCTTGCCAAAGAATCTCGCAATGAGCTCTCGTGTCGAATGGAAGAGTGGAGTAACCTTTAATAGGCCTTGGGCGGCCTGAACTTTACGTGTTATATCTTATCCCCAATCAATTTCCAACCAAATCGGTTGGCTAAGTTGGTTTGGCCATTCCGCTTGCGATGGAGAGATCGCGGGTTCCAATCCGCTCCTATGAGAGCACCCATCATTTTGCACCTATCGTGCTAACTATGCCACGTGACCATGCCTCCACTATTCGACATTGTGCAATGTCACCTACCCTTTGTTATGTCGAGCCCGCATTATCATTGTTCATCGTCCACGTGGGTTCCACTTCCTCGCCATTCCCATCGAGCCTACCATCCTTCCTCGCAGCTTATCCACAACATTGTGTATAATCCCACATTTGTGGGGGAGAAGAAATGAAATGAAATATTTTAATGATGTCCACGTGACTAAAGAGTCAAAGGGACCAAGAAAAGTAGAAACATTAAGCTGAAACCAAGTTCTTTTCCAAATCCTCTCGCCTACTGTGAATCTTGAAAACAAAACTAGCAATCCTTTGAAGCTTTGCTTCCTCAAATAACTCATCTAGGTTGTCCACTTGTAGGTCATTTTAAATCGTACTTAGAAGCGAATGTCATCATATGCTTTGAGCATTCCATGATGAAGTGCCATTCTGCTTCAATAACCCCTGTCATTGCTTGAAAAGACAAGTTATCCTTTCCCACTTTACTTTGGGAATAGTCCATCTTCCCGTTTCACAGCGAAGATGATGTGACCCGGTCCTCAGCTGAGCCAAAATAATCCTAGCCTTACCTTTGATATCCGCCCTTAAATAAGCTTTGTTATCATGAGCCCAAGTGGGGTTGAAATATTTGATATAGTGTGCTTTCTTACGACCAATATTTTCTGTCCACATGTTGTTCCTAAACTTCTCCGCCACATAGTTTTTTATTTCCCTATTCTTTGTTAGGGCACTCCTGGAAGTGGATGCCCCACTTCTCCATCCATTTGGTGTTCTCGCTTCATCCAAGTTTTCTTTCGCACTCTAGGTTATCCTCTATAACCGGTTTGGGCCAACGATGATTGTCCATGCTTTCCACTTTTTCAAATAGCTTATTAGTCGAGTGATTTCGAAGCTTCCATTGGTAACATACCTACTTCAGCCAAGAAAATCTCATAAGGGACCGCTGATTTAACCTTGAGAGTGCTTGTGATTAAATGTTTTGGATTCTTTCTACTGTCTCTACCCATGCTTTGACATATTACTTCCCGGACTTCATACCCATAAAGGGCCACCAAAGTGACCAATGAGACTAAAGAGGGTTTTCTTAGTATTCCATCCCAAAGCTCGGCTTTCCTACATCTATTTTTTGGGCGAGTATGATGCTTTCAACCTCCTTGAATTCTTTTTACTCTGCATGTTTCCCATCTCAATTTGTGGTGAAAATCAATCCCAGATATTTATATTCAGTAACAATTTTCAATGGCCTCCTTCAAAAAGAAAGTTAGTATGCGTCCCTTTCCTTTTAAGAGAAAAAATCATGATTTTTGTTTTGTCAATGTTCACTTGCATCCCGACTTCGGCGTAAGAGTTCTACAGCTTTTAGATGCTCTCTCAAACCTTGAGCTAATAAGATAAGGCTTTAAATATCCCATCACCGCCAATTCAAGTGTAGCTTAGGCCACGTAGCCAAACTTTTACTTGAAAAAACAATAACATATCTCGCCATATAGCTTGATGCGCATTTGAATGATCAACTCACCCTACCAATGTGGACTTGTCGAGGCACAACTGAGAATTACTAATACATATAGCTCATTCGAGCTAAGTATAACTCTCCCAAGTTAACTTGGGTCAAGATGGTGGCCTAAGGACCCACCACGTGGTATATTTTTTTGATCGGTTGACGATGATGACTATTCCACATAATTATGAGTGTCAAATACCTGAGGTATGAAACTTCAACCCATGCTTATCACCTTCTCTTGATTTTGATTTCACCATTTGTCCTCCAAAATTTCCTCCAGATCACAAGCACAAAGGTTAAGGATTAAGTAAAGGATAATCCATATCTAAGAACAAGACATTCATTATATAGAAACATACCCAAAAATAAGACATCTAGAAATAAACGGACCAAATCCTAACCTTAATATTACGTTTGCAAGTATAGATGATAGATTTTTATCCCTACATATAGGGTTAGCCACAATGATGTCTAGAAACCCATTAATCCACCCTACATTAATTTATAAGTTAATATATTTTACAATCAACTTAATGAATCCCTTACAAATGTTTCCCTTGCATATCTAATAGTAACTTATTCAAATGGGTAACTTATCTCATCTGTCTAGGTGGTACATTTGGGTTGGTTGATCAAGAAATCATATGAATGGTATCATACAAACACACATCCACCCTAAGTTATTAGGAGAATATATGGATCCCCTAATCTCTCACTCTAAGAAGGTCAATAACGAGCACTTCATTACTTTATTCATATAATACCCATGAGAACAAAGCTCTTGAAATCTAAAGTCATTTATATTGTTTCCCTTGATCAACCATGCAACAAAATTGAAGTTTAAATATGTGAACTTGTAAGTGTGAAAGGCATGCCAATTAAGGATTCATACTTACTATTATTTTGTGTTACATACATCTCATTATAAGGTTAGGAATACTACATGTGTTTCAATCTCTTTTTGGAGTAGTGATCAATTCACCCTACCAATGTGGACTCGTCAAGGCACAACTCGGAATCGCTAATACATATAGCTCGCCGAGCTAAGTATAACTCTCTCAAGTTAACTTGGGTCAAAAATGGTGGCAGGACACGTGGTGGCCTAAGGACCCACCACGTGGCATATTTTTTTGATCGGCTGATGATGATGACTATTCCACATAATTACAAGTGTCAAATACCGGAGGTATGAAACTTCAACCCATGCTTATCACCTTCGCTTGATTTTGATTTCGCCACTTGTCCTCCAGAATGTCCTCCAAATCACAAGCACAAAGGTTAAGGATTAAATAAAGGATAATCCATATCCGAGCACAACACATTCATTGTATCGAAACATACCCAAAAATAAGACATCTAGAAATAAATGGACCAAATCCTAACCTTAATATTACGTGTGCAAGTATAGATGATAGATTTTTTATCCCTACATATAGGGTTAGCCACAATGATGTCTAGAAACCCATTAATACACCTTGCATTAATTTCTAAGTTGATATATTTTATGATCAACTCAATGACACACTTATCCACTTCTACAAAAAAATTGAGCACTCTGTCACATAGCATGATTACCAAATTCTATTTCCTTTCTCTAAGCCTAATTATAATTTATTGAGTTATCATTGTTAAATGCAATTGTAGCATACTAATAGGATGTTCATGAATATTTTTATTAGTTTTAAAATATCAGTTTTGCATGATATATTAAACTAGAAATTGAACCCTAATTTGTATTGCATTTTGGTGAACTCGCTTATCTATCGAACAACACCAACATAGGGTTTTAAATTCTAATACGCTTTTTCCAATTTTTAAATCTTAGGGTAAACCAAAACCCCCTCCTATTGTGCATACTTGAATGCTCTTTTCTTATTACACTTACAGACCACTTAGGCATCGGTGTAGGTTCCTCACCCTAACTAGGATAAGTGTTAGATTGAGTGGTACCCAAATTGATTCCATCCAAGATTCCTTAATTCCACTTCATAATAAGAAAATAGCTAATAAATATGGTGTTAATTATTTTTCTTCTATTAGCCCATCAGGTTTACCCTAGTGGTGGGGAATGTGGCTTATATGTGGGAGGTCTAGGGGTCCATTCCCAAGCTGGCAACCCTTATAGCTCATCATTACTCAGCTAGAAAATGTCGGGAGGGTCAATTGCTTTGGTGGCGGAGGTGGTCTCTCAACGTGGTGCTAAGTCACTTGGTGTTCAATGCAATAGGGGTTGGGCTCAGGCATGAATACTATGTTCAATGTGACAAGGCATTTTCTGGCATCGTGGCATGAGAGTTATCCCAAACCACTTTTACCAATGGGGTTTGGGTGGATTCGTTAAGACAGACATTGTGTTTGGATCCACCTGGGTTCAAATCCCACTTGGGCGTGATCCCTTCGGGGTGGTTTACTGGTGGTGGTGGGTGTTGCATCACTAGTAGGTTGTGGTGGTTCATTGATGGATGGTTTTGCATGACCGATGGTTATGGTTTGTGGATTTGGCTGGTGGTTCTTGACAATGGTGGAATTTTCATTGTTGGCATTGGCGTTGGTGGCGGCTGGTGGCTCTAAAAATGACGATGGCGGAAAATTACATCATTAGTGGGGTCTCGGTGGTCGCGGTGGTTTGTGTTGGTCTTAATTGTAATATTTTGTCTGAGGACATTGTTGTAGGGTGGGGCCCCACCAACCCTTTGGTTCATAGCTCCTATCAAAAGTGTTTAACGATAAAATAAATCTTCTATTGATGTTCATATTAATACAAATGCTAATAATCTCATTTACATTCATAGTGATGCTACTGAAATTACCGAGGAAAATACTATTATTGAAAATTTATCTAATCATGATAGAGAGCATTATGATACCAATCATGAACATATTCATGTTATTCAAAAATACCATCTAAAGTTTCAATACATTAATTTAGTAAAGTGATTATGGAAAAACATAACATCATTGTGAGTGATATATATCTTAGTAGAAGCCCATAAGAAAGATCTAGTATAAAAATACAATCTTGTGGGTGATCTTTGTTGAACCTTGTATACACTAAAATTTGGTAATTCCTTTTTCAATGCCAAGTTTGATTATGATGCCTTGCTAAGATAAATGCTCACATTCAAAATTCATTCAGTTCATCTTTCTAGATCTTATGTGAATTTCTTATATCTACACTAAGATCTCGTCATCAATTCTAGAAATATTATCTAATTAAAGTTGTAAACCTCTATGCTTCATGTCATAAATTATTATTTCATCTTTCCTCTTATTTTTCAAGGACTTCACAAATGGGTCAAGATGTGGGGTCTAGTCTTGGCCAACCTATACAACCATGGCTCTTCAAGTTCTCAAACTCTATTTTTAATTTCAATATCTTCTTTGAGTAATTTAATTTTCCTAGGTCGACCTTATTAGAATATTTAACATATAGAATGCTATATAAGTGTAGACACCCAAGTTTATAAATTTACTCTTTGAAACTACTAGTTGTGACAATGCTCCTTTGTTAAGACAAATATCCAAATCCTATCCCCACTTGGTACATCTTATTGTATCTCTCCCAACTTTCTTATTACTACACATTGATGTATAATCACATTATAAGTAAAAATGCATGAAATAAATATTTAACCTCTATTTATCATGATGTAGATCTTCATCATTTCACTCATTTTTTCCTTGTCTATAATCGCACAATAGGTTTAGGATGCAATTTCTATTCAATATCAACCAATCTGAGACTTAGACCGACACATCCTCCAACTTTTCTTTTTATTTTTTTAATTGTTTTTTGGTTTTTTATCCTTCTAGGTCATCCATTACATTATAATTTACCCTAAAAATGCTATATAAGTAAGATAACACCACCTCATTTACTCTTATATAAATTACTTGGAACTTTTATGAGATCTCATTGAAAATACTAATACCAAAGGCACCCAAAGCTCCCTAAATCTTACCAAGGATTATGAACATACATTAGGGTAGTCACTACTATAGTTGCGAAGAACTCAACCATGTCAAGGATTTAAAATTACCTCATTTACAAGAACCCAAATATCCCAACTCAATGTCTTAGTAAGAGAAAAACATCTCAAACATGGTAAAATCGGTTCAAGTTTCCAACTAGCTACATTCATATAGATGCTACATGTTAGGTGGATAAATACATGCATTTTTAGGTGTTTTCAAAGTAGTTTTGACGTAGGTGGTGCATGGATTATACTTCTACCAAAACACTAACCATCTTGCAGAGTGTTCCACCCATGGTTACTGAGTTTGAGTTTAGTTCAACTTATTCATATGGTTTTGGGATTGTGTGATACTTAGGATTTAACAACAATACACATTTCTAGGAAGCCAAAGGGCACATAAATTTATGGAATCCTACTCCAAACAAGTCCAATACCATACAATAGGTAAAATTCCATACAATCGATCTTGGAATATGGTTCCACACTAATACATTTCCTAGTTCGAGTCTCATAAATGAAGTATTTTCATGTTCGATACTTCTATATTGCCACTCAATGTATTGAGATCTCTCCTACATCACTCTATACACTAAGTCGTCTATCCTCTTGTGTGTTTGAGCTTATAGCATATTGTTATCAATATAAGTAAATATTAATGTGTTGTAATTATATTATCCAATTAATGTTGGAAGTTAATTAATTGGAATAACCACATGTAATGAAGCTTGCACCCTTTTTATTTTTGTGCATATCCAAAACACCTAGAAATAAATTAAGGGCATAAAAATATGGTGAACATGATGTGTGATTAAATCTTACACCTTCTAAACCCTATTTTCCCTAGGGTTTCATCTCTATATTGTAGCTTCATATAAAAATATAATTTTCATCTATCACCTACCCTAAACCTATTTTCACCAATTCCTTGGAGTCGCATGTTTGGTATTTCCTTTGGGTCTCTTTCTAGGGATTCCTAATTTCTAAATCATCTTTCCTTTATATCTCCACCATAATGGATTTATTTTAAAATTACATTCATTTTTTTCTTTTTCTTTTTGTATATTTAATGAAAACCTCTTTTTGTTTTCCTTAATTCTTGCCGCAATTTTCGAGAAAATCAAATTGTTATTTTTAGTCCTTAGGGAATAATAAAAAATATAGACACTTTTATGCAAATTCCTTGGAGGTTTTTATTCTAGATAATCAAAATTAAAATATCCTTTTTTCTTTTGTTAAATACATTAATTATTTACATATATGGTCATTTTAATAATTTGATGACACTCATTTTTTGCTAAAAACCCCCTTTGAATATTATCCTATATGGTCTCTCGAATGTCACCTTTAATTTTTCGATTCTTATTATTCCTACCTAATTAGAGGTTATTCTATCATTTTTCTGCCATTAATGACCATGTCATTTTATCTCATCTCTTTATATTAATAATGATGTCATCTTTTATAAAACTCTCCTAGAGTTTATTCAAGCATTACAACATACTTTTCAAGCCCAAATTCAAGCCATGAGTACTAAAATACAATCTCTTAAGGATGAGATAGTGCATCTAAAGGATTCTTCCAATGCCCATGTCCATAATGTTTCTATGCATCATGATCAACATAGTTCTAATGCTATCAAAAATCAATGTCATACAAATTTTATACATGATACATGTTCTCCTACAAGTGAAGTGAAATTCCTACATAGAGGAAACAATGTGTATGTTCCACATGATCAATCTCAAATAATAAGGCAACCAAAACTGAAAGCACCTCTTTGGTTTGAAAATAATTCTAAACAACATGATATCCTATATGAGCTACCATAAAAGTATTTAATCACTTTGTTATATACTCATTACTATCCCTACTATCGGCTTGAAAAAATAAAAGGTGATACATTTCATGATTATCATGGAATTAATATAAATTATGAAAATGGTTGATATACTTTTAAAAAATATAATAAATTGAGGGAAATGGATTTATTTCCTTTAATACATGACATTCTATTATGCAATCATATCAAATCCTAAAATCTCGGTGGGTACCAAAAACTATAACAACTATATTAGATGAGCACAATGTGATACTACATGGTAAAAATCTACTATACAACAAGATTGATCTACTCACAAATAGGATAAGAGTGAAATACCTCCTTAGAAATATCTAATCTCAATGAGATAATTACAACATACTCTTATACAAACAAAATGGAAAGCATACCAACTAAGCCTGAACAATTTTAGGCCTCCTCATATCACTTTGAGCACACACAAGCTCAATTAGGGAGCATTACAAAAATGGATTTTATAGATATCTACTCCTCCAAATAACTACTTGGTAGATAATTATTTGGATGATGATATCAGTTGTAATGCACATAAAAATAATCCTATTTATGAGTTAGATCTTTGGTAAGGTGAAACCTACTATGTATGGATGGAACTACCTAAATATAACTACTGGTGATGATGATATGTATATCTTTATAGGTATGGTCACATACTAGATAAATCCTAAGTTTTATTCTACATAGTATACTTCCACCATGGCTTCCATACCCAATGAGGGAAATGTTGACCATTGTGTCTATAGTGTTATCATAGATTTCAAAGGTCATTGATGGAAAATGGAGTCTAAGTGTCGGTTGTGTCTCCATGAGGTGTAAATCAATGTCAAGCATGAAGGTTGATTGGTAGTGTCTAGTTTGGTTATCTTCATATGATGTCTTAGAGCATGGTCTAGCATGCATGATCATCACATGTGTACTCCTAAGGTGGTATGAAGTATTCATGAGGTATATCATGGTTAGTATGATGTATCAAAGGTGTCTAAGGGTTTTCACATGGTCAATAAGGTCATTTCATGGGAATTATGTGTTGTGTGAGGTTATTATAGGCCTATTCCTATACATAATGCATGGTGCATAACATGGTGGCATGAAGTATGGAGCATAATAGTCTTGTTTAAGCATTGTAAAGGTGTTGAAACATGACATAACATGTGTATGATGTATCTCGGATCAGTATTCGAGTTTTAGTGTATATACAAGGTCCTTATGGAGCAATAAAGTGAAGACTAATAAATAATACACATGTAATTCATGGTGGTGAAAGAGTTTCAGAACATTTGTGTATGGATGAGACTTAGAAAGCATGAGGGATGTCCCTATAGTGTTGTGGGAAAATTTTCAAGTTGGTATGATGAATTTTTGCAATAAATTTGATTTTGGAAAAACCAAGCTCTTAAGAAGCTAAAACTAGCTTGATAGGTCATCTTGTTTTTCTCATCCATGCGTGTGGGTTATGCATGGGATCTTGAGGCTTTGGGGGATGTTTTTTCATTGATCTAATATTTTTTTCAAAAATAATGAGTTGATTTGATCATCCCATATTTATGAACAATCATTAAGAAGTCAGACAGGTCAAAACCCTTGTTAAACCCCTAGCAATAGAGCAATGGAGGAAAGGTGAATTGTTTGGGAATAAAATGATCTAGTGATCTAGAAACCTCTACTTTGGAAATTTATGAGACCAACAAAATATTGTTTCTACTTCCAATTATTGAAAATGATAGAAAACTGAAAGCTAGTAAATGAATCTTAGTGCTTAGAACTACTTGCAATAAATAGAATGAACAAATCAATGCACAATGCCAGATTTTTATCCTGAAACCTCGGTTTGAGGGAAAACTAGTCGGGAAGGGAAAATTTCTCTTTCTTCCCACTTATGTATATTGGCAAATTCTATTAAAAGGAGATACATATTATAATAAGATGGAGGACGATAAGCAAATTTTGACACCTCTCTTTTGTATTTTCTTACTCTGTCCTCACATGACTTGCTACCACAATTAAATTCTAGCCCTAAAGTATTCTTGCTCACTTCTCCCATGAATCGATGATCCAATTCCACTTGTCCTCTTGCTTAAATAGCTTTCTCCTCATGTCCTCCCATGCACTGGAGAATGGGAAGATACATCCAAGGAAGAGACACAATCAAAACGTTTGAAATATGTGACTATTCATGGATTTATTTATTTTTGTTTCATTAGTGACATGACCTCGGTGTATGCACCTAGTGGTTACACAACCGTTTCTCTGCAAAGAGTGGTAGTTTTGTAACTTTACATTCTGCTCTTCAATCTTCTAAATTTATCTTCTGGTACTAGTTTTTTTTATGAAGTGGTGTTTCTCTAGATCCATATGGATCATCTAGGAAAGTAAATGTGATACATCAAGGTTGTAGAGGATTCTCCATGTCTCATTTTGATAGTGGTATCATGTTCTAGTTGTTTCAGGAAGTGAGAGAAAAAAATTATTTTGTAGAGATTTGTAGTTTTAAGACCGATATAGAAGCTTTAGGATGAAAAGTGAATTGTTCCATAATCCTTGGGAGATTTTATAGATGTCCATGAAAATTTTCAAGTAGATTTAGTGGAGAAAAAGGAAGATACAAGTCCTCAAATTTTCCCTACTGATTTTGGCCTTAAGGGCTAAAAGTTATTCATGGAGGTTTGGTTTGAGCTGAGTTGTTTTGCATGTTGTAGTATTGGTATTTTGTCATGAATATAATGTTTACACCTGGTATGATGTGTTTGAAGCCTTGGTTTTATTTGGAGAGGTGGTTTCTTTCCTAATCCCTAATGGCCTAATTGGTCCTCTTAGGCTTGCCAAGAAGGTGTGATGGAACATGTATGAAGGCATGGTTTTCTCCATATGAAATTTACATGTGATTACTTGAATAGATGTGTCAAGTATCCCTTGAATTTTTCTAATTGGTTTCAGTGCTTTGAAGTTTTGTTGAAGGTGTTTGTGTATGTTTCTCTCAAGACTAGTTCTTGAGTCCTTGAATACTGAATGAGATTTTTCAAAGATTGGTCTATTTGGATGCCTTAAGCCTTGAATTAGTGAATGAATTAAGTTTTTTTACATAGTAGAATTAGAGACCTTTCCATTAATATAATAATTTTTCCTTGATATATATTTTAGAGTTATGAGCCAACTTAGTTTTGAATACCTAGTTTTGAGATCTTGAATCCGGTCGAGTAGTGTTAGAGAAAGAGTCATTTTGGGGTATTATTCCATGAGCTCAAGGTTCCAATGAGTTTCATGTGTTATATTACATCAATACCTTCATGTTTATGTGTCATTTTTGTTATGGTGATGAGTTTTGGTAATCCAAGTCATTCACTTTTGGAAGGTGATTTTCATGTGCTTAAGATCTAGATGGAGTTGTTTGCTTCTTGGTGTGTTTCATGGTGGAGATGGCTAATGCATATCTTATTGTAATTTTTTATGATGCTTATAGGTTTTCCCTAAGTTTTTTGGAGCTGATGGATCCATGAAAAAAATTAGTGTGCCCTCAAGGCCCTTGTGCATTTGTTGGACATGAAGGCTAATTTTTTAGGTCGTGTTGAGATGTCTTGAGCTTTTTCTTGTTGATGTGACCCTTTCCGACATATAAAAGTATTTTTTTTTTATGTATATGAGGGTTTGGATTTTTTATGTTTGGCATTACTATCCTTAAGGGTCTTATCCGACTTGTGGTCACTTATGGAGTGTTTCAAGTATAAAAGTGCATTGTGTGTGCTCATTTGATCATTTTTCCTCTCTTGTGCCTCAGTCATAATATTTTCTTTTAGGCACTCAAAACCTTCTAGAAATGACACCATTGGATAGAGCTCTTTCTCAGCTTTCCAGAAAGGTAAAGTTTTCCTCCTAACTCCATGTATTTTTGAAGTTATGGCTCGGCGGAGTTTTTTGGAAAAATTTTCCCCTGAAAGGCCTGCGGCCAATGAGATGCCGCCACGTGGCACCTAGAGTGGTGGAGCATGGGGAAATTTTGGAAAATTTTCCAAATGACCAAAAAGGTGCAAAAATTTGAATTTTTGCCCACTGACCCGATTTGGCCTGTTTTGCCCTAAAACTTCAAATGGCCATATCTTTCGATCCAGAGCTCGGTTTTTCACGTTCTTTATATCAATGGAAAGCTGGTGAAATTATCTACAAGATTCAAGGTCATTTTTGCATTTTGATGGATTTTGGAGAGAGAAAATGAAAAACACCTCTAGCACGTGGTCATGGATAGAAATGACATTTCAACCACCGTTTTTAATGAAGAATGGCTCGCATTCTCTCCCAGCATGGCTAAAAATGTCAGGGGATGGGTCTGTAAGGATGCCCATGCTGTTTTGAATGTGTTTTGGTCAATGGTTGAATCCCTTCCATGTTTTCCCGTGTTTCTCTCTCCTGGGCTCGTCCCTTGCACTGTAAAAGCCAGATTTGGCTCATTTTCAAAGGGTTGAACATTTTTTGTGTATTGCAAGTCCCCTTTCTCACCTTGGAAGTGATTTTGGTGGAATATCAGACCTTTTCTAAGAGCTACAACTTTATTTTGCCTCTCAGGTGTTGTAATGCAAGTGATTTTGATGATTAAAATAACAATAACCTCTGTGATTAGTTTTCATCCTCTTCCTGTGTTGTTTGGTTAATTTATGATCCTTCATTACAATTATCAGTTTGTGCATGAGGTTCTTTGTTGCATTTTTATGGACTGTGTCAATCTGCAGAAGTAAAAAATGCTCACCACTCCTTTGGTGCATCACCTATTAGCATTAGTTTTAGCTTTTTTGCATTCTCTATCTCTGTCTCCTTTGGAATTTAGGGTAGGGTTAGGAATATAGACCTCTACAACTTGTAAGTGATAAATCTGACTAGAGGAATTGAGGAACCAGACCTCTAAACTAGAGATTCCTTTCTCATTTTGCAAGTCCCGCACTTGGGAAAGGATTCAATGTTGTGCAATCACCTTTGGATGCTAGTATGATCAAACTAGAAATCGATCAACATCCAGGAAGTCTTTGCTGATTTGCAACAATAGTTTTGGCACACCGAGTGGGACCTTAGAGGTCTTCATCTTCATTGCAACAAAATTGATGTGCATTTGTTGCAAGTTTCTTGCTTTAAAAGAGCTATAAATTACACATCTGGTGACTCCAAGGAAGAAGAATCAGTTGGTTTTAGCAGTGCAGACCTGAAAACTCATGAGAAGAATCAACACAAGGTCAAGAGCTGGAGAGGAAGAGGTGTTGTTTGAATATCTATAGTTATCTCCAAGAATAAGGCAAAGTGGGAGGAGAATCCAAAGGTCTCCATCTCCACCAAATAGAACTCTCTCAACTCCTCCACCTGGTAGGCCTTTCATTCAATCAACAAGGGTTCTAAGGCCAATCAGAATGGCACAAAACAACCCCTATGTCAATTTCATTAGCAGCAGCCCACTTGCTCTCAATGCACAAAATCCAATCCCAGTTGCAGCATTGAAGAACATTCCATACTTCTTGGAGAAAATCGGACCTCACTGGTGATCATGTTAAGGATATTGCTAACATTTGTGCAATCCATGAGATCAATGAGATGCGAGTTCTTTGTCAAAGCTGCTTGGCATCTTCATTCAAAAGGAAAGCTTTGCAATGGTTCGGGAGTCTTGCCTCGGGTTCTATTCAAAATTGGAATCAGCTATGTATAGCCCTCCATGAGTAGTTTGGGGAAAAGGAGACAACTTGTCCCTTTTGGAGCGGTGACAACTATCAAAAGAGCTCCCAATGAGCGGTGGTGATTTTAATTTCAGATTTCAAAGGACTTGGGAGAGAATTCGGTGGCGGTCGGGCCCAATGCAGAAGGTGCTTTTCTTTATTACCTTAAAGCTTTAAATTATGATATTTCTATGTTAATTCAGTCCATGGGAGGCACAACTATCCCCATTGCTTATAGCATTGCCATTAGAGCTGAAAATTGTTTGATTCAAGCTAGCAAGTTGGCTCCTAGGCCTCCAATGCCATTATTTCCAAGTTTAGAGAGCCCAAGTACTAGCCAAGTGCCTAATTTAGCTTCTATTCCCACTCCTAGAAATCAGAATTCAAGTGAAGCTTCCACTTCATCTTCTAGTGCCTCAAATGAACTTCAAGAAGTCATGAAGCAATTGCAAAATCTAGGTAATGAGCTGGTTACACTCAAAAGGCAGCAAGCTCAAGGTTTTAGACCTTCCTTCCAGCCTCAAGCTTAGCCTAACAGGCAGCCATATCAACCTCATAGACCACCCAATCCAGTTGCAAATCTAAATCAAGCAAGGCCTCCTGCCAACAGACCATTTCAGCCCTATAATCCCAATGCTACATCTGCATCTAAAGCATTAGTGCCAGTACAAAACAATATAGCTCAAGAGTATGATTGGTGTTTCCCATGCAATGAACCTCATAACCAGTCCATGTGCTTCAACGGTGCCTTGAATCAAGCATTAATGGTGACAAGCAACTGGTGTGGAGGGTGAAGGTAGTCAAGGAAATAACCAGCAACAAGAAACATTCAGTGCAATCAGCTCCAAATGATACCACACTTGTAAACTGGCAGGCAGAAGATTTTTGTGGCATGAATCAAATGATTTCCCAAAGTGTTGCAGCCAACACAAGGTCAAAGAGAAGAAATTTGGGTGAAGAACAACCATTGGCCCCAAGTAATTCATGACCTTCTGTCACTCCACAAACTATTGGCAAACAAAATGCAATCCCAAGCACTGCAAGGATTGCCTAAAACAGCCCCTAGGCCAACCCAAATGCCAGTTGTTGCTGCCCATGTGCAAGGAATGAATGTGTAGGCCAAGGGACAGCGAGAGGATACTTCATCTCCATTCAGTATCATTGATCAGATGAAGAAGACAAATGTAAACATATCAATGTGGGAATCACTATCTATCCCGAGGCCAAAGAGATTTGCTACAAGCTGCCATGAAGGTGGTCAACTTCAAATCAGCAAGTCCAAATGCAAGAGAAGGTGCTCACAAATGCTGCCCAGCCTGAGGGGAATCATGGAGGACAGCAAGGTAAAATATTGAAGCCCCCTCCATTCTATGTTTCATTGATCATTGGGAACCAATTAGTACACAATTGCATGATTGATTCGGGGCAAGTAGTTCAGTAATGCCCAAGAAAATAGCTGATCAGTTGGGAATTCAGTATGAAACCATATCCAAAGGGGTGGTGTAGTTGGATGGGACAACAGTAACAATAGTCGGGGTGATTAAAAACTTGAGTCTTACTTTGCATGCCTGTCCCAACGTGGTTGTTTTGCAAGATGTCTCAGTAATAGACCTTCCACCACTCTTTGCCCTATGTTTGTCAAGGGATTTCACAGCTAAGATTGGAGGTTACTTGTCTGCTGATTGGTCACACATGTTGTTCAGAACAAGATATGGAACCAAAGCCACAATCAGGTCTGAACCTATTGCAAACTTTCACATTGAGCCTTACACTCCAAGTCAGATTAATGCCAATTGTTCAGCGTTTGATCAAGAGGATTATCCAAGCACTGATGAAGCTGACACCAAGGTAGGAAGCATCCCAGATCTAACTCTTGATGAATGGGCAAGCAAGGTGCATGCTTTTGATCCTTATCAAGAAATAGAAGAATCTGAGTTGGGAGTCTATTGCATACATGAAGAAAATCAGCCTATTCCTAGCATCACCAAGCCAAACCACAAAGATGACAATGAGGTATGGCAGTTGTTTTTTGATGGATCAAGGAGTAGACAAGGTGCAGGAGGGGGATCCATGTTGGTTTCACCTCAAGGAGTTAAGTATTATTCAGCTTTTAGATTTCAGTTTGCATGCTCTAAACAACTGCTTGAATATGAAGCCTTGGTGCGAGAATTTGCATTGGGCAATCAAGAGAGGAATAAAGAACTTGCAAGTCTTTGGTGACGAGTGAGTTGATTGTCAACCAAGTCAAGGGCAGCATCTTTGTCAAGAATGATCTACTCAAGTGCTACAAGAACAGGGTGTGGGACCTCATTGAAGATTTTGAGGGTTTTGGCATCAAATCCATTCCTAGGAAAGAGAACCAAGCCGCTGACAGGCTTGCAGCAGTTGGGGCAGCCTTTGACGTTGTGGAGAGCATTCAAAAAGACAAGGTACAGACCAAACATCCATGTGATTGTGAGGCCTTCAGTGCCAGATAACAATGTAAGTTGGCAAGTGTTTGAAAATGATCAGCAAATCATCCATTTCTTGCAAGAAGAGGCTGAATTCTCAGCCAAAAATTAGGAAAAGTTAGAGCAGCAGTATGGTGACCAAGTGGTGCAGCTGAGAACCAACAAACTACCAAAGGGACTTATTACTTTGGAGTCCATTTTCAATCCTAATGATCAGTTTAGGAAGGAGAAAGCAAACATCCAAGTGAAGGGAGAAGATTCAGTGTCCATCTCGGTAGAAAGAGGCAAATCACTCCAAATTGGTAAGATGACAACTGAGCAAGAAAGGTATGAGTTCATACAACTTTGTCAAGAATTCCCTGATGTGTTTTCTTGGAGCTATGAAGATTTGAAAGGTTTGATCCGAGTTAGCTCAACACACCATTGAATTGGATCAAATACTAAGCCCATCAAGGCGAAAAAAAAGGCAGTCACCCCCCATGGAGCCTCTCATGAGAAAAGAATTGAATAAGTTGATAGAATCAAGAATCATATTCCCTATCAAGCATTCTAGTTGGGTTGCCAACTTGGTTCGATCGAGAAAGAAGAGTGGGAAATCAGATTGTGTGTTGACTTGAGAGATTTGAATAGAGCATCTCTCGAGGATCATTATCCACTTCCTTCCATGGAGCAGATTTTACAAGTTGTTCTTTGGCTCGAGAGGTTTCACTACTTGATGGCTATTCGGGGTATAATCAGATTATGGTGAAGGAAGAAGATCAGTTCAAGACAGCCTTTACAACTAAATGGGGAACTTATGCATACAGGAAAATGCCATTTGGGTTGTCCAACGCTGGAGCTACCTTCCAAAGAGCAATGGACATGGCGTTCAAAGGTTTGATTAACAACATTGTACTGATATATCTTGATGATATCACTGTTTTTTCAAAAAATACAGCAGACCACCTCTTTCATTTGAGACAAGTGTTCCAAAGGTGTAGAAGATTTGGAGTCTCCTTGAATCCTAAAAAGTGTGTTTTTCTAGCCCATGAAGGAAAGCTCCTTGGCCACATTGTCTCCAAAGAAGGATTAGCAATTGATCTGGAAAGAGTCGAAGCCATAAGAGCACTGCCATTGCCAAGCCACAAGAAGGCCCTTCAAAGTTTCTTGGGAAGAATAAATTTTGTTTGGAGGTTTGTCCCAAATTTTGCAGCCCTTGTCAGACCTATCACCAAGATGCTAAAGAAAAGCATGGCTTTCAAATGGACATAGAAGGAAAGGAAAGTTTTGAAGCAATCAAAGAAGCCATCTCTCAAGCCCCAACTCTCATCAACCCGGATTTCTCCAAGGATTTCATCCTCTATGCGTTTGGAGGTGATGATACTATTTCTGCAATTTTGGTAGCGAGAATAAAGACAATGATGAGCAGCCAATTGCTTTCTTCAGCCAAAGCCTGGAGGACTATGAGGTGAGATATTCTTTCATTGAGAAGCATGTTCTTGTAGTAATCAGGAGCTTGAAGAAATTCAAGCATCTAGTTTCAAACAATAAGGTCAATTGCTGGTTTCTCATGCGGGGGTTAAAGACTTCCTCCTCAACAAAGACTTGAATGAAAAAAGGGTAGGTTGGATTACTCGTGTCATGGAGTATGACATTGAGATCAAAGTCACCAAGTTGGTAAGAGGAAAAGGATTGTGTGAGCAGCTGATCTTGAGCAAACAAGAGGAATCATGCAACGAGAAGGAGGCTGTTTTGGCGTTGCAAGACAGCCATGAGCAAGGAAGCACTCAAGAGGAGAATGATGGTGTCCCCACTCCTTGCTGGACCCAAGGTATAATGCACTTCCTAAGCACAGGTCTATGTCCTCCAGAGATGAACAAGACCCAAAGAAGACACTTCAGGTTGCAAGCTGTCCCATATGCCCTTGTTGATGGTGTTTTATTCAAAGAGATGTGAATGGAGTCTTCTTTGAGATGCATTGGTACAAATCAGATTCATAAGGTCTTTGGAAGAGTTCCATGGTGGACCAGCTGGTGGCCATTTTGCACCAAGAGTGACAGCTCTAAAGATCATGAGGGCTGGTTATTATTGGCCCAAGATTTTCAATGATTGTTATGCATGGATCAAGAGGTGCAAGAATTGTGCATTTTCACGAGGTAAAGAGAGGCTAGCTGCCCTCCCATTGCATCAATTTTAGTTGACCAGCCATTCATGCAATGGGGTTTAGACTTCATTGGAGTTATTAATCCCAATTCGAGCCAAGGGCACAAGTGGATTTTAACATGCCCATGATTACTTCACCAAATGGTGAAGACGGTAGCACTCGAGGAAGCAAATGAATCTAGCATCCTAGACTTCTATGAGGGAATAGTAACCAGATTTGGCATACCAGCTACAATAATATCAGATAATGCATTGGCATTCATTGGATCAAGGTGATTTGAATGGGCTGTCAAGAGCGGGATCTACCTAAGTACTTCATCAAACTATTACCCCCAGGGTAATGGCCAGGCTGAATCTACAAACAAGAACTTGTTGAGGATCATTAGGAGGACTCTTGATGAGAATCAGAGGTCTTGGCATACCAAATTGAAATCAGCCTTATGGGCTGATAGGATAACTCCTAAAAGATCTACAGGTAACTCTCCATTCAAGCTTGTTTATGGAAGAGAGGCAATTTTCCCATATCACTTGAGTTGCCAACATTGGAACTCATGAAATAGTTGGAGTTGTTGGAGTTTGAGCCCATGGAAGTCAGATATGTAGAATTGATGGAGCTCCAAGAAATCAGAAATCAGGCATCCCAAGCAATGGAGAAGGATCAAGCTTTGATAAAGAAGACCTTTGATAGAAAGGCCAAGCAGATCCTTCCAAGTTGGAGATCTAGTGTTAAAATGGGATGCGGATAGAAAAAGCGGGAAGGCATTCAAAATTTGATGCCATTTGGAGTGGCCCATACATGGTCACAAAGTGTAAGGACAACAATGCTTTCGGTTGTCTTCATTGGATGGTGAAGAACTGTAGATTCAGTCAATGGAATCCATCGAAGCATTATTCTTTGAAGGAAATGCTTCACCACCTGTACATATTAGTTTAGGTTTTCATTCCTCCAGTGCTTGTGCACATTGTTTTCTTGTAGATTAGTTTTCTTTCCCTAAGTGCTTTGGCACAAGCTTGCTTTGTTCTGGAGATGTGTTTGCGAGGCCTTGCTCCATCGGGTGATATTCCATCTTCCTCCTTGTAGTGTTCTAGTCAGTTGGGGTATCAAACAGAGAATTCAATGACTCCATACCCAATGGATTGCTTGAGATTTGGTAACTTCATCAGCGAGCGAGATGACCCCCTACGAGTCGCCAAAATTGTTATCAAAATGTGCCCCTGCTCATTTTTTGTGGCTAACTCCTCTCATTTTTTCCTCTCTTGTGCCTCAGTCATAATATTTTGCTTTTTAGGCACTCAAAACCTTCTAGAAATGACACCATTGGATAGAGCTCTTTCTCAGCTTTCCAGAAAGGTAAAGTTTTCCTCCTAACTCCATGTATTTTTGAAGTTATGGCTCGGCGGAGTTTTTGGAAAAATTTTCCCTGAAAGGCCCGTGGCCAATGAGATGCCACCACGTGGCACCTAGAGTGGTGGAGCATGGGGAAATTTTGGAAAATTTTCCAAATGACCAAAAAGGTGCAAAAATTTGAATTTTTGCCCACCGACCCGATTTGGCCCTGTTTTGCCCTAAAACTTCAAATGGCCATATCTTTCGATCCAGAGCTCGGTTTTCACGTTCTTTATATCAATGGAAAGCTGGTGAAATTATCTACAAGATTCCGAGGTCATTTTTGCATTTTGATGGAGTTTGGAGAGAGAAAATTGAAAAACGCCTCTGGCACGTGGTCATGGACAGAAATGACGTTTCAACCACCGTTTTTAATGAAGAATGGCTCGCATTCTCTCCCAGCATGGCTAAAAATGTCAGGGGATGGGTCTATAAGGATGCCCATGCTGTTTTGAATGTGTTTTGGTCAATGGTTGAATCCCTTCCATGTTTTCCCGTGTTTCTCTCTCCTGGGCTCGTCCCTTGCACTGTAAAAGCCAGATTTGGCTCATTTTCAAAGGTTGAACATTTTTTGTGTATTGCAGGTCCCCTTTCTCACCTTGGAAGTGATTTTGGTGGAATATCAGACCTTTTCTAAGAGCTGCAACTTTATTTTGCCTCTCAGGTGTTGTAATGCAAGTGATTTTGATGATTAAAATAACAATACAGCCTCTGTGATTAGTTTTCATCCTCTGCCTGTGTTGTTTGGTTAATTTATGATCCTTCATTACAATTATCAGTTTGTGCATGAGGTTCTTTGTTGCATTTTTATGGACTGTGTCAATCTGTAGAAGTAAAAAATGCTCACCACTCCTTTGGTGCATCACCTATTAGCATTAGTTTTAGCTTTTTTGCATTCTCTATCTCTGTCTCCTTTGGAATTTAGGGTAGGGTTAGGAATATAGACCTCTGCAACTTGTAAGTGATAAATCTGACCAGAGGAACTGAGGAACCAGACCTCTAAACTAGAGATTCCTTTCTCATTTTTCAAGTCCCACACTTGGGAAAGGATCAACATCAATATAATGGAAAATGAATTAAACATTTTTATTATTGATTCAACCCCCTATCACCAATGTGATTCTACTAATTGGTATCGAGCTAGGTCCTTTTGAAGTAATTTTAGCAGCTTGGAGGAGATCATTGAAGCACAAATGGACAAAGAAGCTAATATTTTAAGAAAAAAGTATGAAATTACAGAGTACATTTTTTTGGAATGCAAAAACAAATTAGTGATATGTAAGTAGATCATGATCAAGCCATCAAAGAGTTGAAATCTTAAATTAGGAGTATGACAGAAGCCCTAAAGGGAAAAGAAGAAGAATGTTGCAAGATTAAAACTGAAGTAGAAACCTAAGAGTTAGAGAAAAATATTGTATCAGATATGAAGGTGAAATAAAGTCCTTGAAATCAGAGTTGGAGCTGACATTTAGTAGGCTACAACCATATAAAAGGATGGAGAAGAGTTTTGTTGAAAATTTAACTGGTCTTAGTTGTTGTGAAGACATGAAATAGACCAAGAAGATAGATTCCAAGATGTCTAACCCTGTTAGACAACCAAATGTAATGAGGTATGGTTATTTCAATGGTTATTGCTATGTTTTTCATGATTTTGGTCATAGAGCTAGAGATTGTAAAATAATGTCTTCTAGGAATGGTGAAATCTTCTTCAAAGGTGAATGTTACTCATGTTGTGAGTATGTTCATAAGGATGAGGATTGTGGTTGGAACCTAAGTACATATCAATCAAGAGGAAAGAAGAATGTTGTTTGTTAGAACTGTCATAAAACATGTCATATAAAAAGGTTTTGTCAAAGAAAGAAGTCGATAATGGTAAGAATGTTCAAGGTAATAATATGTTTTTCAAATTTTTGGTTAAAGAGGAACCAAGCTCGAGTTAAGGAAATCAAAATATCTGATCCTAAAGAAAAAAATCAATGAAGCAAAGAAGGAATATAAATCATTCATGACAATTAAGGAACCTAATCATGAAGATCAAGCTAAGAAGGATGTTTTATAGGTAGATGTGAACATCATGAAGTCTAATCCAATAAGGTTTATCAATGAAGGGTTAAATTCAATCAAGAAGATAGACATTGATGAGAATAAGGAAGACACGATAATCAAGCTCAAATCAGATCAAGGAGGTATGTTTTCTATTATTAAAGGATCAAAAATGATGATATTCATATGTGCTTGACTATAATCCAATCACATGTGCTTAAGAAGTTGAGAGGTTTAGATATGCTTTGGGATACATCAAGAGTTATAAGGTATGAGTTGTGACTTTCCATGAGGTTTGAATTTAGGCATTAGGAGTCCTTATATTTAGTAAGGTGTCTAATTTTTTATCATAGAAAATTAAGTATGCTTATTTCCATCATTATTTATGTCTCATGAAGGTATAAGGTCTATATATTGTGCTCCTAGAGGTTATTTTTGTTCATTCATGTCAAATTTTCTCATGTATTGAGGTTGAAGGCTTGGTCTAGAGTTTTCTAGGCTTTGAGTTGGTATTAAAAATTCAAAAGGAAGTTTTAGCATCATGTGAGTCGATCGAGTGTGTCTTCTGCCAAAATTTTACTATTATCAATTGATGTACATTCTAAAAGTCATTGGCATGAGCCCAAGGATGCTATGAAGAGAAATGTTTTTGCTTAATTAATCAGTTAGTATTATTTGAATTTTTACTTGATCATATATTTTGACCAATAATGTTAAGATCATGTTCCTAGGGGATTCAAATCCCATATTTATCAAGTATGACATCATCTATGAATGATTGTTGAGGTATGAGTGGTCAAGATTGTTGAATATAGGTATACTCCTTTAGATCACGAGAAGTTGCAGTACTTTAATAATGAATAGTTGATTATATCATCAAGTATATGAAGCATAGTTGTAAGACCAATTACTATGTATTATAAGTTTGAGTTGGATTGAAGAAAGTGTGAAAAATTACAAAGTAGAGATCTAGGATCTATGAATTGTGTTTCAAGAGGTCTTAAAATGAATTTGACATCTGTATTCTCAAGAAGTGAAATGTTGAGCTATGATCAAGGCATGTTTTCTTCTATGAGTATTTTCATATGTTTCATGTTGTTGTGTATATGTGTCCAAAGAAGTGTTGTTCAAGGTTAAGACGGTGGTGTGGAGATCTATAAAATGTGTTATGAAGATATGGTGATTGTGTAAGTTCTGTAACCCAACACTATGTGTTAAGTACTTGAAGAAGCTTTGAAGTCTCGGTAGTCTAGAGGATATATTGTCAAGTTTTAAATATGCAAAAGTAAATTATGGGTCCGAGGTCTTCTTGTTGAAAATTTTGAAGATTTTGAGGGACATGTCATTATAGACATGTTTACATATTATTTCATCAAGAATGTATGTACCCAAGCTTGTAGAAGAGGTTTGAGAAACATGTTATCGGGTATGAAATGTTCTTACTCTATTTTGTATGAGAGATTTGGTATTTTATGGAGTATGAAGAAGGTCTTGATCATAGGGGAGCAGTAATAGTCATTCTAGTCTATACTATATGCTTAATTCCTTAGTCTAAGTTGATAAATATGTAAAATTAAAGGAGCTCTTGTTATGGTGGACCTAAGAAAGTCTGAATTTTACTTCATGAAGGGGTATATCATACTATACAGTGTACAATACACAGTTGTTGTGATGAAAATAGTTCAAGAAGTAAGCAATGAATACTCAAAATAGGAAGATAGTTGTGTTTTGTAAGATATTATGCTCTTAGGTGTGTGTATAGATTCAAGGTTGACTCTAAGAGTGTAAGTTGTCCAGTCATATTTGTGATTTCAATAAGAGATATCATTTTAAGTTTGTTTGAGTAAGCAAAATTGTGTTCAAGAAGTTGTAGCAGAGATTGCAAAGTCTCATAGAGCATTGTCAAAGTTGAAAAGATTTAAATATTGATGTGATTTTTATTTTATACTGATCTATAAAATGTGTCTTAAGGTCTATAATTGAAGTTTGAATTACGTATTGTGTGAGTTAAGCAAGAAAGCAGGCACATTATGCTATTATGAACTACTATGGCGTGTAACAGTGCATAGACCTCATATGTCTAGAAGAGTTGAGTATATTATTTCCCCTTGATTTAGAGAAAGAAAATATCATGTATATATTCAAGCAGGTATTCAATCAACAAGAAATTTTAAAACAACCATCATCTCCCAAGATCTACCTAAAAGGATCCACATCAAGCCTAAAATGGCTAAAAACTTGTAAAAATGACAGTTTAACACTTGTGAAGTATTATTATCGCCATACTATGTCCAATACCTTCACTTACTCCAAATGTATCCATAAAATCTTCCCAAGTCATGTAAACTAACTTCACATTTACCTTCCTTGATTTGCCCTTTTTTCCCTTCACCGGCGCTTTGACTCAACTATCAAATCGTTTCTTTTTATCTTCTTGAAACCTCTCCACTTCTGTTACCCTATCTTGCACTCAAAAAAATGTTAGATGTATCAATAAAATTCACCAAAAATGACTCCAAACTCAAACTCTCACTAACTTGTCTTAAACTACCCTTCTCATGTTTGTAAAGACCGAGACTCAGTAGTGAATTTACTGTCATGAATAACTTGTCGTATAGTTTTGAAATCAAAATATCCTTCAAAACCCAATTGAAAAATATTTTCATTGTACTACCCTCAAAATTTCATGACCTAAATATTAAAAACATGTGGATATATTCTCACTTTACCAAACATATATTTTTTCAAACAAGTTGTGTGCATCCTCAGTCCAGCTAGGAAAACACGTCATAACTAAAATATTATTGATCATCAAGAAAAATTATTGAAAACCCATTAGCACAAGGTTTTCATCTTTTTGGGTACAAATTTCAAGGATTTTGGTTTTAAAATGAAAAATTTATGCTAACTGGTATGGTACATATCATTAACCTATAGTCATAGTCCCTTTTTTATGCTTGTGATTATCAACATATAAAAGGGAATATTGTGAATATTTCATCATTATACCATAAAAATATCTTCCATGACTTATTAGGAGACAAAATAAATCAACCAACCCAACACTTACCTATGTCATATGGGCACAATCACACTCCTTTGTATTAGTCGATAAATCAACCATACATCAAAACAGGGGATTGAATCTTCATGTCAACTTGGAATAAAACATACAAAAATCTCATTACTAGTAACATTGTCAGCTCACACATTATTTGAAGGGAGAAATTCATGAACTATTGATGTAAATTAATAAATTCACTTGCAAAGACAAGGAATACACAAAGAAAAGACAAGTTTATCTATATTCCATTATCAAACTTCAAAATTCATACAAAATATTTCATCCTCCTTCTCTCCATAACCATCCTCTTCCTCCACACGAGGAATGGAATCCAAAAACTAACTCGTTATTCCTATATTTGAACTCCACTATTCCATGTAACTCTAATGGAAGTGTAACTCCCTTTTGTAGTCTCGGAACAACTCATTAGGTGCTCATCATCACATTTGGGTAGTTACATTGTCTTAACACACTTCATAACTCTCATTTTTCACCTTAGGACTTATTACATGCCTTATCACCTAAAAATACACTTTCAAAACCTTAATAAACCCCATACTCCTAAAAGAAACTTACAAACACCTAATCAAACACTTAATACTCTTTTCTAATTCCTTGTAGTTGCATTACATATTTTAGAGGAAAACTCCCATTTGAAATTCAAAATTTCTCTCACTCTTAATGCTCTCCTTCCCATGAATTCAAATAGCCTAGAAATCTTCCATGACCTCATAACTAGGAATACTTGTACTTAAATGCTTCTTGATGATGCTCTTGCATCACACCTGATGACTAAGGTGTCTAGAAGGACTATTTGTGATGATGTTGGTAGTTACAGGAATATTGAAAGGTGGAATCTTGTCAAAGCTCTAACAGTTATGTTTTCATGAAACATAGGAAAAGAATACTAAATTAGTGCTTCAGTCTATGATAATTTATTGTGACCCTATCCATGAAATTTGGGAAAGGTATATGTTTGTGTATTTTTTTAGAAAGTAATATTATGATAATGTGATATCATGGGGAGAAACAATATGGTGTTTCATATGGTGTACTAGTTCTTATTGCATTAAGAATGTTGGCATTTTTGGATTTGAAGGAGTGCTTTAGGGCTCATGGTCTTAAAAGATGATATGTTAAGTTTGGAGGTAGAGCTTGCATCTTTGGCATGTTTTTAATGACATAGGTCTACAAGGTGATGTATAAAAGGTTAAAGACAAAGTGTGATGTATCAAGACAAGGGGAGCTTTGTATGCATGTGTATATCAGGTCCATGGATCTTTTATTACTCTTATTGAAGTTAAGAAAACATAATACGGTCAAAGGGGAGCTTGTGAACAAGTAAGTAAGTTTTCTTATGCATTGTTATCATTGTAAATTTTCATTTTTCATGTCAAGTTGTCATATAGCCTTGTGTCATAAATGTCAAAGGGGACATTAGCATCAAAAACATGAAAAAGAAGTCATTAAGGTGTTTGGTCTAGAGGTTTCCATCAATGTTTCAGAAGGTGGTTTTCATCAATGAAAAAGGGGAGATTGTTTACCATTGTGTCTATAATGTTGTCATTTATGTTAAATTTCATTGATGGAAAATGGATTCTAGGTGTCATTTGTGTCTAGTTTGGTGATCTTCATATGGTGTCTTGGAGCATGGTCTAGTATGCATGGTCATAGTATGCATTCTCCTAAGCTGGTATAAAGTCTTCATGAGGTCTATCATGGCTAGTATGATGTATTAAAGGTATCTAACTATTTGCAAGTTGTCAACAAGGTCAATTCATAGAAATTATGTGTTGAGTCGGTTCATTATAGGCCTATTTCCTAGACCTAATGTATGGTACATAGCATGGTGGCATGAATTATGGAGTAGGTCAGTCTTGTTTGAGCATGATAAAGGTTTTGTGACATGACATATCATTTGTATGAGGCATATCAGGTCAGTATTCAAAGGTTTAGTGCATATACAAGGTCCTTGTGGAGAAAGAAAGTGAAGACTAGTCAAGAAGGCTTTGGTAAGTCATGGTGGGTGAGAGATTTTCGTATACATTTGTGCATGAATGAGACTTGGAAAGCATGTAAGTGGTACCTATGGTGTTATGCAAAAACAATTAGGTTGGTATGATGATTTTTGCAAGAATTCCATTTTTGAAAAAATTGAGTTTTTAAGAAGCTAAAACCGAGTTTGATAGGCCATCTTATTTTTCTCATCCACACGTGTGGATTCTACATGGGATCTTGATGATTTGGGGTATTTTTTCACATTTATCTAAGATTTTTTTTCCAAAATAATTAGTTTATTTGGTCTTCTTGTCTTTATGAAAAATCATTAAGAAGTCAGACAAGTCAAAACCTTTGCTAAAAACCTAGCAGCAGAGTGAAGGAGGAAAGACGACGTTTTTGGGCACCAAATGATCTAGGAAATAAAATTTGATGCATTAAGGTTATATAGGATTATCCAAGTCTCATTTTGGTGGTGGTATCTTGTTCTAGTTATTTCAGGAAATAAGAGAAAACCCCATGTTTTGTGGAGATTTGTAGTTTTGGAGATGATATGGGATCTTCGGGATGAAAAGTGAATTTTTCCATAATCCTTGGGATATTTTCTAGATGGACATGAAAATTTTTAGGTAGCTTCAGTGGAGAAAATGGAAGATACAGGTCCTCAAATTTACCCAGCTGATTTTGTCCTTGAGGGTTAAAAGCTAGTCATGGAGGTTTGGTTTGAGTGTGTTTTTGCATGTTGGAGTGTTGGTATTTGGTAATGAATAGCATATTGACACCTGATATGATGTGTTTGAATCCTTGGTTTTATTTAGAGAGGTGATTTATTTCCTAAGCCCTAATGGCCTAATTTTTCCTCTTAGGCTTGCCAAGGTGTGATGGAACATATATGAAGGCATGGTTTTCTCCATATGACATATGCATGTGATGGATTGAAGTGGTGTGTCAGGCCTCCCTTGAAATATTCCAAGTTGTTTCAATGCTTGGAAGTTTCATTTAAGGTGTTTGTGTATGTTTCTCTTAAGAATGGTTCTTGAGTCCTTGAAGCTTGATTGAGATGTTTCATAGATTGGTCTGTTTGGACATCTTAAGCCTTGATTTGGTGAATGAAGTAAGTTTTTTTAGATAGTAAACTCAGATACCTTTCCATTGATATACTATATTTCTTTGATGAAGAGTTTATAGGTATGAACTTTCTTAGTTTTTAAGACCTAGTTTTGAGATCTTGAAGCCAATCTTAGTAATGTTAGACAAGGAGTCATTTTGGGGTCTTGTTCCATGAGTTGAAGGTTTTTTGAGTTTCATGAGTTATATGCCATCAATACCTTCATGTTGATGTTCCATTTTGTTGTCATGATGAGTTTTTGTACTCCAATTCATTCTCTTTTGGAATGTGATTTTAGTTTCCTTAAGATCTAGATGGAGTTGTTTGCTTCTTAGTGTGTTTCATGATGGAAATAGCTGATGCAGAGCTTCTTGTTCTTTTTTATGATTCCTAGACGTTGTTCCTAATTTTTTTGGATCTTATGGATCCATGACAAAGCTATATTATGTCCTTAAAGGTCCTTGTGCATTCATTAGAGATGAAGGGTAATGTTTTACACTTTGTTGAGATGTCTTGAGCTTGTTCTTATTGGTGTGACCCTTTCCGACCTATATGGGTTTTTTTGGTGTGATTTAAATAATTATGTGGATGTTTATTATGTTTTTCATGACCAACCTTAAGTGACTTAGCTGACTGTGGTCACTTATGGGGTGTGCAAAGTATAAAATTTAATTTTGTGTGCTCATTTAAGCTAGCTGAGATGAGGAGGATATGAACGAACTAGAGAAGGTTGAAGTAGATCATAGAGGGGTTAAGAACATATATGAGAAGAGTTATGAATGGGTGAGAAATATTTAAGAGATGGTGTTGAATTTCATTAGACCTAATCAGCAAGAGGACCATATTTGATTGAATTATGAGAGAGTTTGTTTGAAGAGGGTTTTGAGAGAGAGGAGATGAATTTGAGATCAAAATCATTTGTGGGAGAAACAGATCATCAGTGATCAACCATTTTATGTGGTTAGGTGGGTGCTTAGTCATATAGGGGTTGTAGACTCTTTGTAGGATTGGTTTCCTACTAAAATAGGGGTTGGTGCTCCTTGTGGGGTTGGTACCTCACTAAAAAAATCTTGTGTGATGTGTAATATTCACATGAGTCATTTGTTATGAGTAATATTAGCAAAGGTTTCAGTGGGTTTTCTTCCCTTTGAGGGTTTCCCACTTACATCTGGTGTTCATGTGTTTTCTTCTTTGTTTCATATACTTGTAAATGTTGATACACACATAATAAGCTCACATAGTTTATGGATGCTAAATGGACGGTTTGTATGATGAATGTATGTATTGGAAAATAAAGTAAAAAGTGTTGTATGATTGATTAACCCCCTCTCAATCAATCTTCTTCGATATAAAACATGCAAAATAATTTCATCCATGATACTAATTTATCACTGCTTAGTCAATTTTGATGATACATATGATTTTGATATCTTGAACACTATTACAATGACTATAAAAACCCTAATATGTGTGATGATCATTTGCACTAATTAAATATTGAGCCTATTGATGAAGAATATGATACTATTTTAATATAGGGATTATATATTTCCCACCTTCTCACTACCGAGTATAAGGATGTGCAAATGGTCAAATATAGAGCCAAGAGGTTTCACCTCATCATTCTATTGATGAGTTCCTACGTTATCAATTGTCGATATTCTAAAAATTTAACAAAACCAACATTCAGAACCTAACATTACATTTCGAGATAATGATATTATTTTTTCTCATGACATACTACCTCTAGTGAGTCTATCAAATATCACTTGATATTCAACCTTTTGCTTAATGCATAACTATACAATACCTTCTCAAATACTCTAGGGCATATATGGATCTTCCTTCCTTCTTTTCCAAGAATAGGTTTCCTTGCACTATATATGCCCCTATATACTTTGGTAAGGGTGATGTTTCCAATATGTTTGTTAATACTACTAATACTATCCTTAATCATCACATGTTCTATCATTTCACTTCAATCACAATGGGGTTCAAACATAAATCAAAATCAATACCAATCCATTGCAATCTCTTGAGAGAGTGCTCTAGTGAAAGTTATCAATTTGAATCCTTCTAATCCTACTTTTTCTAATGGGTATATCCCTCTTTGTATTTCTATCATGATATGATTCCTCTACAGTTTTTATATATACTATGACATATGATGCCTATGTTTCTTTCACCATTTTTGGTTCGTATTCCCCCATACTTATAATCTCATTGGGTAGTTCTTATGCTACACCCTCTCCATGTATATAGCTAAATTAAAAAATGCAAAAACATTCAAATAGTTGCAAAAATACAATATCATGACCTATATACATAGCTTGAATTGTTAACACTCTACATTTTATATGATTTTTTCACTATGGTTTGATAGATAGCATATCTTTTATATATACTCCTTATACACATGCATTCACAAGGTATGTTGAGCTTGTTGTAGGAAACACATGGATTATTACATGATGATAAGAGCTAGATTGATTCCATACACTACTCTCTTGGGAGCAGTGTTATTATTTCATTATATTTAATTTCTTATTCCTAATTATGCTTGATTATATATAATATGTAGATGTTATCATTTGATCTAACAAGACCAACATGTGTTTCTTTTGCATAAAGCACTGGCATATCTTGTTTTATATGCTTCTTTACTACTTTATATGATGCTTTTATCACAGGATGCCATCATTTTTAATTTACATGTTTTCTACTTCATTGTATGTGTCTTGAGTGCTTTGAATGTCTTATGACACATTGGGTGTCCCATGTTTCGGCTTTATTCCTTTCTTTCATGACATTGTTTCTCTTTTACTTGGCCTAAGTGCCTTGGTTATCTTAATACATTTTGGGTATCCCATGTTTATGGCTCTATACTTTGATGTGACTCTTCTATACATATTATTACTTTGGTTTTCTCACTTGACTATTGTTATGTCTCTATACTAGTTCTATTACACATGTGTTTTTTTATAGTACTACTATTATTGTTATTGTTTCTTTCTTTGTGTGTCACACTATCCACCATGTGCAACTCCTTTTATAAGTATAAGTTCTCAAAGGTGGCCACCAATTCAACATTCCACATTCTCTTATAGGTTGTCAAACATATAATACATGGGTACATGTATATTATTTTGAGATGCAAACTTAAATGCTTTATCACACAAACCTAAAAATAGGGGATTAGTCAAGGTGTATTCTACACCTATAAGAAAATTTCTAAGTCCATAAACATGTTTTCACAAGGTATATGTCCTCAGAAACAACTCCAAATACATAAATTGGGAAAAATTACATATGTTCAAAACCATACAAAATGATCAGGACCGTATAGATGTTCCTGACCCTACCATACATTTGTGCTACGAGTGGCGATTACATTGGATTTTTATATAGTTTTATATTTCTACTTAGAGATACAATTATTTTTACTAGTTTCAAACTCAATTGACATAGTTTGAAAAAATTTACCAGGGGCACGAATATTTCATTCCTTCTAGTTAAGTACTTATTTTTTGTTACAAATACAGGGTTTTTTGGGCATGAGTCTCATCCATCATCATCTCATAATATTACAAAATCCTAATTAGTAGTGAAACACATTGAGAGGGCATGGAGGAACCCATTTTCTTTTATACATTGTGTCTATATATACAAAATTGGGATTGTATTTGTTTGTAGTGGTGTAGTTTGTGGGGTTATAGAAGGTATTCAAGTATATAAGTTCTTCATAGGTAGTCCTTCATATCCTCTTGCAAAGGGGGAAATATCATAGTTACTAAAAGAATTTGATACACAGTCTTCTTCCTTCATGGGGTGCTTTGATACCTTTCTCTACTCCTATCTCTACCTTCTATTTAGTGGTGGATTATATACATCCAATACTCCAGTTTAATCCTTTTTCACAATTGGGGATTTATCACTTCCAATCGTTTAGAAAGTTCAATAATACATATCCAAATCTCTACTTATGCAAGTGAACAATCAGATCTCTTCCCTCTATAGAAAGAAGAAGTGTATTCCGTCCATGTTTTACATCTCTTTATTTATGATGACAATAACAATGATGGTCACCTTCACAAGATATTAACAATTTCAATTATAAGAGCAACTTCGTCAAACAAACCAATATGCTCAAATACTTGAGAACTTTAAAACCATCAAAGTACCAAATTTCTCATCAAACTTGTCACAAGTGTAATGCTCATGTTTAGCTTTGTTTATAATCATCCAACAACCATGATTAGAACAATCACAAATAATAAAAACTCTATTTCCACTCTTTCACCTTTTAACTCTTCTTAAGATATCTTCTCGGCCCTGAAAACATGGAAATCTTATAGCTTAGAATTATTCACTTGGACCCAAAACAAACTAAGCACATTTTTTAACACCCATTTTCCCCTTACAACTTATATCCAAGTTTCATGCTCTGAGATTTAGTATAACTCCTTTAAACAACAAATTTTATTTCCAATTAGCCCTACTTCTCTTGTAGCCTTGATTTTATGTAAAGCATATTGTCTAAGACAACCTACAAAGTTCCCGAGAATGTAAAAGTATATTCAAGTACCCTTTATCCTATTCTCACTCTCCACCAAGTTTTATAGCTTATCTCTAAGCACAACCTCTTCCACTCACTATTCCCCAAGACAAATTAGGTCTCTTCTTTGATTAAGGTTGAGTTTCTCAAGTTTATGTATCCTTATCTAAACTAATGGATTCCCAAAGCACCTGAATCTATCCTAAACACTTCATTCAATATCTTATCAAGTCTAACTCTTTCGCTTTGTTCTCTAACACAACTCTACTTTCAAGAACTACTTGCTCTTTTCCTTAGACTAAGGCCCTAAACAGTATGACTCCCTTTCTTTGTTTTTTTCCCAAAAACTTCTTAAAACCCACCTCTCTCTGTCACCTTCCACTTGATCGACCAACATGAGTTAAGATTTCAACTAATGTAATATGATTTATTTAAGGTTTTCTTTCATCACTCTTTATTCGATGTGGTGACTTCTTGACTATAGTTTTGGATTTTCTCTCTTTATAATTCTATTCTATTCTTTCCAAACTATTTCATCACCCTAACATTACCTTATTACCTCTGTATTACTAATTTTAACAAGTAGGATATAAATAATCTTGTCTTGTGATTTAATTTTCCTTCAAAACCCCTCGTAATAGGGTTTTCCTAATGATCCAGACTATATTTTCTATTTTATACCCACCTAAAGATATCAATTCACCTAGAAACTTCACTTACACTTTTTCATGTCCGGTTCCTCATTCCAATCAATTTTTATACCTTTTCATTGGATAAAAAGGCTTTATACATATTTTCACTCCCAAACCCTTAATGATTTTCACAGGACACCGACAAGTACTTTAGAATTATGTTTGATTTCATGAGTTTATAAGTTTCTACCAGTCCCAAGAACCTTCTCTATCACTATTTTCTCCACTCACAAGGTTCTTCAAAAATTATCCTATCTTACTACCTTACTAAACCCTTCCACTTTGTCAAAAGTAAAATCCTTTTGAGACTATAACATACAATTTCCTAGTAATAAAATATTCTTAATAGTATAATGATGTTTTGTACTAACCTTGAACCTCCTAAGTCATGTAACAACATATACGTATGCAAACCTCTTTCCTTATGTCTTAAAATATCAACACTCCTATACAAATATTACCTTATTGTTAGTCTTTAACACTTCATAGCTTCATTTCCTACAACTCAACTTTGATATTTCAAAAATATTTCATTTTCTATAATCCTAGCATTTATCAAGCATACAAAGACACAAGAATGCAATTTTTCCTCATATAACAATCAAAATACAAACATTTCATAGATTACTCTTAAAGGAAACTTGTATTATTTCATCTTCCATACACACTTATAGACCTCGTGAGCCTTCTTGGCTCTTCCTCACATATTCTCCACCTCTAAAATTCCTTCTAAAACCTAACTAACTCCTTCCATTTGAATTCATCCCTTTATGATCAAAATAGAGGTAGTTACACAAGGTTTACTAACTCAACTAGAGTAAAATGCTAAGTATAACTCATGAAACCCTATATGAGGGATGTAAGCATGTTGTTTACAAGATAAGAGGTCATTAATGACCTTTACATCACTTTATTCAACCTAAACTAATACCAAGATCCCCTAAACTCCACTAGGCAAATTCAAATATTTGAAAAGGGAGTTTTGGAGGGAAACTCCAAAACTTTATTATTACATTGCAAAAGAGTTCCAAATGGACATAAGACATGCTAAGATACCTAAAAGGGACCTCGAATACCTAAATCAAAACAAAATTGACTTGAAGACCAAAATTTCCTTTGTACATGATTATGATCATGCATCAATTTCAAATTATACATTTACATTTGAATTATAGTTTAATTTTTATTATGGAAATTAACTACACTCTATGTTGTAGGTTTCACCATCCATGGAGTATGCCAACACCAACGCATATAGGCAACAACAAAATTAAGAAAAGACAAAGTGTGTCTACAAATTAAAGTATATTTTCCTTTTAAGCATTTAATTTTCATTTCATAATTAAAAGGGGAATGTAGACACTCAAAATTGGTAATTTACCCTTTAATAAAGTGCTAGTTTTTATAATGTTCCTTTGCTAGGATAAATATTCAAAGCATATCCCGTTCAATACATCTTATTTTTCTCTCCCAACTTGTTTGTTCCTAAATACTAATGTCTCATCACATTTTGAATATAAGTTCATGAAATTATTATTTAACCTCTACTTGTCATGATGCATCTTCCATATTTAACTCACTTTATCCCTATCCAAAATCATATAGTATGGTCAAGATGTAATTTCTAGTCCTGATGACTTGTATAGTCTTGGAAAATCACATTCCATAACTTTTCTTTCTATTTTATTATCTTTTTAAGGTCATTTTATCCTCATGGGTCATACTTAACATAAAAAAATTACCTTCATAACCCTTTATAAGCAAGTTACTTACATAAAAAAATTGCCTTCATAACCCTTTATAATCAAGTTAACATCACCTCATTTACTCACCTGACAATCACTTGGCACTCTTATGATATATCATTGCAAATACTAATACCAAAGGAACTAAAGGCTCCCTACATATTCCCAAAGATGATCACATCTATTAGGGTATTCACTAATCTCAAATATGATCAAATTAGTTCAAGTTTCCAACTAGTTGCATTCATATAGATGTTACATGTTAGGTGGAGAAATACACATTATTTTAGGCCTATTTAGTGTAGTGATAACATAGGTGGTACACGGATTACACTTCAACCTAAACACTAGCCTTATTATAGGTAATTCCTTCTATGGTTAGGGTTTGAGTTTGTTCCAGTTTATGTAGATGGTTTTAAGACTTTGTGACACTTAGGGATTGTGATTATGCACATTTCCAAGAAAGAAAAGGGCATGGAAAGCTACAGAAGCCCACTCCAAAAATTTGCAAGACCGTACAATATATCCAAATCCATACAAAAATCTTGGAAGAGGTATGATTCGAACACTATATTTCCTATTTGATCACGAAACAAAGAATCTTTTAGTTTAAAACTCTCATAATCTATAGTCGATGCACCCATATCTATCCTATATCACTTTGTATAGCTAAGTGCATATCTCTTCTTGTGTATTTGATCTTATAGCATATTATTATCACTATTTGCAAGTATTAATGCAAAGTGTTATGATATTGTATGATTAATGTTGGAACTTAATTAATCATAATAACCCCTATAACAAAAATTACATTATTTTTATTTTTTATGCATGTACACAACACCTAAAAATTAATTAAGGGTGTAAAAATAAGTAATCCAGTGCCACTTTATATAAATTTTCATATCTATTAGAGAAGACCCTACTATATGTTTTAAGCACTCAAACAATTCAAAGGTTCAAGCTTCATCCATTTCTAATTATGCAAAGGTCATAGAGTCATGTCTTAGAAAGAGAAAAGTCACTCCAATAATTATTTAGGGGTTTCACGGAACCACAAGTTGGGTCACATAGATAAGGCACACTGCGTCACATTACTAGTTCAATAGGTACATTCTATACTATATAATTATCTTATTATCTTGTTGTCAAGAGATATGAGCACACTTATAGTGGGTTGATTAATTCTTCAAACTTGCATAAGAACCTACAAGAAGTAAATTAGGCTTGATCCTGTAATGAAGGCATGTAGTGAAACACTTGGATTGGTTTAGTAACTATGATTCTAATTACCAAGGGTATTCCAATCTCACCACATGGATATATTTTCACCTTTTAGTTTGTTAATACTCCAAAAAAAGGTTTTCATAGGTATTTTAGGGTTTCCACTTTTTGTATATGATTGTAGGTCATCTTGAAGTTGTGAAAGAAAGAGAGACATATAATAAAATTCATTTCTAGAAAATATAAACATATAGAAAGTTTCAAATCTAAAATACTTAAGGCCCAAAATCGTATAGATCCAAGTTAGTATCGTACAATTCTAGAGTAGTCCATACAATAGTTATATGGTCCCACCCCTCCTCAATTTCTATTTCCATAATCAACATAAAATCATTTACATTTTTTAATCTACTTGTTTTAATATTTTGCGCACCCATATCCTCTTTGTTCAAACTTGTACAACTAATTTTCTTTCTCCTCTTGTGCATTTGATAAATTATCATCATTTTAAGAACCGTTACAAGTATTAAAGCATTACTCTGATTGTGAATGGTTAATGTTAGAAGTTAATTGGTCAAAATATTCCCATGTTATAAACCACGACATCCTCTTTATTGTTATGCACAGTTTCCATAACATATATTTTATTAGGGTGCATACATTTAGTGAACCTAACTCATGAATCAAATCTATTGCCCAAAACCATGGTAGTCGTAGGGTTTCATTGATCCCAATTTCACATATTTTATCTCCATATATTATAAAATATTACATATATTATTTGTAAGAATTTTCTCTAAAGAAAAATTAAAACCTATCATGTATTATTCCCATAGTCATATTGTATTCATTGAAGAATTTTTCCTCATTTTTCTCGCATGTCAAAATATTGTTTGAAGAATACTTGAGATAAAACAATTTCATCTTAATACAACCTTTGAATATATGTGGGATATATGTTTGCTTCTCTAAAATTCCTTAAATAATATATATCCTTTAGCCTAAATGAACATTCATCATATAATATCATTAATAGTGATCTTCCATTATATGTTCTAGTCAAAGTACATCATACTCGGTTAGGTGTTCCCTTGTTGATAATGGTTCAATCCTTAATATTTGTAACATTTCCTTTATATATCAATTAGGCCTTTCTACTAATAATATTACTTCTTCCACCATGCATATCCTTGGATTTTATAATATTCCACACTATGTACTTGGATAAATTACCTTATCAATTACCATGGGTGAATGCAATATAGATACAATGTCATGTTATGCCTAATAATCTTAGTTACAACATAATATTTGGTCATCAGTAGATATATGTTATGCATGATGTTACTTCTACCCTTCATCATTGTCTCAAATATTCTTATCAAGGATGTGTGTATAATTTTGTACTTTACCATGCTCCTTTCAAACATTATGTCACTACTACTCATGATGATTTATCGTTTTCCCATATACAATATATCCCATCTCAAAGGTAAATAAAATGCAATACCTCCTTCTACTTATTGTTTGTGTGGAACGGGTTATCAATAATTATTATCCAAGGGGTTTAAAAGATGACGACTTGACCAATATGGATAAGGAATCCATAAACCTATATTACCTAATACACCCCCAATAAGGTATCAATTATACTACACATATATTGTGTCAACCACTATTAGCTTCAATGTTCCTTCTAACCTCATGGATTCATTCCGGGAAATTAGTATGATAAATCATGTCACATCCCGTACACAATTCAACTATGATCTCATCAACAATAGTGCATATCCTAATATTCCCACTTTTACTAATGAGGAGCATATTCTTAAAATTTGGGTGCATACAAGGATATCTCTTCTTTCTTTCCTAAGAATAGGATTCCTCATACTTCACATGTGTACACTTATTTTGGGGAAGGTGATGATTATGATATATCGAATATACCTCGACACTTCCTACATGTTCTTATGTAGAATATCACTCCATGTTACTTAATGAATAAACTACTTCTTTCAACTTTGGCACAAATGGTTATCCTTGACTTTTTCTCCTCGCATATTCCCTTAGCATTCAAGAGAGGGAGGAGATTTAGAAAATTTTACATGATTTTATTGACCTCTTGGCTTGGAACTATAGTGATATGCTTGGAATTGACCCATTCATTTCCATGCATAACATTATCTTGTTTGAGCATGTTAATCCTATACAATAGTGAATTTGTAAAATGCACCCTCACATTACTTTGATGGTTAAAAATGAAATACAAAAGCTTCTTGATGTTGGTTTCATCTACATAATTGATTAACCTCAATGGGTTTCTAATATTATCTTAGTGGTTAAGCCTAACAACGAGATCTAATGTTGTATTGACTTTCATGATTTAAATAGTCTTTTCCCAAGAATATTTTTCCTCTACCTCACATCAATATATGATTGTGCTTTCGGCTATGAAATGTTATCTTTTATGAATAGTTTCATGGTTTTCAATCAATAAAAATTGACCTCGCTTAATCAATAAATACATCTTTTACTACCCCATGGGGAAATGTTTTTAATAGATTTATGCCTTTTGGACTAAAAATGTTGGCACTACCTATCAACGTGATATGATGCATATATTTCATGATTATGTTTATAATATTATTTAATATTATATCGATGATTGATTAACAATATCCATTTTCATCAATACCACACATTTGATATATGTCGAATATTTAAACAATTATGACAAAATAATATATGCTTGAATCCTAAAAAATTGTTTTCTAGGTAACTTTTGGTAAGTTGTTTGGCCTCGTTATCTCTCAACATGGAATTGAGGTAGATCAAGGATTTTTACACTCATGTAATTAATCCTAAGTAATCGAATACCTTGTCCTAATTTGACTATAAGAATACCCAAAAATGTATTAATAACATTGACCCCAAAAATATTCAAGATATTATTGATATGCCTCCTCTATGCATTTGAAACAAATCTTATCTCTCCAAGGTAAGATTCAAGTTATTGTCACTCAATTAGCAGATAAAACATATCCCTTCACATGGCTACTCAAAAAAGGAACCTCTTTTAAATGGGATGTGGCTTATCAAAAGGGTTTTGATGAAATCAAATTATATCTTCTTAATCCCCTTATATTTATACCACTTGGACCCAATAATCCACTTCTCCAATACATATCCACTAGCAACCATTTATTTGAATATTTCTTACACGATATGATGATAATAATTGAGAATGCACAATGTATTATATCACTCATCTTTTTTTCCTTATAAACATAATTATAGTGTTATTGAAAATGTATGTTATATGCTCAAAAGAGAGTTTCATGTCATCATCGGGGACAATCCCTTATACTAATTACTCTATTGGACTTTCTTAGTCGTATTAATCGATGGGTCATTCTTTTGATTGAATATAATCTAAAATTTATCAATTAAAATTCCAATAAAGGATACATAATTTCTGATCAACATGTTGATGCACCATTATTCGACTATTACCAAATAAATGACGAGTTTTAAGATACATTCATTACGTATAACATGAATACATAAACTTATACTATGTATTTTGACATATATAAATGTTTTATCATTGCAAGAGAAAGAATTTTCATTACACCCCCATAATGAAACCATTCCCTTTACATATTGACTCAGTTTTTCATGTTCAAATAATATTTCCAAATATGATGCTTTAATATTATGCCTCTACACTACATAAACACTACAAGTTTTCCATATATGTATCTTTGGGGACGTCAAGTTAATTCTTCATCCAAGACAATAAGTGTATCACACAAAAGAGGATCATATAAATCCATACAACTTGGTTAAATAATTTCTATCTACCTTTGACTCATACTCAGTTTCTAATATTCCCCAAAAGGATAAGAGGAATTTGGATTCCATGGCTAGTGTAGCTTCTCGTATTCCTCTTGATATAGTAGACAATTGTGTTACCTTTATAATTTGACAACTGCGTAACACCTCCAAAATGCCTTATATTTTTTTACTCTTTATGCTCTTTTGGTTACACATTGTGATGACAAACCTAAATGGTATATTGACATTTATAATTTTCTATATCAACAAGTACTTTTAGCCAATGCAAGTACCACAAGAGGGATGTCGGTTGTAATAACAATTCATAAGTTATACACTTATTTTTTGGAATTTATTCATAATATCCTTTGATGGATGATTACTACGATGTCTAGGTACCAATGATGCATGATTTTCTCTTTAAAATATACATGATAGAGTATGTGGTGGCTATTTCAATGGAAAAATTGTCCCAAAATGCACTTCATCAAGGTTACTATTGGAATAACATGGAAAAATAATGTCATGAATATGCAATGTGATGTGATCAATACCAAAATAATAGTGATCTCAATCGTGGTGCATCTCATATGTTGCAACCTATTATGTCTTAGTGGTTATTCTCACTACAGGTATTTGACCTTGTAGGTAAGATAAACTGAAATTCATTCAATGGAAGAAATGTATTATTACTCCCATAAAATACGTCACTAAATGTGTTGAAGAAATTCATTTAGATTCAAATAAGGGTGATGATATTTTTCATTTCCTAATCACAAATATTATTGCACATTTTGGAGTGCCTTGGGTATTTTTTTACCAATCATAGATCTTCCTTTAAATATTAGACAATTAATAAATTTTGTGTTAAGTTAAAAATCAAACATACATTGTTAATATTATGTGTAAAATAATTTTGAATTATATAATTAAATGACATAATCATATTATCTACACCATATGGGCTTATCATAGTAGGATTTGTACACCTACACATGTTATCCCTTATTCTTTAGTATATGGAGTTAAATATGCCCTCCCATTTGAACTCAAAATTACGTTGCAATGAGTATCACTTAAATATAGTGTTAAGGAAAATTATTATTGTGACAAGCAATAACACAACCTTAAACTCCTTGATTTTAGATGGGTATAAGATATTGAACATCTCTACATGTACTGGGAACACATTAAACATTCATACAATAAGAGGGTTCGTGCTCTAGATTTTCACGTTGATAATATTTTCCTCAAAGAAAACCAAAAAGTAGAAATCCAAGACACATCTCAAAGGTAGGTTTAAACCTAATTAGCTTGGCCTCCATGTGGTTTTGAAAGAATTGGATCCGGTGTTAACCATTTAGCCTCTCTTAAAGGAAAACCTATCTAAAACCCCATTAATATCATGCACTTGTGGAAATATTACACTTGATCCCTTCTTGTACATATCTATTTTTAAAAGAATTCAAAAATATTCAAATAATCACATAATATAAAAACATGCAAATATGTGAAAAATACAAAACCAGGACATGCTTATGGTTTTCTTATCTAGCTTGTTAATTTAAACATTTTCATGTTGGTTTGATAGAGAACATATCTAAGCTTTATACACATACATTATTGATCTTAATACAAGACATAACAGGTTGATACACAATTATAGGTGTTAGCTTTATTTTTATTATACTTTCAAGGGGCATCCCCATGCTACACAAGTGTTTTTGTTTAATTATATGTTACTTTACACCTTCCTCATCATGTTTATTTATATATTTTTAGCTAACAAGACTAAAACTTGTATCTTGTGCAAAGTGTTAGCCTATATTATTACCTATGTTTTTGTTATGATTGTTTTCTATATTGGCTTAGTATATCATTTCCACTACTTTCTCATACAAATTACTTCCGTAATTGATTATTACATGATTTGACTTGATTTTATTTCTCAACTACAATGTCATAATCATTTTCTTTAAATGGCTTGAGTGCCTTGATAGTCTTATGACATCGTGGGTGTCCCATGTTTGTGGATTTATGCCTATCTTGTGTTTAGATACATGTTTCTTTGTATGTGGCACATCATTACTTCCATTTTGATTGTATTATGCCACCATTGGTGTCTCATGTTTGTGACTCTTTTCCTAGATATGACTATATTTATATATACTATTTCTTAGTAGTATCTACACTATTAATTCTATTGTTATATTATTATGGCTTATGAAATATTTTATTTATACTATGATGATTACACTATTGTCTCTACTTTGGCTTCTAACAAGTTTTATGTTTACCATGATGTGTATATATTATTACTACTTGTATTTATGACACACTTGTTTGCCAATATGATGTTTATATACCAATACTACTCTAGATTTTGACATGATTAACACCTTTCTCTAATATTTATATTGATATACACATGTATTCTTGCTTATTAAGTGTTGTATGTTGTTTTTCCTCTATGTCATGGTCTCCACCATGCACAACCCATTTTACAAGTATAAGTTCTCAATGGTGGCCACCATTCCAGCCTTCTATGTGATCCTACATAGATTAGCAGACTTATTAAACATGGGTACACATTTATTCTCTTAAATTATGCACTCAAATGTTTTATCACATGTGCCTCAAATGAGGGTTCATTAATAGGGATGTTGTATACATCTACAAGAAAATTAAAAAATACATGAAATTTTTGCAAGGCTCAGATCCCATAAAAAATTCATAGATACTAAAATGTGGTATAATATAAACAACGTAAAAATCATACAATACAGTCATGACCTTTTTACAATCTTGACCATGATGGATGTGTTTAGACATGAAGCATTTTCTCAAGAAATTTAAGTTTTCTCAAATTAAACGATATTTTTACAAGCTTTCTATATAGTTTCATATACATATGACTTAATTTAGAGCATGATATAGGGGGTAGAGTACTTCATTATTTATTCACTACACTATTTAGATTCAATTACAAGAACAAGTTTTGGGGGCATGGGCCTCTTTCTCCCCTATGATTTATCATAGGTTTATATGTTCAATCTCAGCAACATAACACCTTGTGTGGGTACGGCAATGTCTATTCCCTTCATTGTTTTCTTTACTAAATAGTTATATAAATGTAAATTTGACCTAGATCTTTCTACAACATTGTGGTCTATGGGTTTAGGGGAAGGTTTTGAAGAGGCTAACTTATTTGTAGGCTATCCTTCCTCTTATCTCACCACATTACCAAAAGATGGAAGGTAATGAAGCAACTAATTTCTTCGTAGGATGACATTCCTCTCTACAAATCTCCCAAAGGGGCACCTTAGTTCCTCTTCTCACTCTCTCTAGTTTTGGGTTGCACTCAACACTCTAGTCTCTTCTCGACACAAATTTGGTATTGATCACCCAATCCTTTAGCATCTTAGAAGAAAACACAAAATATCTAAATAACAAAAAGAACGAGATCTCCTCCCTCTGCGAAATGAACATATGTATTTCTTCCATGTTTTTCATTTCCTTTGCTTACTTTTTTGTAAGTTAAAAGTTAGAGGAATTTTCAAAACTTTGAGTTATAGTTTAGTTTCTATCATAGACATTGAATACACTTTGTGTTACAGGTTTCATCATGGATCATGCCAACACCAACACATCAAAGAATAAATTTTGAGTGAAGACAAAGTCTGTGTACACACTCAGGTATGTTTTTCCTTCAAGTATGCAATTTTCAATCATTCACTTAAAGGGGGCCAAATGGAGACACTAAAATTTGGTAACTTGTCCCTTAGAAATCCCAATTTTGACTATGCTCCCTTGATAAGATAAATTTTCACATTTTTAATTTAATCATTTCATCTATCTCTAAACTCCACTCTACCATTAATTTTGAAAATGTTATCTGATTAAAGTAGTAAATAAACCATACATGTTTCCTCTTATCTATCTAGGACCATACATATGAGTCAGGATGTGGTGTATGTTCTTGTGGACCTATACAATCCTAGCTCTTCAAGTTCTTGAACTCTATTTTCATTTTGAATATTAACTTGGATTTATTTCATCTTCTTCGGGTTGTCCTTATCATAATATATCACACATGGAAGGTTATATAAGTATGCCAATGTCACTTTATAACTCATGTGGTACTCTTACAATATCATTTTGTAAATATCATTCCAAAATCACTTATGGGTTCCCTAAATCAGCCTGAATTAGTTGCACATCAATTACACCATTCCCTACTACATTTTTAATCTCTTAGCTAGGTCAAAGAGTCTATATTCTTCCATTTCCAAGCATGCAAAGGTCATAAATCCATGCCTTAGCAAGATAAAAGTCACTCCAAGCATTTCTTAAGGGTTTCAAGGAATAAATGGTTAGGTCACATAGTTGAGGCACACAACATCACAATACTATTATATTGGGTACATTTTATACTATATAGATAACTCACTATCTTAGTTTCAAGAGACAAGAGGGGAGCCTTAAGGGTTTGGTTAGTTGTTCACACTTACACAAGTACTTAAGATAGCTACATGAGGCTTGATGTCATGATGAGGGTATGTAATGCAATACTTGGATTAGTTCAATAACCGGTAATTTGATTGCCAACACGGTAGTCCAACCTCACCATGCACACATGTTTTCTCCTTTTGCTTTTGATGCTTTGATGAAGGGCTCTACATGTTTCTATGGTTTCCAATTTATTGAATTTGATTCTAGGTCATCCCAAAGTTTTTCAAGAAAGAGTAACATAAAAAGTCATTTCTAGGAAAGAGAAGCACATAAAAACATTTATACCTAAATTGCTTAAAGGTATAAAACCTTACATATCCAATTCATGACCATATATCTCTAGTATAGACCATACAATAACTTTGTAGTCTTACCCCTGCTCAGTTTCTAGTTCCATAATCAACACCAAATAATTTCCAGTCTTTGATTTGATTGTTTCACTATTTTGCACACCCAAATCCTCTCTTTTGACCTTTCGTAACTATGGTTGTTCATCCTCTTGTGTATGTGAGAATTTATCATGTTTTAACAATTGTTACAAGTATGAAATCATTGTTCTAATTGTGATTGGTTAATGTTAGAAGTCAATTGATCAAAATAGTCCCTTGTTACAAACCCTTACATCCTCTTTATTGTTGTGTACTTTTATAACATATATTTAATTATGGTGTAAAAAAACTTTGAATGATATGAATACTCCTTCAAGAGGATTTATTTCCACATCAAGGGTTCAAGCCCATGTGTCCACAAAATTTTTTTCCTACTATAGGGGCTTCTCAAATTTATTCCAAATCCATCTTGCATATTCCTAAAGATTTAATTTCTTCTATTGTTGTACCTAACACTTAGCTATGGTTATAAATACCTCAAATTATGTTTACACTTAAGAAATACAAGTTATTCAAACTTAGCTATATATACTTACATAAGGTAAGTTACATAATACCAAAAGTTTCATTGGTTTACTAGATAATCTATTACTACCGAAATTTATTAGTTGCCCCTTACCCTTAGGGTTTGTTTCACCCAACTTATATGTTTATGATGGAAATATTGATCTGAATAAATATATTTGAGCCTTCATTTCTTCATACATGGAATATATAGGTAACAACACATTGTTAACCAATTTTTCTCATGTAGTCTCAAGGAGTCTATTCTATATTGGTTCTACACTCACCCTCAAGGTTTGGTTCACTTATTCTAATATTTGGCTTATAACTTCTTTGTTCATTTCTTTATCAACATTAGCCAAATAATTTTCTTCACAAAAAGTTCCTAAATGAAACAACCTAATGAGATATAATACTATATTATCTCAAGTACCCAAACACGTTGATAATATAGAGTGACAAGATGTATTTATTGCTATCCTAGTTACACAACTCAATAAAAGGTCATGCTCAATAACTTCACATACTTTAAATAAGCTGTGTCGATTAGTCAATGTATATGAGACTATGCTCATTATAACCAACATGCTCAAATTAATCACTAATGCTCCTACATCTAGTGGATCTAAGTTTCAAGTTAGACCATCATACAAGGCTAAGACTAGTGACACACAATAAAATGATGATAAGGTCATTAATGTAGCACAATAGGTTACACCCATTGTTCTTTCTACTTTTATACAAATAAAATGGACATGTTTGGTAGATTCTCATTCCAAAGTGTTACAAAATCTAATTGAATGTAATATTATAAATCTACCTCTACCTTATAAAACTAACACTAGTAAGTTATAACATCCAAAGTTTGATAGTAAAACATATTATGACCACCACCGATGTATTGGATGTATCAATAATATATGCTTAAATATACGGCATAAAATTCAATACCTTATTATCAATAATATTATTTCACTATAATACTTTGAAAATCGTACCAATACCATAATAGATGAACCCAATTCAACCCTTAATGTGTTTATCAATCCTCTACCTAATCATGTTGACAAACATAAGATAAATGAGTACACATGAATCATCACATGGTGCCTCTTCTCTAATATCATGATAATGACCATCATCTTATAACTAATATTATTGGTATGACTACATATATACCTTAATCATTGCATGCAATTACACTCATAGATTCAAATATTCCTCATGATGATAAATATTATGATAAAAAATTTCTCATTCAAGTACATATTAATACATAAGAAATTGATAGTGTTATGGTAGAAAAAGATCTAAAAATAACATCTACGTTATAACACTTCTTACTTTCCTTCGTTATATTACCTATGATCTAATTGGTAAAATAGATATATTTTGTGTCTTTGATGGGAATTGTTAGAACCTCTTAGATGTATTGTATTACCTTTACATGTTGTACCAAAGAGAATTTTCACGTGTTTTTAGTAATTACTTCCAATAATATAATCAACATGTTACTCTTATGTCCATGCATTCACAAGATGAGAGTTATTCCTATAATTTTACATATATGTATGAAGATATACATAAAAAAATTTACAATCCCAAGTGTTCCACATGAGTATCCCATTTGACCTATCACATTACCTATTACTTCTTCATCCTAACCTCTATAATATCAATTCTAGGTGCCACCGTTGTGACTTGTTAAGTATAGTCCTTTACATATAATTGATCATATTGCTAAATAGATCCTATAGAACTCATGAAGACATAATTGTCTTGATAAAGTTGTTATAATATCTCCTACTAGATTTTATCCAATGATACCTAGTTTTGCCTAGCATATAGTAATTATACTATAGCCTCACAAGAATTACCCAATTGGGAAACCAATGCACTCTCCCCATACACATTCAAGGCCAAAGTTTATTATGATTACTCGTGGCTCGCATATTACATATTCACGTATTATTGAATTTGATAATTCTAGATACTATATTACACATGATCACTTCTCAAACTCATAAAATGACCCATCCATCTCTATCACTCCCCACCAATATAGGTGCACCTTACACCATTTGATACAAGATATATGTATGATCAACCCATTGACATGATCATAGGTTATACCTCCCATATTTTCCTTACTCACATCTAAATATGGGATCTCTTATGCACAACTTCTTTATCACATACTTATTTATTCTACTTTGACAACAATGGGATTTACTTAATTTTACACTACCCACTCTTATGGCACCTACTCTCAAATTGACATCTACACATAACCCAAAGAATGAAAAACATTATAAGGGTTCAATGTGATTGTATAAATAACCATAATTACCCATTCCCCCATTGTCATTTTGATATTTTCTATAACCTATGTCCCAAATACATTCATTTTTATTCATATGTTTAAATATTTAAAAAATACAAAAATATTCAAATATTACGAAAATATAAAATGAGGACATGATATAACTTGGTTTTTCATCACATAGACTTTGACACTTGTCTTATAATGCATCAACACTTATGTATCTACTTATCTATGTATTTTCGTTAATAATATAGATAAGTTGGATGTATGATAGACCTTTTCCATGGATACATACATTTATGATTTATGTCCCCTTCATTCATATACCCAAGGGTAACCTTACACAATAAGTACATGCCTATGTTAGGGAATGTTATATAGAAAATAGGTTGGTTATATATTTTTCATCCTTTTCCATTCGTGATACTTGAGCTAGTTAATAAATGTCTTGGGATTTATTTGAGATATTGTATTGTGCTATACTAAATGACTACATCATTTATGTTATGTATTGACATTATATGCTCCATTTTTACTTATTACTATTTATAATAGGTTCCATATTGATTTTTGCATATGTTCTTACATATAATTATTTGGTTATGATAGGCCTTAGGTTGTTGTATATAATTTTTGTTATTTTAAGACTTAATGAATATACAACATGATTGTTTTATGCTTATTATTAGGAGTGATGTTTCTATGATAATTTTCTTGTATGATTATTATATGGTGTGTCCACTCTATATAGTTTGACACATGCTTGATATATATTATATTACATGGATATGCTCTAGGATCCATGATTATATGTGTATGATGATCATTTATCATATGTTTCATGATTATATGATCACTACTTGATTGTTCATCACATTATTATTAGTTGTGTCATCACGTAATTATGATTTCATGTTAGTTATGTTTTTAAATGTCTTTTAGTGGAACCAATGTGTCATATTTTTCATTTCATGTCATGAGTCCAAAGTATCCTTAGTCGCTGATTTGTTTCTATGCTTACATACTTATCTTATTGTCATTGTTACACTTTAGCTACCGATTTGTAGAAATTTCTTAAAATGTTCATGATATACTTACTCTTGAGATGACACATATAATATGTATTCTCTAATGTTTATATCTTATTCATGTTACTTTATATAACCAAGTTTAGTACAAATGATTTAAAAGGTTTATCTCTATGTGTCGTTTTACACATGATATAATTTACCACTTTTTCTATTGCATTGAGTGACACAATGGAATCCCCTATCTTAAAAGGGGGAATATTACATGATTATTCAAAAAATTACATATATTTTAATAATGATATAGTGTTGTCATGTTCGCAACATGCCCCTAATTTCACAAGTGAAATGAAGGAACCCCCGGCCTTTTCTCAAGGTAGTTCAGATTTGTTTTATTTAGGGTGAAATATTTCTTCACAAGTATCTACAAATTCCTTAGTTATATTTACTCGCATGTTCATATGTGCTTTATACCTTTTCCACCCTTCACAAAAATTTATTTTCCCATTACATGAAAAACTTTAATGTTATTATGCAACTTAGTGCACGCACTTGTATATTTGCATTACACAAATTTTATCTTACACATACCATTGTGTGTCGTTGTGTAAAACCACCAAGTAATATTACTTGGTTTTTCGTCAAACATAGTGATATTCAAATTTAGTATGAAGTATAATGTGGTCCCTTCACATTCAAACAAGCTTACACACATTCCATTGTGTTGCTACACTAAGATTCATATGATTCCCCTTATGCTTCACAACACTTTCATCTCGTCACACAATAAATATAATAATCATGTGTGCCTTGTGTGCATGAAAATATCAGAGAGACATGTATGTAAACATCACATGCAATGTGTAATTATTTTTCCCTTTAACTAAATTATCGTACACAATGTTAACTCTTTTCTTTTTTTTTTGCAAAATTGTACTTTCCAAAGTTTTAAAAGGATAAGCTAGAACACAATATAACATACAAAGGCTATAAAGTATTACATAGATACATGACATGTGAAGTTTAAAGAATACCCCTTCAAGGAATAGGTCATCATTATGCAACCTTTATCATATATCCACTATGGAAAACAAATCATGCACCATTATGTAACATGCATCAAAGGATGCACTGAATGAAAAAATGTTAAGTCCGCCAAAAGGAAAAATCATATTGCTTACAAATCACAACATTGTAATTTGCATCTGATTGTGATAAGATTAAGATATTTAGTTTGGTACATGTACATGCCATATTAGATACCGAATACCAAATTAAATAGAACATTTGACTTATGCATCCATTCTTTGGAATTTTGAAGTCTAAGTGAATCATATATGAGCTCATTCTTAAGCCTTAACAACATTTAATGAAGATATTTCCCATTCAAGAGGATATTTTGACATGTTAGGAACTTCTAGAAGGCTAACTCAAAGCATTCAATTTTAATGAACTATGGCATTTACCATGTAATTAATGTTGTCAATTTTGTGGCTATGATAGAGCCTATTGCCATTAATGCTTGTAAAAATTTTCATTGCTTGGGTTTTCCTATAAATACAAAAATTGAACTCTTTGTAAAGTTCCCATAATATGGAATAGAAAATCTTCCAAGAATTTACATGATTTTCCCTTGTCTCTCTTTACTTTTTCGATTTATAGCCTAATTTAGCAATTGTAAATGCTTTTTTTAGTTTGAATGAATGTTAAAGGATCCACTTTGTTTAATGACCTGTAATATCCTTTGATTCGGTGACTAGAAATCTAGATTTTACATCCTATGTTTCCAAAGACATTGTGCGCAACTCTCAAAAGTCTATCTTTTCCCTCGAGACTCTTGCACGTGTTAGTGTCTTGATTGAGTGCATACTTGGTCGACCATGAGAATGGTTTTGACATTTCTTGGTGTTTAAGAGAGATGAAGCTTCCCCTACATATTTTTGACTTTTTTTCCCTACCCTACTCCTCTTTTGAAATTATTTGTATAACTCTTTTAGAGGTAGGATTTAAAGATTGTAATATGCACATAAAGTTCATTCTCCGTATACAAGTGGTACTCATAGTTTAATATCCATGTTAATGGATTTTGCACACTTATTGGGATGAATGAAAATTGATTAGTTGTTTCTTTCTTGTATCATCCTTTAAACAATATTTTTGTGATTGATTCCCAAGCCATTAGTTTCCTTTGATTAGGTAGGAACAAAAATGCCCTTATAAAATCATACATCCAATAGGCCACCTTGAGTTATTCCCAAAAATTATATGGCCACCAAGACTTAGTGAGAGTTATTATTGGGGAGATCCCCACGTACCACATACGCCTATTGTGTAAACACTTTCCTTGCACATGTGCCCTCCTTTCAAGAGAGATATAGCCCCACCCGGTTTATAAGGAGCTCTATCTAGGTTACCCATGTTTGAGTGCACCCCTAATTCCTTCTTGGAATCAACATAACATGGGGCTATGAGGATAGTATAGGTTTGATACTCATGTAGATCAACATTATTGTTGCTAGAAGGAGGGTTTCTTCCCAAACCGTAAGATTTATCCTCGGAAACTAGCAGAATCGTCACTAGATAAAATTCTATCAAAGGAAACTTTGAAATTTTGAGCCTTCCAAATAAAATAAAGGAAAATCCATTCCGAGATAAACTCATTTCATAAGTAGTTCACCTCATGCTTCTACACCCTTATTTAATCCATTCATCATCACACATGTCCCAATCATGGTAACATGACTAGGAAACATCGGTGAATCTCTTTCCATTCAAGGAACTTATCATGACTTACCTAAAAATAAATGAGAATTACATCTATGGTGACACCCGAACTACTAAGGAACATATTTTATCCTATAGGGATGGACTTAGGAGGATATAAGCGCTTCACGAGGACATCACCTATAGTGATTCCCTTTTTGTTAGATGAACCATCTTATAAGTGGATTATAGACCTTCCTAATGGTTCCATTACCTCATGGAATTTCTTGGGAAATGTATTCTTTGAACACTTTTCCATCCCTATTGATCCATCCATTTTATACCATTAATTTGCAATGATGTGTAAAGAACCTCATGAACCTATGAGATACTTCAATGACCACTTTCAAAACATGTATCATAGATAAAAATACCCTTATAATGAAACTAAGGACACATTCATCCAAACCTACATCAAATAAGGTTATTCCCTCACATAATTTTTTTTGTGTTTCAAACTTGCTTCCTTGACCACTTTGTCCCTTGCCTACAAAGAGGTTCTCAAAATCGACAGATAAATTGTGCCTCAAGGTCTTATCTATGTACGATCTATTGGTACCCAAATTGATTCTCCCTATGCAACTGAGCAGCACTGTAATTTGATCAAGATGCTTAGAGACAAATAAATCAAAGTGTGAGTCATTTTGTAGCCGGGGAAGGATTTAACTGACTCTTCATTCACTTAGGCCTGGAAGAAATGGATAACACCGTGTACTAGGGTTTGACCTACCCTGACTACTTTAGGTTGTGCCTTCAACCAAGGTGAGAGGACCCATTTTGTAACCCGTATTGGTGGATAACATCTATAGATTTATAGTATTTTTCTTTCCTTTCACAAAATTAAGAGGAGATCTTGAGAAGGTATGGTCAATACAACATAGTCTAACTCTCACGAGTTGTCACTTTAGAGGATGAAGAAACCTTCTAAACAAAATCTAGGTTACTAAAGGAAATGGTAAAAACTGATTACTCCTGCATATTGAGGTAAGGAATGGGTAAATTGATGAATTCCCTTAGTATTTATGAATAGACGGTCTGCACAAAGTTAGGGTATTTCATGTATGGTTCATCTATGGATATGTATTTTATGGTTGGGAAGTTAAGAAGGATAAATTTGATTATACCAAATACCTAAGAACTTTAAACAAATGTTAACAGATCCACAAGGCAAAAAGACGAATAGCTTCAAATAGTCAAGATGAACCTTCAACTAGAAAATTGTGCATCTATGAAGGCTCAAAGACACACGACTTCACACATTCTTCAAGGTTTTAACACAAGAACTCATGTTAAAGACTTAATTAAACTTTAGAAAACCCCTATTAAATCACGCTCATGATACACTCATAAATTGACAAATAATCTATATCATTGAAATGAAAGTAAATTGAATTTAAATCGCTTATTGCATCATGAAATGAAATCTCTCTTCATAATGTAATTGTAAATTCCACAATACTTTTCATGAGGATGATATTTTGTGTGATTTCAAAAGGATTCATAATGTAAGACTGCAATAGGAACATAGATAACTATTTGAAAATATATCAAGATGAAAATAGACATAACATAGTTCATGATTTACACAAATTACTCAAGGTTTCTCAAATTTGATCAACAAGGGAAAGTTTGTTTACAATCTCAAAGTTTTTTCAATGGTTATACATCTACAACCATCTTGACATGATCAATTTTGAAAGGCACACAAGAAATAACTAGTTTCTAAAAAAATTCCAGAAAATGGCTTCTCTCGGCTCTTCTCTCCTTTTTTCTCTCTGACTAAATTTCAGAAAAAATTAACCCCCTTTCTTGGCATGGATTTTACATACTTTTATATCACTCACTTTACTTCAAATATTTTCCCCCCAAAAACAAGAATATACTAAGGAATAATTTGTTTGTTACAAAAAAATTCTAGAAAAATGATATTTATGAACTTCATCCCGTATTGCCAGGTGTACGAAACATGGGTCTTTTTGATGTATTCCATCTATGTCTAACTGGGACGTCTGGTCTTCACTTTTGGTAGGTTATTTGAAACGTTCCTTCTAATTTTGATTAACAATCATTTCAGATTGATCACCGAGCGTCTCCATATGCTTTTTGACATGATGCACACTTACGCTCATTTCTTGAAATCCTTCTTGGGCTTAGCACACTTCACTTCACATCTTACTGGTTTAAATGCCATACATGATGTTTGTCAAATCATCATAATTTACCAATTATGCTCATCTATAATTTCCTTCAGATTTTAATTTTCCCTTGTGCGAACTGAGTAAGATCCTTCTCATCTCAGGGGAAAGATTTTTCTAGACCAGAGATATGTGTCACCTTCGGGCTATAAATCTCAACCCTTCCCTCTTACAATTATGTATCTCTTTCCTAATTTTGGGTATAAAAAAATCTTTACCAGAAAATGGCAAAGACACTTATGGCACACAGATTGAAATAAATCTCTTTGGAAGATCAGATCGTCAATCTAAGTGTCCCAAAAGAGGCCTTTTTTAGGGACTTGTTTAAAGTAGAATGCACAGGAGACACAAAAGGACCTCTGACATATCAACAAGTCCGCTTAGCAATTTTAACCAGGCTGATCAGGATAAATCTTGTTTTTACATCTTTCCAAGTCATGTATTTCCATATTTTTATATGGGAGCATATGAAAACACCTGAGGATTTAAAAAGATACTGGGTTGAGAGGAGGCCTCAGGTCTCTGGGAAAACTAGTTTTCAATGCCCCTTCTTATGCAATGAGGAATTTGCATCAAAATAAATTCCTAAGGAATCATACATATTGTATGACAAAACCTCCATTGATACGGTGCCTACCATTTCCAAAAAAGTGAATGAGTTGGAGAAGAGGATTCATTCCTTGGAAAAGAAATAGGAAGAAAATGTGCCTCTTCCATTAGGTCCAACAACAACACTTTGCTTTAGGCAAGAGGAAGGAGAAACACAAACTCAGTCTCCGGTCATCATCTTGGATGGAGAAGAAGACCAATCTATTTCTTCTTACCACTCAAGGGCAGCACTTTCTTCATCTTGGGATAGTAGAGGAAGGTTTGCAACTCAGCTATCCACACGTTTGATGCATTGTGCCTCGTTCTGAGCAGGAATTTCAAGGACCTCAGCCAATTCCTTCTCCCAGGGAAAACCCACCTTTCTCCAAGAAATGGGAAGTAGGAACTAGTTCAAAGCCTCACATTTCATCCAGTCACCAACATGTAGTATCTGCCCCTCTTATCACTCCAAACATCCCTCTTCAAAGTAATCCTAGCAAGTCAACCCTTCACAAGGGGAAGGGGAAAACAGACTTCTTTTCAGGTGGTCTAGACCTCTTGGATTGGGTATCATCCGACCAAAAGAGAATTGAGCTTGAGGAAATTATGGGCCGCCCTAGGATGACTTTGGAGTCTTTGATGGACATGGGGATGTCCAGGGACTTGGCAGGGTTGATTGTCTTCATACAAACAACATAAGACTTGGATGAGTTTGTACTGAGGAAGAAAACTTTTGAATAAACTTCCCCTGCTAAGGGGAAATTATGAAGTAGGACTAAAGAATGCTTAGGTGTTATTCTCCTTTCATTGTTTCAATTTTTGATGTATGTACATCTCTTTTTGTCATGGGCAAGGGCCCCTATAGAACCCTATCTTGTTTTTCTTTGTTCAATATTGCAATCAATACAAGGATGTCAATAGTTCACATATATGTTTCAAATGTATATGAAATTTTAATCTAATCCACTATGAACTACTACATCTTTTTAACTTACAATTGAAACAAAGAAATAGTAAAATTTTAGAGAGATAATTACATTTAATGTATCAGAAATATCAATTCACAATATCAATTCACAATATCAATTCAAAGGATTATGAAAAGAAAATATAAAATGAGGAAGAAAGTGCTTAACAATGTTCATCATCTTTTGTGCTAGCATCCTCCTCTTCTTCACCATTTTTCTCTGCATCTTGCTCTTCTGGTAATCTGGCCACATAAGCATCATATCTCTGGAATAATTCATTTTCTTCATCCTTGTCAGGTCCAAGGTGATGCTATAAAATCAATGTTTGTCTTGATATTAAGTCCAGACATTGAGCCATTTTTTGCTTATATTCCAGTGGCCTAGCTTTCAATAAATCAATCCTATTCTCAATCTTCATCATAATTTTAATAGTTTCATGGGAAAAGTCATCTGTCTGGATATTACTTTCAAAGGAATTGAGTAAGAAATCAAGTCTTAAGTCCCCATAGCTCTTTTTGGACTTGTTCACCACCATGTCTTCTAATCTTCGATCAATGGCATCAAGTAGATCATCAACCTAGTTCCTTTTGAATTCAAGCCTCTTCTTGATTCCATTTAAGGTATCTAACCTAATTTTTGTCAATTCTTCAAGGGCATATTGCCTCCTTTGCATCTTCTTGAGTACGATGCCTTCTTTCTCAACTAGCTCCTCACTAAGCCGGGTTATACGATCAAGCTTGGGGAGAGTTGCCTCAAGTAAAAATCTCATTGTCACAGTCTTCAATTATTCCATCAATTTCATTTAATCGATCTCTAAGGTCCTCATATTTTGTCCTTGCTTCTGTGATAACTTCCTTTCCCTTATCAGTTAGTTGTTCAACCCAAGTATCCACCACTTGGACCTTCTTGATAGCACTATTTAATTTATCCATTCCCTCAGGGGTATTCACATAAGTACTGCTTGTTCATGACTAGTTTTTCATGTCAGTTGTTGCAAAATTGAACTTAAGGCCTTAACTTGTTCCTTAAGTTTCTTCTTTGTCATCCCATCTTCATCCACCTTTTGTAAAAGACCATTCACTGCTTCAGATAATCCTTGATTTATTTGTTCCCTTGAATTTTTTCCCAAGGGAATAATCTAAATGCTGTAATTATCATTGGTTATGTATTTTATTGTCTTACCCTCCTGTTGTCGTGAGAATGTGCAACAGGGAAATTGACAATTTCGAGCATGACAACTATACCCCTATGCCAAAATTTTCATGTTTTATCATTCCTAAGAAACCCCGGATCTGTTCAGTTAGTCCAAATGAATTCCCAACCAATGTCATGATATTATCCTAGGTGATTTAGGAAATTCCATTCATTCCCCCTAGGTGATTTTAGGAGTTCATTGAAAATGTTATCTTTTGGCAGTATAGGGAAGGGCTATCGTTGGCCTTCCCGGGATTGGATCAACCCCCTGGAGCAGAGCAGAAGGGCCAAATTCAACACGAAGGTGAATGGAAGACCTTATAACATCATGGAAATTATTTTGGAAGGCTTTGGGAAGTTCTGAAAGACTTGGAGCAGTCTGAGTGAAAACAGGGTTCACAAGCCTAGGTAGTACACAGGCCTAAAATAGCTGTTGGGCTTCAAACAAAGATTCTGGGAGCTCGGATGGATTTAGAAGTAAAAAAAAACATATTTAGAAATAGGATTCCAAGACCTACATGATGGTGAAATAATATTTTTCACAACACCTTGGCGCATATGATTGGAAGACAGTTTTTCTCAGGTACAAGTGGAGTCCCAGATCAAAAATCCAATTTTTCAGGGATCATATGATCCAATCAAGACATTAGACCAACATAATTGGATTAAATGACATTTTCAGTCAGTTTCATATAAAATTTCACCAATAAATTCCACCGGAAGCTCAAGTTATCTGCATTCCAAGTTACCCTCTCAAAGGCAGTTCAGGACTTAGTCATTTTTTCGAGAGGACACGTGTCAGCACCAGGAGCCTGGCGGGATTTCATGTCCCCCACATCCCTGAGGTTAGGTACATCACCCCTTGGAAAATTTTCCCAGCCCTCATGTGACCCTTGGGACCCTCATATGACCTCCATACCTGGCAGTTTAGCCCTCAAGTGCTTATTTGGAGCATGCATTCCCTGCCGTCGGATCGGTCACCACGTGTCAGCTCCAGGACCACCGTGGAATTTTATGTACCTTATGCACCTGAGGTGGGGGACATCATACCTTGAAAAATGTGCCCAGCCCCTAGGAGGAGTCTTTTGGACACCCACGTGACCTCCTTTCAGCTCCCAGTGCTTCAAATCAGCTTTTTCCTCCTTCATTCCCTGTCGTTGGATCTAGTGCCATGTGTCGCCGTCTTGCTCATTGTGAAATTTGATGTCCCTCACGTCCCTGAGTTCAGGAACATCAAGATTTGAAAAATTCACCCTAATCCTGATTGTGCATATCTTTTTAAAATCTCCCAAGTGCCTCTTTCTTCATTTCTAACTTCTAAACATTTTTGTGCACTCCATTCCTCCATTTCTTCCTCTGCAACATTCTACCGTCACTCCGCCATTGCAAATTCTCAGACCAGCTCGACCCAAGAACTGAAACAAACTCCCCATGGTGATTTTCAGGTCTCATAAGGATCTTTCATCAAAACAAGAAGGAGAAACGAAGAGCAAGAAGGAGAGAACAGTGAAAATCCCCATAGCCTAAAAATGAAGATCTAAAGAAATGTTGCAAACCGGTACATGAAACAAAAAACCATTTTCTACTGTTCATTCCTCTGTACAAGACCATCAGAAAGACACCTTCAAACTCCCCCCTTGTGTGACAAAGCAGCCACAATGAAGAAATCTCATTTCCGGCTCAACGAAGAAAGAAGTAAGATTTCCCGTCAAACTAGTTGTCGGATTGAAGTAAGATCGCACGTGAAGCACCAGAAGACAAAACCCACATGAAAAATACAATTTTATTCACAAACAGAGGAGAAAACCAGACCTGTAATTTCGAGGTCCATTAATGGGCTGCACGCATAGCACCGCACAGTCCAAAAAATTAAAACTTTAAAATCTCCTGGATTATTAAGCGGGTGGGCCTGAAATTTCAAAGGGATGATATTAGGAAAAAACCCATATCAAAAAACTTCATTCCACATCAATTCGACTCCCACAGACCAACTTTCTAAAAATAGCAGGTCTACTACATAGGAATTGCTATTTCAAGAAAGTCATTAACAAAAGAACCTGCGAAGGAGATGAAGATATCAGAGGTGCACTCTGCTGAGAATCCACCAGAATGGACATTTTTGGCACTTACTAAAAATAGTAAGTGGGCCCTCGAGCACCTGCTAAAAATAGAAATTTGATCCAAAGGAGTGAGGAACATAGGGAGAAAGGGGAATCAAGGTCACAACACTCAGCAAAGGATTGAGAGAGTTGCCTTTTTCACACTTACTAAAAATAGTAAGTTACACTCAAAGAGAAGTTTTGGCACAATGGGATGTACAAGGATAATCATTCAGGGGGACATCATTGTTCGGGAGCATCCTAGTCATTTTTCACAGGGCATTCAAGATCCACCTTAGTTCATTCAACTTAGCAAATGTTTGTGAGATAATTTGGAGGAATTTCATAGTGTGCAAGGAGTTCGAAGATTCAGAGTTTCACTACATTTGGAGCTTTCCATCAACAAGGATCAGCGGACTTCATCAGGAATGACATCTCCTCTTCTTCTTATCCCCCTCTTTCTCTCTCCTCTTCCCCCCAACTTTCTCTCACTTTCCAATATTCTAATTTCGCGTTGGGGTTTGCACTTTTAATATGACTTAAGAGACTTTAGAAACATAATGTAAATTAAGTCGCCTTGCTATTATAAAAGGGACTTAAATATTTGAAGTGGAATATGAACAGTCTTAAGTCATATTAAGGTATTCAAAAGGTCATGAGGAAGATGAAGAGTCACTTCTATTCTATAAATTGTAAAGCCATTCCCATTCAAAAGGGTTGACGATTGATCTTGTAGACTCAAGAGTGCATTCTACCTTGAGAGAAAGCAAAGGAGATAGCCATTTTATTCTACTCTCTTTCCCTCTCAAATTTCTTCCATTCCTACACTATGTACAACTTTTGTTCAAGCATCAATACAAGAAGAAGGATTTTCTAGCTTTCTTTTTGACAAGGGATTTCATGACACTTTGTTCTCATCAAATTCTATTTGGTCTTGTTGTCATTCTGAGGGTTGTTTCTTCTCATAAATGCATGTGATGAATTTTCTAACTAGTGTGTGTGCAGAATCTGATTTTCTACCTACAACATTATTTCTCCTACCTCCATTCTCACTCCCTTTCCCACTTTGAGAAAAAGTTATCTCTTGCATATATATGCAAGCATTTTTCGCAGGTCGATGGAGTGCCTGTTGGATCCCCGGTCGAAAGGACACCATAAAAATTCATCTTTTCATGTGCATGCACATATGGCAGCTACACCGGTTAAGTAGAGGGACTTAGATTCCTTGAGTGTTGGCAAGAAATCCACAAGTTTGTCCATCTGAAAAATTTTCTCGCCAACACCTCCAAAGGAGTTTCTATCTCTAGTGTTCTTTCCCCGATGAATCAGTAAGAGTCCTTGTGATGGTTCTGGCCCTTTTTGGGGCTCTCACTATTTTTGGAAAGGATAAAGTAGTAAGGTCAACTGCTTGTATAGGAAGGGCCACTTCTTCATTTGAAATTAATTTGCTAATCCATCCCTTCTTCAAACCTGTTCCAACTTTTGTTTCCTGTGATCCTTGCTCGAGTTTCTCAGGAACAACTACTATTTGTTTGGACACCTCTTGTTCCTATTACACCAATGATTTTTTTCTTGACGACTTATGCCAATTATCTCTAAGTCAATTTCACTATGTACTATTAATTCCTCTCGGATGCTTACCTTCCGATCTGGCACTTCAAATTGATCATCCTTAACTTGATCTACATCAAAACTCAAAGGGAACTCATTTACTATTTCTCCAGTTGAAAGCATGATGGCATGAGTTTCTTCCCCTTCGCCCCTTTGTATCAAAGTTTGGGAAATGGATTCCTCTACTCCCAAACACTGGTTAAGTTGTCTAACTGCTACTTTCATGCCCTAATGATACCTTAGGCAATGTTATGGCAAGTTTTCTATTGGAAGTGAATCCACATTTCCCATTGAAAGTAGTGATTCTCCACCAATAACAATTTCTTCATCAATAATTATATCTTGTGTCATTTTTAGTTTTTCTTCAAAAGATAATTTTTCTTCTTGAAGAATTTCATCACTCTTAGTAACCTCAATAGGAATGGGCACAACATTTTAACCACCAACTTAGTATTAACACCCTTTCCACCAATAGCTCTGGTTTATCCATTTCCAAAATCATTTTTTTGGGGAAGACAAATTCACTTCCCGATTTCTTACTTCAGTTTTTATCACATAAGGATCTCTTTCTGATTCCTTACTTGCTTCATTATTGACCACTTTGGTGTTAATAAGGGTTCATCAATGAAAAAAATGAGCGCATCTAACATGGATAATCCCTCATCAGCATCTATATCAATCACCTCAGTTTGTACATTTACAACCTCATGCATTGTTTCAACTGGTGGTGGATTGATATCTTTAACAAGTAGAGCTTCAGGAATATTCATACCCTGGGGTAAGAAACTAAGCTGTCTACCGGATCAATGTAGTCTTCCCCTAGGGAACTAAGTGTGAATGCATTCCACCTCTTTTTCCACGAAGAATGAATGAGGGATCATGTGACTTGATTGCCTCATACTTGGTAATGATGTATCCTCGCTGCTTACGGATGTTATCGCTTTTTCCACTTCTAGGGGATCAATTACCCTATCCCTGTGTATGAACTTATTTGATGTATGGGCACCTACCCTTACCAGGATTGGGTGATGGACAATTTTGGGTTTCTTGTGTGTCTGTTCAAACTGCTTCAATTCTGATGGTGCTCTCTTTTCATCTTTGTGCGGCCTGGGCTGAATGTGACCACTTGAAATGGCTACACTCATTAACTTTTTAGTATTATGTGGCTTTGGGACAACATTTAGGCTAACCACATGTGATGCTAGACCCTTTCCTTTTTCTTGGAGTGGCACTACAAGATTAATAAAGGAATTTTCCATGGACTTTAAAAGTATTTTTTAGTTTTCTGCCTAAGGGCTGACATGGAAGTACTGTCTCGCTAGTAACTATTGTCCATTCATCAATAAGCCCAATAGTAGGCCTTTTGGAGGGTAATAGAGGGGATTTTCCACCTAATGGGTCAATTTTATCAGTGCCCTCCTTAAGAGGTGGGATATCATCATTTAAGTTTCCCAGATTTCTGAAATGATTTAGGACTCTTGTATTTTGTACTGACAAGTCAATATTCATCTGAACCAGCCAATTTACCGTTCTCCTCATGACATCGGTTATCCTCATGTAGGGATCATCAGACTCCTCCTCATTCCAATCTAGGGGAGCTATAGGTTGACTTTCTATCTTCTAATCAACATATAATTTACTCACTGTATGTAAGTCATCTACAACCCCCTCTGGAATGACTACAATTTTGAAGTCTACCACTTGTGATAAAGTCATTCTTGAAAAATCCCTCAACCAGACTTCTTCTTTGTCCCTAAAATTCATCCAGTAGTCCTCAAAGTGAGGCTCATGCTCAAAAGTGTTAGCAACATTGTTAAGTACCCACTGAATGTCATAATTGGCTCTAGCCTCAAATGTCTCCATGGCCAAATTCTTCATTTCTTCTCCAATTAGTCTAGCCTTTATAATGGAAGGACATGAATACCTTCTAATTCGATAGGGAATTTGACATTTGTTTTGTGCCTCCTAGCAATTAACTTATGCTGGCACCAGTTTCTTACCAATTCACATAAACACAACTTGTCATTAACATACCTAGGCAATTTAAAAGGTTTTCCCTCAAAACCACTAACCCTGATATAAGTGAACTTCTTATACTGAATGAAGTAGCACCCATACTCCATAATCACTTGCCTTGCATGCTCGGACATTCTGTACTATCCCCATTCTGGTTTGAACAAGAAAATAATTGGTGCAAAGAAAGCATCATTTACCAATATGACATTTCCACTCCAGTTGGTTAACTGTAATTGAGGGAAAATTTCATGCATTGGGAACTTTTTAAAATCAGCACATGGTGACAATGCTAGAAAACATCTATGCACTACAACATTATAAATCATATATTTCATCATATAGAACTCCAACTCTGCAGTATCCCCTATCTCAATCCTTTCGCTAGAGTAATCATATGATCATGGATTGCATCTGAAATAAAGGTGGCCCAACAAATATTTCCTTTTCTCTCAATAATAATCCATATAAATGTGGTCATCCACTCTTTAAACTCATTTGTAGTTTCCAAACCTGCCATTCGACTCAAAAGCACAATGATATCCTCAACCTCCTCAACGAATTGTGCCCTAACCAACCTTTTGGGGATTTTAGCTGATGCCTTCCTCTTTGTAAGGAGCCATTGTGTGTTTATCATTTTGGCATAATCCTTCTTCTTTGTTTCATAGTCTGCAAGGCTAGTTTGATGCCAATCGTAAATCATTCGATAATTATAGGCAATTTCAGTAATACTCTAATGGATGTCGGCTCAATGTCATCACTGCATCCCCACTCCCGTCTAATACTTCCCTCTTCTCAGAGTCATAATTCATGGCACAAAACCATACTAGTTTTGGGCATTGAACAAAGGGTGGGATGGCACCCGCTGAGTTGATGCGGATATCACTAATTATCTTTAAATATTCACTCAAATGAGAACCATTTAATCTTTAATAAAAATCATTTAAGTCAGCACTCATCAAATATGTGTTTGTTACCTTGTCTAGGTCACTCTAGGTCACTCGTGACCCCTGATGTAACAGAAGAATAAAATGGCATAGTCTTCATTTCAAAAACCCTAATTTTACTTCAACTATTTTACCAATGGAATAGACACGATACACAGGAGTTTGAAGTTCTTACCAATTTTCTACAAGCGCCCGAGCAATTCTGACTCAAAACATCACTTTTGTAGTTATCAGGTTTACAAATTGAGCTCCACAATAATTCCAATTGCACTTCACTAATAAAAATGACAAGAGACCATCAAAATAAAAATAAAGGATGAATGTAGTCGTATCCCTTAAGGCCCTTGGTTTGTGTAGGAGCATTAATGGCGGTAGAATTAAATGCATTATATCACATCCATTAACTTTGATTTTTGTAACTTTGAATTTGATCCGTCCATGTGGAACATATTTTAGCTAAAGCGGGCTTGGGGGTATCTTTCGTATTTTGTGATGCTCAAATAAATTGTGTATTTTTAGACATTTTGGCCCACCCATCCGCTTTTGATGTAGGCTCAACACGTGGCTTTACCTGGGCGTTAGTGGGGTAACGGATTACTTTTACAACTTTACTCCTTTTCAAAACAAAGCCAAAATTTCCAAAGTGCCCCGGTGACCCGCTTCCCCACTTTTTAATAAAAAATGGCCACGTGTCCTTTTGTGGGTCTTAGGCATTCATTTTATATTTTCACGCCTTTCACCATAATGTATCAAAACATAAAAAGTCCCACCTTCCCATGCAACCACTTGATTTACAAAAAGTGTACACCTCTTGGGGCTAAAGTAAAAATTTGCTCACACCGCTTCATAGTTTGAATATCCAATTAGAATTCATCGAGCCTCGGGACTAATTCAAGCATTTTGCAAATATAACAAAAAGTGACAAGTTCATCAAATAGACCCACCACACCGCATCCAATTAGAGACAACCACATATCCACAGATGTTAGGACAAAATTTACAAAGGAGACACAATTGTGGAAAAAATAAATGAAGGGGAAACCCCATCATTCACACCCAAACTACAAAAAGTTTCCCCACGGAAAGAAAACTGTAAATAATACCATGACTTAGCATGATCCACGACCATAGGAAAGGACTGACAATGACACCTCAATGAAGGAAAAATATTTCACGCATCCATACAGGAAGACAAAAAGTACATCAAACCAGGTGGACTAAAAATTTTAAACAAAAAGGGTGAGATTATAATTGAGCACCAACACAGCTCGACTCGGGGATGGGCACTCCTGCGAGTGCCACAAGAACAAAACATAATGCAAAAACAACAAACCATGTGCCAAAAATCCATTGGTCCACGGAGTCAAAAAAATGACCTCCAAAGCAAAGTAAAAATAACCAACCCTCCAGGAACAAAACAAGAAACCAACAAAAACCGGTCACCAAGGACCGGGACAAACCAAAATAGAAAAACGTAGAAAACAGAACAAAACCAAAAACGTACACATTGTACAATGATGCGTACCTTAATTCTGAGAAATCAGTCAAGGAAATGTTTCAAGTGCCTACCATTAACAGGAAACTCAAGCATTTCTCCATCTAAATATTTTAGGAAAAAGGTATGCTCACCAATTCTAATGTCAATAGAATAAGGACCCATCCATAATGTGTCAAAATTTCCATGTTTTCCCTTATCCTCATGTCTTCTATCCCACAATAGCACAAGATCTCCCACACTGAAAAATCTTAGGGTTACCTTTTTATCAAATAGTTTCTTCAACTTCTCCCTAAACTTCACATGTCTTTGATGGGATTCTCTTCTCTCTTCATCTAATTCAACAATTTGATTTATATGTGCATCATAGGGACTAATCTCTTGATCCTCCAATTGTTGGATGAATTGAGAAGAAGATAATTGCATATACAGGGGGAGGAGAGCCTGAGTTTCATATACCAATTCAAATGGGATCTTTCCAGTAGCTCTTTTAATAGTAATTATTTTATCCCAAACAATAAACTTCAATTGCTCACCCCACTTTCATTTATTTAATTCCAAGGTCCTCCTGATTATTTTCAATAGATTTTTGTTACTTGATTCTGCTTGTCCATTACCTTGGGGATTGTAGTTAGAAGCATATGCTAAATTTATCCCATACTCCTGACACATGGCTACCAAAGGTTTATCTTGAAAACTCATAGCATTGTCAACAACTATTTTAGCAAGCACTCCAAACCTGTAAATTATATGATTTAGAATGAATTCTTTGACAATTTGGTGGGTTGCTTTCTTAGTGGGGATTTCCTCTACCCATTTGGTGAAGTAGTCAGTGGCTACCAATATCCATTTATGGTCGGCACTTGAAGAATCTGAAATCTCCCCAATGAAGTCCATCCCCCACTTTGCTTAAAATGGGTTTGATTGATATAGGTCATGTGTAACAGGAGGGATCCTGAAGCTTTCAATCTTCTTGAAAAACATTGACAACTCTCAAATTTTCTTACCAATAAAGTTGTATCCTTAAAAAGTGTTGTCCACCAGTAACCATCCCTTAAGATATTATGGGTTGTTACTCTTCCAATGAAATGCCCCGACAAACTCCTCCATGGAAGTCAACAATTAATTTGGGGGCTTCATCCTCGGTGATACTATTAGGAATTAGAGAAAAAATATGAGGAAACAATTCCTCAAACCACGGTAGTAGAAAAATATATAGTAGAATTATAATTGCAGAAATATAACAACATAAATGAATAATGCACAAAAGAAGACAAGACAAGATTTAACGTGGTTCACCCAATGTGGGCTACGTCCACCAAGAACTTGCTCAGATTTTATTATCAACAAGAGTAAAAAAACTCTTACAGTCTTCTCTCAGTTATGAACTCACAACAAAATTCCAAAGATGTTAAACCACATCTAAACCACAATTGACACCTTGATCACTCTTGATCACCTCTTGATCATTAAGACTCAAGACCTCTTGAACACTCAAGATATCTTTAAGATACCCTAACACCTCTATTTATAGGATTACAATCCTTCTAAGAAGCCCTAAAGCCGACCCTAGAAGTTTGAAATTCGTGATCTTTCAACTTCCCACGACTGGAAAAAATAGTCCCAGACGTTAACAAACGCATGTTAACAAAGAACGGCACAATGATGCATAGCCATTTCATAGAAAATGATTGCAGAATACTCCTGAAGTCTCCAAACTTAACCGTTCGAGCTCCAGCACTTCAACACTAACTCAAGAATACCTAAAATAGGCTCCACACCCCAACAATCTCCCACTTGGAGACTATTTCCACTGAGAAAAGTTCTTAACCCTTCATTATCAACCATGAAGGCCAATCAAAGTTAAGCACAAATCATACTTCTCCCTTGTGACCACCTTGGTCATCATATCCATAGGATTCTGACTGGTATGAATCTTTTCCATCTTCAACTTATCTTCTTTCAAAGTTGTCTTGATGAAATGATATCTCAGCTAAATGTGCTTCGTCCTAGGGTGGAAAGCGGAGTTCTTCGCCAAATGAATAGCGCTCTGAATATCCTGTGTAGTCTCCCAAATTCCTGCTTATGACCCAACTCATCAAGAAACTGTTGTAGCTAAATCATCTCCTTGCTTTCCTCTGTGGCAGCAACATACTCAGCCTCTATGGTTGACAAAGCCACAACCTTTTATAACCATGAAATCCAACTCCTTTGTTGTATCACCAACCATAAATACATAACTGTTATGCTCCTCCTCCCCTCTTGTCCAAATCTCCTCGAATGTCTAAATCCACATATCCATGTAATGTAGTGTCGATCCACCGAAACATAATGTTGCTCCCATGGTCCCTCTTAAATCTTGAAGGATTCACTTTCTTGCCTATCAATCCTCTCTACCTAGATCACTCATAAACCTGCTCACTGCTCTCTTGCCCTCGGGTAGTTCCACCAGATCCCAAGTCGGTTTTCCATAAGAGATCTATGCTCTTCATCCATGGCCTACTCCCACTTCTTCCTGGCATCCACCTGCACTGCTTCCTCAAAGCACTCTGGCTCTCCACTGTCAATGAGCAATAAATAATTCAAATATGGAGTAAAACATTCAGGTTCCCTTCTTACCCTAGAATACCTTCTCACCTCAGGAGTTTGGGGTTCCTGATGAGTAGGTACCTAAACTAGCTATGCCAAAACATGTTGTACCTAAACCGGCCCCTTGGACACCTTGTTGTCCACAATGTCCTCTAACACTATGTATTCTTTCTTTGATTCCTCTTTCTCTGTTCCCTACACTGATCTTTAGACATGACTTTTTCATTAAAGACAATATCTCTAGACCAAAATATTTTCTTGTCTTTAAGACTCTAAACACAAAAACCAAAATCATCTTCACCATATCCAACAAAGGTGCATTTTTTAGACTTAGCCTCTAACTTGTTCCTATCATCTTTATCAATGTGAACAAATACCTCACATCTAAATACTCTAAGAAATGAGTAATCAATTTTCTTACCAGACCAAGCCTCCTCAGGTATACCTCCATCTAAGGGCATAGAGGGTCCTCTGTTAAATAGATAAACAATTGTGCTTACCGCTTTTGCCCAAAACATGAGTGGAAGCCCCTGCATATAACCTCATGCACCTAGTACGCTCCATGATTGTCCTGTTCATTCTTTCTAACATTCCATTTTCCTGTGGAGTATTTGGAATTGTTCTTTGCTGCAGATCCCATTTCTTGAGCGGTAATCAAGAAATTCATTTCTGTAATATTCCCCTCCATTATTCGACTGAGACATTTCAACTTGAGACCTGTTTCATTCTCAACCAAGGCTTTCCATCTTTTGAAAGTTTCAAACACATCAGATTTCTTTCTAATGCAATATGTCGAAACTTGTCTAGTTACATCATCAATGAAAGTGACATAATAACATGAACCACCAATAGAGTTTACCTTAGCTGGCCCTCATACATATGTATGCACTAACTCCAACTTACCCTCCTTCTTGGTAGGTCCAACCTTGAGGAATCTCACCCACTTTTGTTTCCCATAAACACAGTCCTCACAGAAGTCCAAATCTAACTCCTTTAATCTAGGTAGCTTGTCCTTTATAATCTACATGCCCTTATGACTCATATGACCGAGTCTCTGGTGCCACAAAGTTGCATCTCCATCTGCAACAACTAAATTGCAATAATCAGCACCACTGGTTAAATATAAAGTACCATTTTTCTTACCTCTTACAACCACAAGAGCTCCCTTGGTAACCTTCTAAGAATCCATTGTAAAACTAACCGTCTGACCATCACTTTGCCCTGTGATTTCCCGATGATATCAAATTCCACCTCAACTTAGGCACATGCCTAACATCCTTAAGTAGCCATATGTTCCCATTCTACATTTTCACCTGAACACAACCTTTCCCTACTATGTTGCATGGTTCATCATCACCAAGATATACATGTCCAAAATCACCTTGAAAAAATCAGTAAAGTAATGTCTATGTGGGGTGGCATGGAAAGAATCCCTGAATCTAACACCCAAGATTCAACAATATTATCTAAAGAAAGAATTAAGGCGTCTTGACAAACATCACCTGCTGCCATATTTACCTCTTTAGTTTCCTCCTTCTTGTTCTTCTTATCCCGAAGAGCCCAACAATCTTTCTTAGCATGACCAACCTTCCCATAGTGCCAACATTCTAACTTACTCTTGGAATTTGACCTTCCACGATCATTCGACTTCCCATGGTTACCTTTCCCTTTGTTCTTTTATCTCCCTCTGCTCTCCACCATCAAAGCATTTCTAGAAGTAGAAGAATCTTGGTGCTCTTCCTTCGCATTTCCTCACTTAGGATCACACCTATTACATCCTCAAACTTCAGCTTTGAGTTATTAGAGATTGAATTACTTACAGTAGTAACCTAAGTTGTCCCTATCGGTAAGGAGCACAAAATCAACAAAGCCCTAACCTCATCATCAAAGTCAATTTTTACCGAGTTTAACATACTCACAACCGTATTAAATTCATTCAAATGATCAGCAACATAACCATTCTCAGACATCTTCATATTAAATAACTTTTTCATCAAAAATATTTTATTAGAGGCGAGAGGGTTTTTCATATAACTTTCCCAACGCACTCATGAGACCTTCTTTGGTCTTCTCTGTGATATGTTGAAAGTAACTAAAGATGAAAGGCATAAACAAATTACCTCGAGTTCCTTTCTATCCAAAGAACTCCCAATTCTCATTCGACATGGTGTAGGTTTCTTTGCTTTTCCATCTAAAGGAACATGGAGGTCCTTCTAATATAAGTAATCCTCCATTTGCATCTTCCACAAACCAAAGTTCTACCCATTGAACTTCTCAACCCTCGATCTGCCCTCATCTGCCATAGCTCCCACTCAAGCTTAACTTTCCCTATGATTTACAACTTCAGAAAAAACCACCAAAGCTCTGATACCAATTGTTAGGAATTAGAGAACAAATATGTAGAAACAATTCCTCAAACCACAATAGTAGGAAACTATATAGTAGAATTATACTTGCAGAAATATAACAACATAAATGAATAATGCACAAAAGAAGACAAGACAAGATTTAACATGGTTCACCCAATGTGGGCTACGTCCACCAAGAACTTGCTCAGATTTTATTATCAACAAGAGTAAAATAACTCTTACAGTCTTCTCTCAGTTATGAACTTACAACAGAATTCCAAAGATGCTAAACCATAATTGACACCCAATTGCTTAACCTTGATAGCTCTTGATCACCTCTTGATCATTAAGACTCAAGACCTCTTGAACACTCAAGATGTCTTTAAGATACCCTAACACCTCTATTTATAGGATTACAATCCTTCTAAGAAGCCCTAAAGCCGACCCTAGAAGTTTGAAAGTTGTGATCTTTCAACTTCCCACGGCTGGAAAAATAGTCCCGACGTTAACAGTATGTTAACAGTAACGGCGCAACAATGGCACAACAACTGCACAACCACGTCATAGCAAACAACTGCAGAATACTCCTAAAGTATCCAAACTAAACCGCTTGAGCTCTAGCACTTCAACACTGATTCAAGAATACCTAAAATAGGCTCCACACCCCAACAGATACACCTTAAGAGAACTCCCTCAGGGTTTTTCCAAGCCAACCCATAATCAGTGATGATATATTTTTGGGAATCCAATCTAAGTGCTCTCTTTTGATTTTTGCTTAAATACTCAGGGCATTGTAGATGTTTGAGATAAAAAATAATATCCTTGTACCATTCAGAATTTATTAATTTCTCAAGAATATTCAGCCTTTCTTCATCAACCTCATTTATCTCAACTATTTACAGATTGCTTTCTGTCATTAGCTTTGCAGGCCCAAACCTCTAACCAATTTTGTAGTTTGGATGTCCATGTCATATTCTTGCAACTTATTTTCCCATCGGCATCTCTTACTGGAAATTTCCATTTCTGACAGGATATCCTTGACCATAGTATGAGGGACATAAGCTATGACTTTAGAACTTAAAATATATGGCCTAAATATTTTTGTGGCTCTGACCAAAGAAAAGGCATGTTTCTCCATGATAGTATACTTCAAATCTGCCCCTTGTAATGCTTTACTAAAGAAAGCAATTGGCCTTTCATCTCCTTCATCATCCTTCTATAGTAGCACAAATGCAATGGTATTCTTAGAAGCAAAGGAAAACATTTGGAAGGCCTTTTTGTAATCAAGAGCTACTAAAACAGGGGCATTTTTCAATGCTTCCTTGATCCCAGTAAAGGCTTGAATAGTTTCTTCTTCCCATTTGATACTTTGATCCTTCTTCAACATACTAGTGATTGGGATAGTCAATTCAGCAAAGTTGGAAATAAATCTCCTAATAAAATTTATCTTCCCAAAAAAGGATTGAATTCCCTTTTTGGTTCTTGGAATAGGAACTTTGCTAATGGCTTCCACTCTCTCAGGATCAATCATGACCCCTTATTTTGATACAATATGTCCAAGAAACTTATCCTTTTGAACCCCAAAATGACATTTCTTAGGGTTCAGTGAGATACCATATTCCCTGCATCTTAACAACATCTTTTCTAAATGTTGCAGGTGATCACTTCTCTTCCTTGAAAAAATTGTCACATCGTCCTGATACATAGTAATGAAGTCGTTTATATATCCTGAGAATGCTACATCCATTGCTCTTTGAAACGTGGATCCAACATTCATCAGGCCAAATGGCATTCTCACGTACACATAGGTACCCCATGGGGTAGTGAAAGTAGTTTTAATTCTCTCTGATTGCTTCACAACCACTTGGTTATACCCAGAAAAACCATCCAAAGTAGATAACAAATCTGAACCTGTAACCAATTGCAACATGTTATCCATATTTGGCAAGGGATATTTGTCCTTAATTGATGCTTTATTTAAATTTCTAAAGTCAACACACAATCTTATGTCTCCGTTCTTCTTTCGAACAGGTACCAAGTTCACCACCCATGAAGAGTACCTCATAGGTTGTATGATTCCTCCATCCCTTAACTTTTTCAACTCTTCTTGCATTTTTAGGGAAAGGAGTGGATTAATTGGTCTTTTCTTTTTCCTAAATGGCTTGGCATTAGCCTCCAGGGGTATCTCGTGCTGAAAAAGGTCTTCCCTATATGCTTTCAATTCTGAATACGACCATGCCAAGCAGTCCTGGTACTTTTTTAACAACTAGACATATGCTTGCTTTTCCTCTCTATCCAAGTTGCTACCTAACCATATTTTCCAAGGTTTATCCTTTGTGCCTAGGTTATGTTCTTCAACATCTCTCAAGGCTGACATGTGTCTATTAACAATGCGGTCAGCATTATCAAAATTTGATTCAGTGCAACCAAACCTCTAGGAATAGTATTGGTTTTCAATTGAATAATGTCTTTACCAAATAAGGTCTCTTTTCCTTCACTTGCACAAACCATTGGTTCCCATTCCATACTTTGATTGGTAAATTCTCCTTTATTTTGTAAAAACCTTTGGACCTAGGCATCATCTTCAAAACTTGCCAATGCTTGATATTATCAGGGACAGATGGCCTGGTCAATATTTCAATATCATATTCACAATAGGGGATATTATATAATTCTCAAAACTAGATCCTAATATTGCTGATTTATCTCGCTACAGATTGTATTTCTAATCATGGTGTATTATATTGAAAGAATCAAACATTTCAATTAAGTCCCAAACTGCATGCTTATATTGCTTCATTCTTTGATTTTTTGTTGCATACAACTTTCTAACTTGTTTGACTATCAAATTTGAATCCCCTTTAACAATAATATCTCTGACACCATACTTCCAAGCAATCCTTAAACCCAAGAGCAAGTGCTTCGTACTCTGTAATATTATTTGTGCACTCAAAATTAAGTTTAAAAGAAAAGTTAAACTCCTCATGGCTTGGAGATATCAAGACAACACCAGCACCATTACCAGATCTAGAACAAGCCCCATCAAACATTAGAGTCCAGGGAAAACCAACCTACTCAAGATACTTGCACTCATCAATTTTATGCTCCTTAAAATCAGCATAACCCACAAAGTTATCAACATCAACGTCTGTGTATAATACTTCATAAGAAGCATTGTTAGGGTCCTTAATGAGGTGTAACATTTTCTTCTCACCATAAAACTTCACAAGGTTTCCCTCAATTGGTATGGTTACAAATGACATGTCCATTTGTACACTTCCACCTACACTAGCTACCCATTTTCTAGACAATAACATTCCCCACTTAGCAGGACAGTCCACAATAACTACATTCATGGTTAAGCATTTTCCTGGATAAGCTACTAGTTGCACTACCAATCCTTTGACATATCCAATTATTGGCACTTCTCTTGAATCCATAGCAGTACACTTCCCAAAATATTACTTTGATATTTAACTCGTTCATTACCTCAAGAGGCATTACATTACATGAGGCTCCTGAATCAAACATACAATTATGTACCAACCTATCCTTAATAATTAAAGTGGTATAAAATGGATCCACATCAAGCTGAGATTCAACTAGAGATGTACCCAAATATACCTCAGGTGATTCACCTAGTTCCTCCAATGCTTGTGGTACTTCTAATTCTACAATAATAGGAGGAATCTCTACATTGTTTACACTTTTTCCCTGGGTAATCTTTTCTTCCTTAAATCCCAAATATTCAAATGCCCTTTTCCTATGCTCAGGGATCCTGAGTAATTCAAAAATGGGAATAGTAACCTTGATCTGACTCAATATTTGGGCTATGTCACAAGGAATATATTTGGGTAGGACAATATTAGGAGGAAGATTCACAATTTCTTCTGATAGTATAGGAGTTTTCACAATCTGGGCATGGGCAAGAGTACAAGTTTTATTTGGGGTAATTAGGCCTTTGCCAAATGTATCTTTCTTAGGGGTTTCCTTCGGGATATTGGTAAGAACTGGAATTTTTGGCTTGGTTTGTGGCCCTCCCCTTTGACAACCTTACTTCTAGTATTATATTCTTTCTCCTAAGCAACTACTACATTCATCAACAGAGTTTCTTGTCCTCTTCGGAAGGGATTCCTCCATCATACTTTTTAATCATCAAGGCCCTTAAGTATTCAAAATCATGATTAGGAAAATCAAATGCTTGTACCATATCAATTTCAAAAGTATTAATAGGAGGAAGAGGTAATACCTAGTGAACACAATCCCAAAAAATTTCAACAGTTTTGGAACTTATCAATTTAGTTGAGGTTGCCCCTTGCTGTGAGTTCTCAGGGCACTCCATCATACACACATCACCATATGCCTCATCATCATTTGTTTCCTCAACTTCCTTATCTACATCACATGGGGAATGTGGTAAGAAACACCTATCACACCACTCAATAACATTGGCCTCTTCTACGGTAGCAATCCTAGCAGTCAAAGGATCAGGAACCAATCTATTTTCCTGGGTTGAGGTTGTTTATTTCCTGATCCCATGGGCCCTTTCCCTCTATCATCTGATCTGTGATCACCTCTAGGATGATTTCCAAATATCTCTTGACCATGTGGCTTGTGTTGACCCTGGGAACTTTGTCCTATCCCTTTTTCTGCTCTGGCCAATTTGTAGGATATCTCTTTAACCGCTCCGGCCAAAGTCTTCACAACCTCTTCTAGATCCACAACTTTGTTTGACTGAGGCCTCTCAGGATTGATTAACTTGACACCCTCTCTCTTAGGAGGCTTTCTAACTGCCTTGATGTTGTTTTCTATTTGTAAGGCCATGGTGAAATCCTGGCTCAATGTTCCTGGTTCTTATCTCTCAAGTAATAAACAACCTTTTTATCAAAAATGTCAAAATATTTTATCAAATAGGACTCATCACTTGGCCTTAGGATTATAGGTAACCTATTCAAGGTTTTTTTTAAATCTTAGACATATTCATTTGGATTCTTCTTTATATTTTAAAACTTAGATAGAATGAACCTGGGATCAATCTTATCCCCATATTACTGTCTAAAGGCATTTTTCATCTCGGTCCATGAGTCTATTGAATTATCTAGTAAAGACTTGTACCAATCATGTGCATCCTCTTCAAGAGTATGAATGAACAACTTTATATACATGTCTTCAAACTCAATTTCAAAATCTTCCATCATATTGACAAAGAGTCTTAAATGCTAGTCACCAGTGATGGCGTTATTCCCTTGAAATTTTGGCAACCTATTTCTGACATCTTGTGGCACCATATTAGGATATCCAACCATACCTTTGAAATTTATTGGTCCAAAAGTATTGACAACAAAAGGAGGTCTAGGTGGAGGCTGAGCCATATTGCCTTGAGGAGGTGATCTTGTAGGAGAATCAAAATGATAAGGGACGAGGGGTATTTGGAGCACAGGAGTATAACTCTCAAAGTAAATATCCTCTAATGACTCAGTTTCTTGGAAAACCCTATCAACCTTGGAAGAAACAGGGAAAAAATGAGAGGCACGCTTTTTAGACACAAATGATGGCCCCTCTCCAGTCGGGAATTTAAATTTACACAAGGAATACTTGGTTCAGAATCACTTGAAGATGTATGGTAATCTTCAACCACATGTTGATCACCTTTCAAAACTGATATCTCCTTTCTTGATTCTTGATTTCCAACCACTTTCCAGACTTATTTTCCTTCTGAATTTTCTTTTCCTAGTTCTGGAAATAACTTTTTAGTAGGATCCCTAGTGAAGAAAGACCTTCTTCCCTCTAGCTTTGCAAATATTAATGACAAATTTCACTTGACATAGGTTAAGACACTAGTAATCATCAAAATTTTAAACCAATTGAGTCACCACCAAGGATTCTCACCTTAGATGTGCAAATGCACTATAAGTAGTTTGTCAAATGTCTATCAATACTTAATTTATGCAAATCTTAGCAGATCCGACCTTCCTTTACCCACATTTATCACTATTGATGCAAATTTAGTACAATAACCGCTAGAAACTGGAAATATTACACAATGAACTTGTGATCTTGCACAAATCTTACAAATCTCAACAAAGGATGACGTTTAAACAATGTATTTGTACTTAAATCATGTAAGAAACATTACTAGGGTTGGTATGTGTATGCATTTGTAAAAAATACTCCCTGGAAGTGGCACTAGATCGGTGTTGGTACCCAAATTGATTCTCCTTTGCGACCGAGAAGCACCATAGTTTGAGCAAGATGCTTGGAGATAGATAAATCAAAGTGTGAGTCATTTTATATCCAGGGAAGGATTTAACTGATTCTTCATTCACTCAGGCCTAGAAGAAATGGATAACACTTTGTACAGGGTTTGACCGACCCTGAATACTTTAGGTTGTGCCTTTAACCAAGGTGAGAGGACCCATTTTGTAACCCGTATTGGTGGATAACATCTGTAGATTTATAGTATTTTTCTTTCCTTTCACAAAATTAAGAGGAGATCTTGAGAAGGTATGGTCAATACAACATAGTCTAACTCTCACAAGTTGTCACTTTAGAGGACGAAGAAACCTTCTAAACAAAATCTAGGTTACTAAAGGCAATGGTAAAACTGATTGCTCCTGCATATTGAGGTAAGGGATGGGTAAATCAATGAATTCCCTCAGCATTTATGAAGCAGAGACAGTGCAAGCAGGGGTAGTTCATGTATGGTTCATCTTTGAATATGTATTTTATGGTTGGGAAGTTAAGAAGGATAAAGTTGATTATACCAAATATCTAAGAACTTTAAACAAATGTTAGCATATCCACAAGGAAAAAAGACGAATAGCTTCAAATAGTCAAGATGAACATTCAACTAGAAAATTATGCATCTATGAAGTCTCAAAGACGCACAACTTCACACATTATTCAAGGTTTTAACATAAGAAATCATGTTAAAGACACGGTTAAACTTTAGAAAACCCCTATTATATCACGCTCATGATACACTCATAAACTGAAAAACAATCTATATCACGAAAATGAAAGTAGCGTGAATTTAAATCGCTTATTGCATCATGAAATGAAAGCTCTCTTCATAATGTAATTGTAAATGCCACAATACTTTTCACGAGGATGAGATTTTGTGTGATTTCAAAAGGATTCTTAATCTAAGACTACAACAGGCACATAGATAACTATTTGAAAATATCTCAAGATGACAATAGACATGACATAGTTCATGATTTACACAAATTACTCAAGGTTTCTCAAATTTGATTAACAAGGGAAAGTTTGTTTACAATGTCAAAGTTATTTCAATGGTTGTACATCTGCACCCATCTTGAAATGATCAATTTTGAAAGGCACACAAGAAATAACTAGTTTCTCAAAAAAATTCCCAGAAAATGGTTTCTCTCGGCTCTTCTCTCCTTTTTTCTCTCTGACTAAATTTCAGAAAAAATTAACCCCCTTTCCTACCATGGCTTTTACATACTTTTATATCACTCTCTTTACTTCAAAGCTTTTCCCCCAAAAACAAGAATATTCCAAGGAATACTTTGTTCGTTACAAAAATGTTCTAGAAAATGATATTTATGAACTTCATCCCGTACTTCTAGGTGTACGAAACATGAGTCTTTTTGATGTATTCCATCTGTGTCTGACTAAGACATCCGGTCTTCACTTTTGGCAGGTTATTTGAAACGTTCCTTCTAATTTTGATTAACAATAATTTCAGATTGATCACTAAGCGTCTCCATATGATTTTTGACATGATGCACACTTACGCTCATTTCTTGAAATCCTTCTTGGGATCAGCACACTTCACTTCACATCTTATTGGTTTAAATGCCATACATGATGTTTGTCAAATCATCATAATTTACTAGTTATGCTCATTTATACTTTCCTTCAGTTTTTAATTTTCCTTAGTGTGAACTAAGAAATATCCTTCTCATCTCAAGGGAAATATTTTTCCAGACCAGAGATATGTGTCACCTTCAGGCTATAAATCTCAACCCTACCCTCTTGTAATTATGTATCTCTTTCCTAATTTTGGGTATAGCAAAATCTTTACCAGAAAAATGGCAAAGACACTTGTGGCACATAACTTGAAAGAAATCTCTTTGGAAGATATGAATCAAATCTTTGATCTGAATGGCCCAAACAAGGCCTTTTTTAGGGCCTTGTTTGAAGTGGAATGCACATGAGATACAAAAGTACCTCTGACATATCAACGATTCCGCTTAATGCTTTTAACCAGGATAATCAGGATCAATCCTGTATTTGCATCTTTCCAATTCATGTATTTCCATCTTTTTAGATGGGAGCATATGAAAACACTGAGGATTTAAAAAGATACTAGGTTGAGAGGAGGCCTTAGGTCTCTGGGAAAACCAATTTTCAATGGCCCTTCTTATGTAACGAGGAATTTTCATCAAAATAAATTCCTAAGGAATCATACATATTGTATGACAAAACCTCCATTGATACAATGCCTGCCATTTCCAACAAAGTGAATGAGTTGGAGAAGAGGATTCATTCCTTGGAAAAGAAATAGGAAGAAAATGTGCCTCTGCCAGTCCAACAGCAACACTTCCTTCGGGCAAGAGGAAGGGAGAAACACAAACTCATTCTCCAGTCATCATCTCGGATGGAGAAGAAGACCAATCTATTTCTGCTTGCCGCTCAAGGGAAACACTTTCTTCATCTCGGGATAGCAAAGGAAGGTTTACAACTCGGCTATCCACACATTTGATGCATTGTGCCCCTCGTTGTGAGTGGGAATTTTAAGGACCTCATCCAATTCCTTCTCCCAGGGAAATGTAACTATCAAAATTACTAGAACTGGAAAATGAGGATATTTTTTTTTAAACATACATAAAATAGATTACACAGCTACAATCATTTGATTTGTTTAATCAAATTATTTAAACCAAATTTGTTCTTTGGATCATCCGATAACATCCGTGTAAGCCATGTGCGGTGAGAAGGGTGTATCTAGATCTCCATGATCTCCCTTCGCCACTACTTCAAGTGAAAATGCTTACTATATTTTTGGCTCAACATTTTTCAGGTCATGGGAATCATGTGAAAGTCCTTGGGTCTACCACAAAGCTAGTTTTCCAACTTCATATTTTGGTATCCGATAATTTCTAAACTCATGTTCAAAGTGTTCAATTTCCCAAGATCGGAGTTATTAGAAATTTTAATTTAATTAGAGGACTAGGTGATCAAACAATCACAACCATCAATGCATTACTTTGGCCAAAGTTTTCCGTCATGCAAAGTTATAGCTAAACTCAAGACAACACACTAGTCTTATCATTTTAAGTCTTCTGCCACCTCACAACTATCCCTTTTATAGTTATCAAGATCTTATAGTTTGTATTTACTTTGTTTCCAATTTAACCTATCTTGTAAGATTTTATATCAAGATAAATGCCGAAGACCAACTAGTATCATCGTGAGATAAGCTACGTTCGTTCTGTTTGAAATGTTTCTATTTTAGGATTTCACATGTAATTATCCCTTAATATGCCTAATGGATATTTTCATCTATTTATCTCCCCATTTAGTTTCTCTTTTTCGATGCTTGGTTTTTAACCTTAAATTAGCTTTTACAACGATATTTGTTCCATTCTCTATATAATAGGATTTACAATCTTATCATATTAATACCAAGTTTCTTGAAAGGCCGAATTAAATATAGATTAAACCATGTATATTTAATTATTCCTTCGATTAGCTATGCCACTAAATAGCTTTTTTAATTTAGAAATTAAAGACAATTGATTGTTACAATAATTGCCCAACTATTGGTTTCATACATTGACAAATATCAAATAAATAAATTTAACAATTTATGATAAGTAAGATTTCTTACTTCTAGTATTTATCATTTACTCATAATGAGATATTATTACATACAAGGTAATCATCTCTTTATTAAAATCATAAATTACATATGTCGTTAAGGCGAAATATATAACTATTACAGTAACTCTCACATAGTGAGGTTTGAATATTAACAATGGGTCCAAGATCCCAATAAATTTAGTCAAAATTATGGGATATCATCCTTCTACAAATTGAAATCCAAGTATCTCATTTAGATCCATGCTACGATAAAACTTCACAAGACATGAGTTTCCGCATATCCAAACGTGACGGCTAATTGTCTTACAAGACTGGAGTAGTGGTATGTTGTCAATTCAAAATGAACTGGCATGAATATTGCCTCCATTTTCTGATGTAATTATTTAATAAAATATGAAATGATATACATGTTATTTTATCAACAAATGTGTGGTAATACAGCGGAGAATGTATTATTACATGTTTTTCATCAAGATAAAACTATGGATGTACACAAATAGAACAACGGATTTCTATTTCAACAATCATGTTTCACTCTAATCACAAGAATCAAGACATAAACAAATCCTAATCATTCAACATCCGAATTCTAATTAAACCACAAGCAAATCATGCTTCACATGGTATGATTCAACTATTATTTTTCTTACCTTCCAATCAACAAACAACTTAACAAAACTATCTAAAATCATCATTTCCAAATACCAATTAGACATATTCCCTCTAGGTAATGAGCAGCTCTATAAAACACACAATAAATTTATTTCAAACAATCAAAATACATTTATATATATTTATAGGAACAGTCCAACTAAACAGTGTAAAAACACCTCTATTAAATCATTTTAACATGTTCTTTTAGGTAACCGACAGATCAACAAAACAAATTAACCCACATACCACAAGATGATAATTTTGAAGTCTATTTGCATAGAATAACAACAATAAGTTTCTAACACTTCCAGTAATGAAATCCTTTAAGAAAAACTAAGTCATCTTACATAGACTGTTAACACTAATTTATTTTTCAATCAAGTAATAAAATTATACCTACAAGCAAATCAACTTGTACATATCCAAATCAGTTTGTTCCAACATTAATTTCTTTTCTGTTTAGAAATTATTAGAATCCGAAAGCAAATATATCAGGCAAAATGATAAAATACCTGGTAAAAACATTTTTCACACTACCCAGAAATCGATTTGCTCATACAAATAAATTATTGTTTGATTGTAATAAAACCCAGAGGCAAAAATCAATTTGGGGTTTCTAGAAATCAAAAATAGAAAATAATATAAAATAAAAATTGATTAGGAACACCCATCTGCGTTTTTTTCTAGGTTTAGCTAAAACCACACAAAGGAAACTTAAGAGAATATGTAATCCATCAATTTCCTTTTTAAAATTCATTTCCAAGCAATTAAATCAGAAGTTGTCCACAAATTCATTTAATTGCCATTTAAAACAGAATGTGTATTTCCTCATTATTTACAAATAATGTTGCAGAGAAGGGAGAAGATATTCATGCCTGAAGTAAACCCAGAATCAGCAACCTCTTACTCTTCCCGCTCCAACAAGTTGAATCCTTCTTTCCTCCAAAACTCATGCAGGTATTCCAAAAGAGAAAAATGAAAACAGACAAAGGAGAAATAAAAGAAAATATAATGAAGAAACTATACTATAATGAAGAATTTTCGGGCTTCCAAATATTGCTTCATGCATCAATGCATGCCACATACTTGGTGTCAAATGAAGGCATGTCCCTTTCAAAACTCTGATTTTAAATATTAAAATATTACTATTATTATTATTTTTAACTTTTGATTTGCATGCCAAATCCTTTTAGTATTTAAATATATAATTTCACAAATTAATAATGCATTTTTTAATTTTTATTTTAATTGATACCTAACTTTAATGGTAAAATTAATCATCATAATATAAGTCCACATATTGCCAACAATATGTTATTGTAATAATTATTCAAATTCCCATGTTCCATATAAAACATTCAAACAAATGAAAATCACCAAGTCCGTAAATAATAATTTGAATATTCTCATAAATATGGTTTGATATAGCATTGTCAAATAAAAAAGAGGGGGTATTTATCACGGTTATTGCAAAAGTTGAACAAAACAAAAGATGACCAAACTGATTAAAATAAAATAACCGAAAGATTCACTATCATTTATGAGCCATTTAACCTATGATTAAGGCCTAATCATGTTTTAGGAAGGATCATCAAGGTGGGTGCGGCCCTGTGGGATTATTCGTTCCGCAATGTCATGCCGTGCAATAGAAGCTATGGGTCATAGACAACGAATCACATGAATTTTATACCCAATGATGATCTCGACTAATCCTGTTTAGACTTAACCGTAGTTAATTTAACTTAAAAGAAATTTGGGATGTTACATACTCCACCCCTTAGAATAATCATCGTCTCGATGATTTCAGGATAAATAGAAAAACTAACCCCATCATTCATTTGTTGCATTAATATATTTCAAATGAGCTTAAAATTTGTATCAATATCATTTCAATTGAATCATAAAGGTCACAACATCCCTTATATATCTAAAAATCAGTCACATTATCTCGTAGACATAACACATTACTACTTAAACAACATATTTTCTGGTTTCAATACAAAATCTTCAACAAGTAACTATTCATCAAAAAGTACCTTAGTTCCAATATTCGGTTGTAAGCTTATCTACAGGATTTTCTCGATTTACCTCTTTACTGTAAAAACTGAATTTAGCAATATAACAAAAATATATTCTTAAAAATCAATCAAACAGATGTGGAAAAGTAGTCGGATGTCTTCCATATTCTCCCAAGTGGCACTTTCTTTAGAATATTGGTCCCACTGGACCTTACATAGTGAAACCTCACGGTTTTTCAAGTGCTGACTTGCGGGTTTCAGTATCCTTATAGGCTCAACCGTGATTACCCCTGGATCCGAACCCGTAATGAATCTCAATTAAGTACATGTGTTAAATTAGGTGCATATTTCTTAAGCAAGGAAACATGAAATACATTATGCATCCTAGATAGAGCGGAGGCGGTGCTAGCTTGTAGGCTACTGGTCCAACAACCTCTACGACTTATAATGGTCCTACAAACCTAGGAGATAGTTTGGTCGTGACCAAACGAAATGGAACTCTTTTAGGTTTGACCCTTGTTATCCTGTACAATTGACAAGAGCAAATTTGTAGGTAACCATACCAAAATTCCCATTTTGGTCCCCGTTGAGGTCCCTTAACGTTCGGAATGGCATAAAATCCCTTTCTAAAAAATCTAGTTATTAGAACTTGGTCATTTTCAGCCTTTTTGGGCTGGGCACGATTTTCATTCGTGTTACATCAACCAAAAGCTGTGCCCCTCCTTTCCTTTAGTGCATTCTAGGAGTGTCAACATCCAAAATCTTGCACCTCTCAAAGGTGTGCCAAGGCGCAAACACCATCTTGTTATCACTCTCTAAAGTGCGATGTGGGTGCTGAAAACATAGTGTCAACACTCCAAATGTTGCGCCTCTCAAAGTTGTGCCATGGCGTAAATCTCTTCATGTTGACATCCACTTAAGTGCGCCATACGAAAAGTTGGTGGTGCATTTATTGCACCTTTTACTATATATAGGCGCGTCACCTGTCATTTTCACAATTGAAAAAATGTGAAAATTTATTCCTCTATGCTTGTCAACGTTCTTGTCAGCCCCGCGTGTTGCCATTTTTCATGTTCATGGACCCCGCATCGTCTCCTTTATCATTATATATTCCGGTAAGTGGCCCTTGCCCTTCTTGTGGATTTTTGTGGTTTTTATGTTGGTTTAGGTGATTAGGATTGTTAAAAATAACAATGAACCTAAGAAGATAACACAATCCCAACCCATTTTATCTTACCCACCTGCAAGCCATTTTTCACTCTCCTTCCAGATCTGCTAATCTGGAAGGCTCTGCCTCATAATGGACCCATGTCCCTTTTCTCCTCTATCCCCTGCTTTGCCAAGGTTAACCCCTTGCTATCAAAGTCTGAGTTGAGAGAGTAAAAACCACAAAATGAAGAAAATCAACTGTTGTCTTCCAAACAAAGTGCAATTTTCATACATGCCGCATCAAAAAATTCACGCCCCTTTGGCACATTGTGAACTCGCGTAATGTGAAGCCTTTACCGCACCTTGTGAAAAACTACAAAAATTCCTAAGGTGCAATCGCAAGTGCACCCACGATGAGCAAGAACACTTCATGCTATGCAAACCCTTCCTGCAATGCGAAGCTTAACCCCTTGGCACACCTCACCTTGATGTTACATCTTTTGCATCTCGCACTTGGCGCACCATAAACACTCTGTAACACTAATCATATTTGCACCCCACTAAAAGACTTCCAATGGCGCAAGCGCACATCCCTTGACACCAACATATGAATGTTGTGTGTAGCCTTTCGTGCCCCACGCGCCCCTTTTGGCATTGTTTTCTCCCATGCAACACTTTCCCAAAGTGTGCCTTGCTTTTCTAAGTCCCTACAGCCTGCAATAAAGTTGCGCCTTGCACCCAGAGGCTCATAAATTGCTAACTTTTCATTCTGTAAGCTTTTATGGATGACTTAACAACTAACATGGCTCTTCTATGATGGACTTCCCTGATTCTTCTCTCAGATCAATAGCTAAACTCAGATCCACACATGTCTTCATCGAGTAAGAAGCCAACTAAGTCCAAGGGTAAAGCCAAGCTAACAAAGCAAGAAATGAAATATAAATACCAAAGGGTCAGGATGCCTGAATCTCTTGCAGAATGTGATCTTGATATCAGAGATTCAAAACTCGGGCACATTGACATGGAAGGCTTCTGGGCCAAAACCAAGAAGGTCACACACAGCCCATGGATGGATAAATTGGTTGGCAGTGGTCTGCACTTTGCTGCAGGGATCCCAGTGAGCGCAATCAACAATGAATTTATGATGTTGGTGGGCCATTGTTACAATAAGGACACAAGATGTGTCAAAAATGAGAAGGGTGAGGTGATAATCAACCTCACGGCCCGATATTTTGAGATCATGTTGGGTATCCCTCACCACCAACATTTTTTGATAGTGAGCCAGGAGGATTGCATGAAGACATGGACTGAAAATGAAGACAAATGTATGCAGTTAATGAATGAGGTGTACCTCAAAAATAAGAAGGTGACAAGCAGGTGGCCATAAGTCATTCATCGCAGTGACTTTTCAGAGGAGCTGAGTGACACAATCACCTTCCTGAGTAGGGTGTTTGGGCTCCCGATGCCCATTACTTTCAAAAGTGGATGCTCAGGTATTTAGAAACAATGAATAAAAATGTTCCGATAAGTGTTTTGAATGGGGAGAGATTATCAGCAGCACAATCTCGGAGCAGCTTCAACAATTGGGAGGTTCTATATGAACTCCTATGTAGTATATGTTGCTATTGCCTCAGAGAGGGACTACCCAGCATTGAATCGGTATGGGGTATGGCCCCATGTCAAAATATACGAGTACTATCTAGAGTTAAGACTGGAGAACAACATAGCCCAATTTAGTAAAATCAACGATGTCTTCTTCTATGGTGTCATCTACCTCTTAAGGCCCAACATGACTTACGGTCGGATGACCAAAAGCATGGTCACCACCACAGAGAAGTGGGGAGTGTTATTCACGTAATTCCCCACTTTCACCTATCTCAGAGCTGCCAATTTCTTGGGAGAGCCCACCAAATTGCCAAGGTATGCGGGACCCAAACTGATCCTATTAGAGATGCCTAGACAGCTTATCACATACCATGAGAAGTGTTTAAAAAGAAGAAGCATGGAACTTCATTCCACCTCATAGTGGGAAGGTACACCTGCACTTCACAGAGAAAATCTTGGGAGATGTTTACAGAGCTTGAATTGCTCAATTTGAAGCATAATTTCCTGGCAAGGCCAACCTTTGATCCTCATGATTTCCTTCCAAGGGAAAAGATCGATCCAATTCACGTCCCTCAGATTGAAGATATCTACATCGATCTATATCATGAAGTCAAGCTCAGACGAAAGGATCACTCCCACCTGGCCCTGACAAAGATCATTCAATATGGTGTGGCTATCATCCCAAAGGATTTCTAAGCAACTGATCAAGAATTTGATCAAGTTTATCTAGACACGGATGGGGACAATTGGTCATTTTCTGAAATTGATAGAAACAAGGCCCCTCAGACTATTGAGGAAAGGGTCAAAGGCACTCTACAACGCACCGAGCATTGGTGCAAGAAAAATGGTATCATCTACCTTGGGGTAGACTTTACCACATCTCCCTTGGGCGATGCACCCACTAGGCCGAAACACTTGCCTAAAGGCAAAGGAAAAGATATAGAAGGAGAGGCAAGCACTACTCAGAAAGAAGTCCCTGAAAGCCCTCCTTCCACCATCGAGGAACAAGTTGTGGACTTAGTGTCCCCAAGAAGAGAAGAAGCAGCCAATGCTCCAATAGACACATCCACTCAGGATGTTGTCACATCTACAACCGGCGAAGTATCAACCGTTCCCTCTCTCTCCTCCTTCCCCTCCTCATGCCGCTCAACCAACCACTCCTTTGGTTGCATCTTCTTCCCGTCTTCTACCATACCCCCTTCCTCTTCCTCCATCTTCTCTTCCCTCACGGATCTGTCCCCCAACATTTCTTCCCTCATCTCACAGATCCCTTCCACCCCCATAGTTCCCTCTCTTGCAGTGACTCCTAACCATGTGAGTGTTGGAGTGTTGGCTTCTTTCTCAATTCCACCACCAAGTGTCTCGACACATTTCCCGTGTCCACTACATTTGCTCCTTCTTCCACCCCCGTTTCCTCCTCTTCCTCTGGTCCCACTCCCTTAAGTCCAAAATGGATCTCCAAACACCTAGGCTAGCACAAGAGGAAATTCCCTATTGCACCTATGGACTTCTCTGTTATTCTGGCTAAAGGGCCTAAGAAGCAAAAGGCTATAACCCACTTCTCTCAAAGCACTTCAGGTGAAAGGGTTATGGAGATCATGTACCCTAATCTCACAAAGAAGAAAGAAGATCTATCTCCTATAGATTTTACAGTGACTCAGGTCACAATGGGAACATCATTAGAGAGCCTGTAAGGAGAGGCCTTATCTATAGTGGATGCCCTTTGCAAGAAGATTCAAGAAGCAAAGGAAGAGAAGAGAATATTAAAAGAGCAAAACAAGCATCTTCTCCAAGCCCTGCAAAAGATGGGCAATGCCCCTCCTATGACTATCGCCAACCCTCCTAAAGTTCTTAGTTAGGAGAAGATAAACAAGTACGCCAAGATCGGTGACCACGATGTAGCAATGTCTGCCTGAGAGAGAAGATCCTCAAAGATAGTGAGGAAGTGATTACAAAGTTCACAAAGCTCTATCAAAATATAGATCAAGTGAACAAGGAACTCCAAGGCAATAGCAAGGCCTATCTCTGAAGATTTGGACCATGCCAAGTTGCAACACGAGACGTTCTAGAGATGTTCAATTGCCTAGTCAATGACTTGGTGAAATTTGGCGTCTTTGATCACCCGCGAGTACCCAACAAAGTCCTTGCTGCTTTAGACTATCGGGTTGACCAAATGGAGTTTTTCTTAGAAAAGATAGACAAAATCAAGGAGGAATCCTAAATGCCATGCATCAAATGGAGTAGATCATCTTAAGAATGTCTCCAGGGTTGCTCGGTGTAGTGTACACCTTGAGGAAGGTAGATGATACTATTCAGATTTTCAAGGAAATCGCGTCATAGGGTTTAGCATCAGAGGCCACTTTTGATATAGAATCTATCAATAACCTTCTGGCCTGCCACGACTTTGTTGGATACCTGATGGAGGTAGGCAATGAATACTTCAAACTCTCGAAAATACTCAGAGATGAATGAGTAACTTGCGAAGTCATTAGGGATCACACCAAGGGTCCCGCTCAGGAACAACTTCAAGCGATGGTCAGCAAGTTCATGGAGTATCGAGCTTAGTTTCACATTACCTCACCTGAGAAGAAGCAAGACACTCCTTTCAAACCAAGGGATGATGAAGAATAGGCTCCTTCCTCCTGGGATAAATCTCATTTTTGTAAAATTATTTAAAATTATGTTGGCACAAATGATGACATCATCCATGTTGCACCATGGGATGTTGTCATCCACAAAATTTCCCCAAAGTCAACATTTGACTTTTAAATATTTTATAGATATTTTGTAAATAGTTGTTGGCTCCTTTTTGTCTTCTTTCTCCTTCTCCTTCTATAAATACTTGGATACTTGTAGTATTCAAGGGTGAGCAAATTTGTATGAAAAATAGAAGTGAGGAGAGAAAGACTTTGAGCTTTCTTGTAACAGAACAAATATTAATACAAAAATTGAGACTTTGTGCTAAATTTCTGTGTTATGTGTTAGATCTTTCTTAAGTTAGATCTGCATGCTTATTTTGTTGGATTCAACTATGCTTTTGTCATTTGTTTATCAGTATTGCTTTGTTTGTTTATGTGAGTAAGTTTGGCTTTGTTTACTACCGGCCCAAAACATAAACCCTCTGACCTTTCTACTTTGGAATTCATTTCTTTTCTCCCTTCAGATCCATCTTTCTTCTATTCCTTCCTTCATTCCTTTATGTTCTTCATCGGAACTAACTCTACTGGGATGATATCCCAAAACCACCCTCGAAGGCGACATCTGTAATACTTGCACTGATTCATCTTTGGTAGAATAGCAATAAACCGGCCGCTTTGCTATCTCAAAGAGGGGCTATGCCCTACACACTGTTGGCCTGTCTATCCATAGATCTTCCCACCCAATAGATTTTTAGACCAACAGTTTTTGGTGACTCCACTAGGGAAAGAACCAAATCTATGTGAGTGTTATGTCAGCTAAAAGACACCAACAGTTTTTAAAGCTGCTGGGGAGACTAAGAAAATAGATAAAACTGTAAAAATCACTACCTGTTTGCAAATCTTAACTCTTTGTTTAAAATCCAAAAATTTTGCAAAAGTGATCCAAACTGAAAATTTTCTTAAGAGATCCATAGATCTGGACTAGTTAGAAACCTTTAGTTCACTGAGTTTTTATAAAAATCTCTGTATTTTCATAGATCTGAGATTCTGATAGTTTTACAAATATTTTCAAACCCTTGCAAAAATCAAATCTAAGATCTAAAAATCAGCTTACTAAGTTAACCATCATTTTATCCTCGCTAATCTTTGTCATTAAACCACAATCAGTTTTCAAAAGAGGGATAAAATTAAATATTTAGAAAAGTACATGCTGCTGATTTTTGTCAGAAAAATCAGAAAATCAGCAAGTACAAACAAAATGAGATTTTATAAACCTGCTCCAAATCACTACAGACCTGAACAGATACACTAGAGGGTGATTCATTTACCCATCGTAGGAGAGCTTGTGGAGAAGTTGATCCTATCTTTGATCTACTTCAGAGGCACAATTTAAGTATTACACTAGCACTCTTCATGTCGCTGAGTTCAACTGATCGGTCAGCCAGAAGTGCCTCGCCTCCATGAAAGAACCATTTTTCACAAGGAGCTTCCACATCAATTTGTAGTTCCTCTGTTACTAAGTGGAACCGCACTCCCATCTCGCGTCCTCTTTCCATCTTTTCAAATGGAAGTACCATGGGAAACGCTTATGGGACCTCTTGCATTGTTGCACTGTTCACGCACTCCCTCATGGAAATCGCAAGAATTTCCTAAGATTTGATGGGAGTGGAAATCAAAGCACGGATTCACATATATCTACATTCATCATGTCATGTAGTATCCTAGATGTGACCCATGAAGATGTGTCAGTACACCTCTTTCTAGAGACCTTGCAAGGACCCGCAGCAGAGTGGTTCCAACACTTACCAACTAGATCTATCACCAGTTGGGCCACATTACGAACTACATTTGAAGACAGGTATAATCCTTCAAAAGATGCATTTGCATTACTGTCAAATATTACTCACTTGAAGAAGGAGGCCAATGAAACCATGCACAATTTTATTGCCTATTTCAATTCACTGATTAACTGTGTGCCACCTGCCATGTTGCCAACACTAGAAAATCAAAAGTGTTTTTTTGTGAACGCCATGAGCTCAAGAGTAAGTTTCTTACTCTTACAAGAAAAAATCACCACCTTGGTCCTCACTCAAGCTGCGGCCATTCGGATAGAAGACAACCTACTTATATCTGGCAAGTTAAAATGAGAGCCGTCTAAACCTAAGGCTTCAACTCCTTCTCAAACCACTTCATCAGATCCAACATTCCAGAAGATGGCAAACGACTTGCTCGCATTAAAGAAGCAATTAGCTCAAGCTTCATCTACCACTCCGTACCGGGATATCCCACGGAGGAACTTCACTCCCAACAACGCCCCACAAAGGCGCGATGTTGCCGCTGCTCCAAGGTTAGCACTTGAGGCCCTCTCGGCTAATGCCTTGGTCAAGATCAAAGAAGATGAGAAAATTTATGAAGAACCTTCATCACAAGGTGAAGATGATCAAGATGTCGGTGAACTGACTGGTGACTCTACAATCGGGTATATGGAATTTGAAGATGAGGAGTCTGATGAAGAGGAAAGTACCCAAGGGTATGTAAGTGGATAGTCATATGCTATTTTTACCCACTCACAAGGAAAAGAAGAAGAAGTTGCTGCCAGGATACAAAAGGAGAAGGATGTGTCGAGCACACCTCCAACCATTGCTAAAAGAGGTAATCCTCTTCCTGCTCAACCTCCTATTAAACATTTTACGAAGAAATATTTTCCTCCCATCTCTCCTCCAAATCAGCCTTCTTTTGTTTCCATAAAGACTAGTAACCCTACCCTACCATCATGAAATGAAGGACTCATTCCTTCGTCAACGCAACCCTTGGTCACATTCGACATAGTCGATCATGCTAAAAAGACCAAGATTCAAATGTCTGAAGTTGAGTATCTTCAGTCTAACCTGAAGCAACTTGTAAGATTGATCGAATATATCCAAAGCCAAGCTATCATCCCCTCTCCTGTCCCCGAAAGGAATCCTTTCCACTCCTCCTGCATCTTGCATAAATGTTGCCTCGACTTCCACGTCAGGTAAAATTGAACCTTTTTATCTCTCCCTCCTAATCAATGGTCACAAACTAAGCAACTGCATAATTGATTCTGGGGCTTCCGATAATGTAATGCCGGTAAAGGTCACTCATGCTTTAGGCCTCACCCTTACCAAGCCTTTCGGTAGATGTTACTCCATGGAAACCAAACAGGTTCCATTAATTGGTTAGATCAAAGATGCACAGTTCGCATTTGTAGCGTTCCCAGAGAAAAGGGTAAAAATGACCATCCTCGTTGTTGATATCCCAGCAACATATGGAATTCTACTAGGGGAAGCTTTTGCAGAGAAGTTGGTGGAGAGATTCATATGGACTGGTCCAAAGCCAGAATTCCCATCAAAGGAGTAATGCAGACTTTGGAGCCTGAATCACAAAAGAAGTACCTGGTCACCAACTCTAATGACCCCAAAGCCAAAATTCTCTTTGAATCATTAGGGATGGGGAACTACTTCTTATCCACTGAGTCTGATAAAATGGATGTTCTCTTCAGGAGGAGGACATTAACAAGATATGGACACTGTAATTTGATGGTAGTTGTGCAACAAGTGGATGTGGCGCTGGAGCTGTCCTGATATCTCCTGAAGAGGAGATTTTTCCTCTTTCTTTCAAATTGTAGTTTTTCAATACAAACAATACCGCTAAGTATGAATCTTTGTTACTCGGTATGCAATCTACAAAGGAAAGAGGAATCAAGAATCTAAAAGTACAAGGTGATGCCAAACCGATCGTCAACGGGTAAAAGGAGTGTACTAAGTGAAAATGACAGACCGAGGCTCTACCACAATTCAAGTATGGGACAGCATTGAGGAATTTGACGCTTTCTCAATAAAGGCCATTCAAGAGCTCAAAATGACATGGCTAATTCCTTGGCCATCTCGGTGTCTCTTATGCTCACTCACCGGGGCTAAAAACAAACACATATACCATTGAGGTAGTCTTTTCCCAAGTGTACCAGGACAATTCTCAAGATTGGCGGGTATTCAACGATGAAAATCAGCTTGTTGCTTTTCTAGAAAAAGCGATAACTTCGATGAGCTTCATTTTTAGGGATCTACTTCGCATGTTGTGAATCTATCGTTGATCAAGCAAACGAATAAAAAGAAGGTGATGGCATATGTCAGCTCAAGGGAAATAAAATTCTAAAGGGTTTAGTCTCTCTGGAACGATTGTTTGACAAACATGATCATTTTGTTAAGAAGAAGTGACAAGATGATCCTAACTCCTCTCCAAAGACCGAATCTATCAACCTGGGTATTGTAGAAAATCCGTAGTTTGTGAACATCGGGAAATGTTGTACACCCAAAGAAAAGTGGAAGTTTGTCAAATTGTTGAAGAAGTATATGGACGTATTGGCATGGTCTTATGCCGATCTAAAGTCTTTCAAGCCTAAGGACGTTCAAAGCATGACATCCGTTAAAGGATGATGTCAAACCCTTTCGCCAGAAACAGAGGCATTACAATCCCAAGATCTCGGGTACCATCCAGGTGGAAATATAGAAAATGCTAGATGCAAGAATCATCTTTCCTATCCATCACAGTACCTAGGTCGCAAACATTATGCCCATACAAAATAAGAATGGTGAGATACACATATGCGTAGATTTTCACAATCTGAATCAGGTGTCCTTGAAGGACAATTACCCACTCCCCATAATGGATCAGTTCTGCAGGTAGTAACCGGTTCAGAGATGTTGTCCATGCTTGATGGTTTTTTGGGCTATAATCAGATTGAAGTCTCACTGAAGACCAATTCAAAATAGCATTCACTACTCCCTGGGGCACATTCACCTATAGTAGGATGCCTTTTGGCTTGACCAATGTTGGTGCCACCTTTCAGCAAGTGATGGACTTTGCATTCAAAGGTATGATGGGAAAATTCATTGTAGTTTATTTAGATGACTTAACTATGTTCTCTAAAAAGTGAAGTGATCATTGTGATCATTTGGAGAAAGTATTGATTAGATGCCGAGAACACGGGATTTCCCTAAATCTAAAAAAAGTTTGTTTTTGGGGTCACTGAAGGAAATTTGCTGGGACACGTTGTCAGCAAGGAAGGAAAAAAGATAGACGTCGAAAGGGTTAAGGCTATTCAGAGCCTTACCTTACCCACAAGCAAGACCGGTGTTCACTCCTTCGAAAGGTGAATTTTCTTAGACGCTTTGTTCCCAAATTCGCTGAAAAGACTCGTCACATATCAAATATGATGAAAGGGTCACAAACATTCTCGGTGGAGCGAAGAAGGAAAGACATCATTCGAGGATATAAAAGCCTCCGTTGCTCATGCACTGTCCTGGTATGTCCCAACTTCTCCAGGTATTTTATCATGTATAGTTACGCATTTGCGCATCTTTGTATCACCATCTTAATGCAAAAGAACTCTGAAGATGTTGAATCCCCAATCACTTTCATGAGCTCCCCTCTCAAGCCTCATGAATTGAAGATGTCTTAGTTAGAAAAGCACACCTTCGCCGTTGTCAAAGTAGTCAAGAACTTCTGGTACTACATCCTAAACTCTCATACGGTAGTGTTGATTCACGACATGTTAGTTAAGTTTGTCCTAACTCAACAAGAGTTAGGAAGCTTACGAGGAATTTGATTGCAAAGGTACAAGAGTATGATCTAGACATAAAACCAACCAAGTGGTAAGAGGCAGGGGCCTATGTCAGCTTATGGCTGAAAACAAAGATTCAGAGGTCCCTAAAGAGAAAGTTGATCACATCGACGGGAGCAGGGTGAACTTAAGAAAGTAGATTCTCTACCTATGGTTCTATTTGTCACGACCAGCGACGAGTGGTATTCGACATCACTTTCTTTCTCACTTATGGTGAGTGTCCAGCCCATCTAACTTCAAAGGAAAAGCGGACTGTAAAACTCAGGGCAGCTAGATATGTCATATGGGATGACGGTTATACAAGCACGGGATTGATGGGATCTTCTTGCGATGCGTTGACAAACCATAGCAGATCAAATTGCTTGAAATTTTTCATGACTCGGCTGTGGCGGTCACTTCTCCTCATCCGTAACAACACATAAGATCATTCGGGCTAGGTACTACTAGCCAACGCTATTTCAGGATACAACCACCTAGGTAGCAAAATGTGAGCTCTGCCAATAGTTTGTTGGCAAACCAAAATTGGCTACTTTTCCCCTCAAGCCCGTCATTATTAATGAACCATTCAAGCAATGGAATTGAATTTATCAGAGCACTACATCCCCAATCAAGTGTCAGACATAGTTATGTCCTAATGACAACAGATTACTTCACCAAATGGGTGGAGGCCATACCTATTAAGAATGCCACCTCTAAAGTTGTTTGCAACTTCATCAAAGAAAATATCATCCAGAGATTTGGCATCCCACACAAGATCATTGCTGATAATGCTTCCAACTTCTCCTCACGAGAGGTCATCGGTTTTTGCTATAAATACGAGATAACCTTGGGCCATGCCTCGATTATTACCCCTAGGGAAATGGTCGGGGAAAATCCGAGTAATAAGAACCTAGTGACCATCATACGGAAACTAGTTGATGAGAATCAGCGGTCTGGCACAAGTCATTATATGATGTTTTGTGGGTAGACCATATTACTTCGAAGAGGTCTCTCGGTATGTCACATTTTCAAGTGTTATATGGAATCGACGCTAAGCTCCCCATTTCCGAGGAACTTCCTGCTCTGCGCTTGGCACGAGCAATCAAAGATGAGACTTTCTAGAATTCTCTGGAAAAGAGGATCATGTATCTAACAGAACTTAAAGAAAAGAGAGTAAGAGTGGTCGACAAGATCACCGAACATCAGAATCAAGTCAAAATAATGTTTAATAAAAAGGCCAAGCAGAGGGATTTCCAGGTGGGAGATCTCATCCTTTTATGGGACAAGCAAAGAGAGCCAAAGGGCATGCATGGAAAATTCGACTCTCTTTGGAGAGGGCCTTTCAAGATCAAGAAGCTCAACAGAGAGAATAACTTCTATCTCTCATATCTATATGGAACTGAGCTCCCGCTTCCCTATAGCGGGCAACATCACAAAATATTCAGGAAGTAGAGCTTGCTCTCTTCTTTGTATAGTTTTCTTTAGTTGTGTGTTTGTTTTTGTTGTGTGTTTGTTTTCTGTTGGTTGTGTGTTTTCCTTTCTTTTTTTCGCCCTTGTTTTTGACTCTGTCACCCAATGGATAGGCACATGTAGATCTAGGATTCTCTACCCTTAAGCTTTGCTCAAATTTAGTCCCCAGAAAGAGCCAATTGTTATCCTGTAAAATTGACAAGGGCAATTTTACAGGTAACCATACCAAAATTCCCATTTTGGTCCCCTGTTGAGGTCCCTTAACGTTCGGAATGGCATAAAATCCCTTTTTAGAAAATCTAGCTATTAGAACTTGGTCATTTTCAGCCTTTTTAGGCTGGGCGCAGTTTTCATTCACATTACATCAACCAAAATTGTGCCCCTCCTTTCCTTTGGCGCACTATAAGGAGTGTCAACATCCCAAATGTTGTGCCTTTCAAAGGTGTCCCAAGCGCAAATGCCATCTTTTATCACTCTCAAAAGTGTGTTGTGGGTGATAAAAATGTAGTGTCGACACTCCAAATGTTGCGCCTCTCAAAGCTGCACCATGGCGCAAATCCCTTCGTGTCGACATCCACTCAAGTGTGCCATAGGAAATTTGGTGGTGCATTTATTGCACCTTTTTCTATATATAGGCGCGTCCAACTGTCATTTTCACAATTGAAAAAACATGAAAATTTATTCCTCTGTGCTTGTCAGCATTCCTGTCAGCCCCGCGTGTTGCCATTTGTCATGTTCGTGGACCCCGCATCATCTCCTTTATCGTTATATATTCCTGGTAAGTGGCCCTTGCCCTTCTTGTGGATTTGTTGTGGTTTTTATGTTGTTTTAGGTGATTAGGATTATTAAAAATAATAATGAACCTAAGAAGATAACACAATCCCAACCCATTTTATCATACCCACTGTAAGTTGTTTTTCACTCTCCTTCCAGATCCGCTTAACTGGAAGGCTCGCCTCAAAATGGATCCATGTCCCCTTTCTCCTTTGTCCCCTAATTTGCCAAGGTTAACCCCTTGCTATCAAAATCTGATTTGAGAAAGTAAAAACCAAAAATGAAGAAAATCAGCTTGTTGTCTTCCAAACAGTGTAATTTTCATACATGTTGCATCAAAATCAGTCACGCCCCTTTGGCGCATTGTGAACTCACGCAACAGAAGCCTTTCCCACGCCTTGTAAAAAACTACAAAAATTCCTAAGGCGCAGGCACAAGCACACCTACAATAGCAAAAAAACTTCATGCTATGCAAACCCTTCCCGCGTCGTATAAGCTTAACCCCTTGGTGCACCTCACCTTGATGTTACATCTTTTGCATCTGCACCTTGGCACACCATAAAACTCTATAACACTAATCATATCTGCACCCCACTAAAAGACTTCCAATGGTGCAAGCGCACATCCCTTGACACCAACATCTGAATGTTGTGTGTAGCCTTTCCATACCCCACACCCCTTTTGGCGTTGTTTTCTCCCATGCAACACTTTCCCAAAGTGTGCCTTACTTTTCTAAGTCCCTGCAGCCTATAGTAAAGTTGCGCCTTGTGCCCAGAGGCTCATAAATTGCTAACTTTTCATTCTGTAAGCTTTTATGGATGACTTAACGGCTAACATGGCTCTTCTGTGATGGACTTCCCTAATTCTTCTTGCAGATCAACAGCTAAACTCAGATCCACACATGTCTTCATCGAGTAAGAAGCCAACTAAGTCCAAGGGTAAAGCCAAGCTAATAGAGCAAGAAATGAAATATAAATACCAAAGGGTCAGGATGCCTGAATCTCTTGCAGAGTGTGATCTTGATATCAGAGATTCAGAACTCAGGCACATTGACATGGAAGACTTCTGGGCCAGAACCAAGAAGGTCACAGGCAGCCCATGGATGGATAAATTGGTTAGCAGTGGTCTGCACTTTGCTGCAGGGATCCCAGTGAGTGCAATCAACAATGAATTTATGATGTTGGTGGGCCATTGTTATAATAAGGACACAAGATGTGTCAAAAATGAGAAGGGTGAGGTGATAATCAACCTCACGGCCCAACATTTTGAGATCATGTTGGGTATCCCTCACCACGACATTTTGTAGCAGTGAGCCAGGAGGACTGCATGAAGACATGGACTGAAAACGAAGACAAATGTATGCAGTTAATGAATGAGGTGTACCTCAAAAATAAGAAGGTGATAACCGGTGGCCATGAGTCATTCATCACAGTGAATTTTCAGAGGAGCTAAGTGACACAATCACCTTCCTGAGCAGGGTGTTTGGGCTCCCGATGCCCATTACTTTCACAAGTGGATGCTCAGGTATTTAGAAACAATGAATAAAAATGTTCCTAATCAGCGTTTTGAATGGGGAGAGATTATCAGCAGCACAATCTCGGAGTAGCTTCAACAACTTTCAACAACTGGGAGGTTCTATATGAACTCCTATGTAGTATATGTTGCTGCCTTAGAGAGGGACTACCCAAAGCATTGAATCGGTATGGGGTATGGCCCTAGGTCAAAATATATGAGTACTATCCAGAGTTAAGACTGGAGAACAACATAGCCCAATTCAGTAAAATCAACGATGTCTTCTTCTATGGCGTCATCTACCTCTTGAGGCCCAACATGACTTACGGTCAGGACGACCAAAAGCGTGGTCACCACCACAGAGAAGTGGGGAGCGTTATTCACGTAATTCCCCACTTTCACCTATCTCAGAGCCACTAACTTCTTGGGAGAGCCCACCAAATTGCTAAGGTATGCGAGACCCAAACTGATCCTATTGGAGTTGTCTAGATAGCTTATCACATACCATGAGAAGTGTTTGAAAAGGAAGAAGGGTGGAACTCCATTCCCCCTCACAGTGGGCAGGTACACTTGCACTTCACAAAGAAAAGCTCGGGAGATGTTTACAGAGCTTGAATTGCTCAATTTGAAGCATAATTTCCCAGCAAGGCCAACCTTTGATCCTCGTGATTTCCTTCCAAGGGCAAAGATTGATCCAATTCACATCCCTCAGATCGAAGATATCTACATCGATCTATATCATGAAGTCGAGCTCAAACAAAAGGATCACTCCCACCTGGCCCTAGCAGAGATCATTCAATATGGTGTGGCTATCATCCCAAAGGATTTCCAAGCAACTGATCAAGAAGTTGATCAAGTTTATCTAGACATAGATGGGGATAATTGGTCGTTTACCGAAATTGATAGAAACAAGGCCCCTCAGACTATTGAGGAAAGGGTCAAAGGCACTCTGCAATGCACCGAGCATTGGTGTAAGAAAAATGGTATCATCTACCTTGGGGTAGACTTTACCACGTCTCCCTTGGGTGATGCACCCACCAAGCTGAAACACTTGCCTAAAGGCAAAGGAAAAGATATAGAAGGAGAGGAAAGCACTACTCAGAAAGAAGTCCTGAAAACCCTCCTTCCACCACCGAGGAACAAGTGGTGGACTTAGTGTCCCCAAGAAGAGAAGAAGTAGCCAATGCTCCAACGGACACATCCACTCAGGATGTTGTCACATCTACAACCGGTGAAGTATCAACCTTTCCCTCTCCCGATCCTCCTTCTTATCCTCATGCCACTCAACCAACCGCTCCTTTGGTTGTGTCTTCTTCCCTGTCTTCTATCATTCCCCCTCCCTCTTCCTCCATCTTCTCTTCCCTCAAGGATCTATCCCCTGACATTTCTTCCCTCACCTCACAGATCCCTTCCACCCCACGGTTCCCTCTCTTGCAGTGACTCCTAACCCCATGAGCGTTAGAGTGTTGGCTTCTTTCTCAATGCCACCACCAAGTGTCTTGACACATTTCCCCGTGTCCATTGTAGTTGCTCCTTCTTCCACCCCCGTTCCCTCCTCTTCCTCTGGTCCCACTCCCTTAATTCTAGAATGGATCTCCAAACACCTGAGCCATCACAAGAGGAAAGTCCCTATTGCACCTATGGCCTTCTCCGTTATCTGGGCTAAAGGGCCTAAGAAGCAAAAGGCTATAACCCTCTTCTCTCAAAGCACTTCAAGTGAAAGGGTTATGTAGATCATGTACCCTGATCTCACAAAGAAGAAAGAAGATCTATCTCCTACATATTTTACAATTACTCAAGTCACAATGGGAACATCATCAGAGATCCTGTAAGGAGAGGCCTTATCCACAGTGGATGCCCTTTGCAAGAAGCTTCAAGAAGCAAAGGAAGAGAAGAGAATATTAAAAGAGTAAAAACAACATCTTCTCCAAGCCTTGCAAAAGATGGGCAATGCCCCTCCTATGATTGTCACCGACCCTCCCGAAGTTCTTAGTTAGGAGAAGATAAATGAGTATGCCAAGATCGGCGAGCAAGGTGTAGCAGTGTCCGCCTGGAGAGAGTAGATCCTCAAAGATAGTGAGGAAGTGATTACAAATTTCACAGAGCTCTATCAAAATATAGATCAAGCGAACAAGGAACTCCAGGAAATAGCAGGGCCTATCTCTCGAAGAGTTGGACCATGCCAGGTTGTAACACGAGACGTTCTAGAAGATGCTCGACTGCCTAGTTGATGACTTGGTGAAATTCAGCGTCTTTGATCACCCGCGAGCACCCAACAAAGTCCTTGCTACTTTAGACTATCGGGTTGACCAAATGGAGTTTGTCTTGGAAAAGATAGACAAAATCAAGGAGGAAGCCCTGGATGCCATGCATCAAATGGAGCAGATCGTCTTAAGAATGTCTCTAGGGTTGCTCGGTGCATCGTACACCTTGAGGAAGGTAGATGATACTATTCAACTTTTCAAGGAAATCACGTCGCAGGGTTTAGTGTCAGAGGCCACTTTTGATATAGAATCTATCAACAACCTTCTAGCCTGCCGCAACTTTGTTGGATACCTGATGGAGGCAGGAAATGAATACTTCAAACTCCCAAAAAGACTCAGAGATGAATGAGAAACTTGCAAAGTCATCGGGGATCACACCAAGGGTCCCGCTCAGGATCAACTTCAAGCGATGGTCAGCAAGTTCATGGAGTATCGAGCTCAATTTCACATTACCTCTCCTGAGCAGAAGCAAGACACTCCTTTCAAGCCAAGGGATGATGATGAATAGGCTCCTTCCTCCTGGGATAAATCCCATTTTTGTAAAAGTATTTAAAAGTATGTTGGCACAAATGATGACATCATCCATGTTGCACCATGGGATGTTGTCATCCACAAATTGCCCCAAAGTCAACATTTGACTTTTAAATATTTTATAGATATTTTGTAAATAATTATTGGCTCCTTTTTGTCTTCTTTCTCCTTCTCCTTCTATAAATACTTGGATACTTGTAGTATTTAAGGGGTCAGCAAATTTGTATAAAAAATAGAAGTGAGGAGAGAAAGACTTTGAGCTTTCTTGTAACAGAACAAATATTAATAAAAAAAATTGAGACTTTGTGCTGAATTTCTGTGTTATGTGTTAGATATTTCTTAAGTTAGATCTCGCATGCTTATTCTCTTGGATTCAACTATGCTTTTTCATTTGTTTATCAAGTATTTCTTTGTTTTTTATGTGAGTAAGGTCGGCTTTGTTTACTATCGGCCCAAAACATAAACCCTCCGACCTTTAAACTTTGGAATTCATTTCTTTTATCCCTTCAGATCCATCTTTCTTTTATTCCTTCATTCCTTTCTGTTCTTTGTCGGAACTAACTCTACTAGGATGAGATCCCAAAACCCCCGAAGGTAGAATACTATAAGACTTGCATGATTCTGCTTTGGTAGAATAGCAATAAACTAGTTTCACTTTGTTGTCTCAAAGAGGGCTATGCCCTACACACTGTTGGCCTATCTATCCATAGATTTTCCCACCCAATAGATTTTCAGCCCAACAACCCTAAGAAAAACTTTATCTCCACGTTAAATTTTATGTCAATTCTTTTAAATCTATACATAACTTTTTTGTCTCTTTGCAGCCTCTTTCAATCTTTCTTGGATTAATTTAACCTATTTTTTCATTTCGACAACATTTTAGGTCCAATTATTACTCTATCTTCAGGAATATCCCAACTTATTGGTGTTCTACACCTATGACCATATAAGGCCTCAAAAGGAGCATCGAGTGGAAGAATGGTAGGTGGTATTATAGGCAAATTCCACCAAGGGAATATACTCTTCCCATTTGTATTATTGATCCATAAATACATTATTAGTAAATCTTCTAGCACTTTATTTACTCTTTCATTTTGACCATCAGTTTCAGGATGGTAGGCAGAACTTATGTTTAGTTTTGTCCCTAAGGCAGCATACAAAGTCTGCCAAAATCTGGAAGTTATCCTTGAGTCCCTGTCTGAAATTATTATTTCTGGAACTCCATGTAATCAAAAACTTCTTGCACAAACCTTTTTGCCAGTATGGGTGAATTATCCTTTAAATTACTTGCTATAAAATGTGCCACTTTAGTTAACTTGTCTACAACTACAAGTATAACATCATGTTTATTTTGGGACATAGGTAGACCTTGAACAAAATCCATACTTATAACTTACCACTTATATTCTGGCACGTTGTGAGGATATAATAATCCTGCTGGATGTGAATGTTTAACCTTTACTTGCTGACATTCCAGGCATTATGAGACGTAAAGAATCATATCACTTTTCATTTTTTCCAAAAGTATTGCTTTTTGATGTCCACCATCATCTTTGTTACTCCTAGATGTCCTAGTAGGGAGCATCATGAAATTATCTCATAACTTTATTTTTGAGTTCTTTACCCTCTGGTACATATATTTTGCTATTATAACGTAGAATCCCATCTATTTCCAACTTGAAACCATCATACCTTTTGTCTCTCGGATCTTTTTCTAGAGCTATTTTAACATGATTGTAGTAGGGGTCATTGGTTAACTCATTTTTGACTTCATCTTTGAACTAGGTTCTTAATGTAATTATAGTAGCAATATACTTTCTACGACTTAAGGCATCACCACCCTATTCTCTTTTCCTTTAATGTAATTTATATCAAATTCATAATTTGCTAGGAACTCCAACCATCTTCGTTGCCTTGCATTTAGATTTGGCTGTATAAAGATGTATTTGAGCCCAAGATGATCTGTTTTGAGTTCAAAAGGTTTCCCAAGCAAATAGTGCCTCCATACCTACAGCGCATGAACAATCGCAGCAAGCTCAAGATCATGTGGTGCATAATTTACTTCATGCACCCTCAACTTCCTACTTTCAAAAGCTACCACATGCCCATCTTGTAGTAGTACTCCGCCCAAACCTTCCCTTGAAGCATCGGTTACCACTAAGAAGTTCCCGTTTGGATCCAGAATCTTCAACACCGGAGCACTTGTGAGTCTACCTTTTAACTCATTAAAGGATTCTTCACACTTATTGTCCCAAACAAATTTCTTACCCTTCTTTTGCAAAGAAGTGATAGGTCCTGCTAACCTAGAGAAGTCCTTTATGAACTTTCGATAGTAGCCTGTTAGACCCATAAAACTTATTACTTCATGCACATCCTTCGGTCTTGGGCATTCCATGATGGCACTTGATCTTTGAAGGGTCCTTTGAGATGCCCTCTTTATTTATTATGTGGCCTAAGTATTGTACTTCACATTGATAGAAAGCACACTTAGATAATTTTCCATATAATTTATGTTTTTTGAGAATTCCCAGACAATCCTTAAATGTTCATCATGTTCTTCCTCATTCTTGGAGTATATTAATATATCATCGAGAAAGATAAGTAAAAATTGGTCTAAGTATTCCCTAAACATGTTGTTCATCAAGTTCATGAAAGCGGCAGGTGCATTTGTTAGACCAAAGGGAAAAACTGTAAACTCGTAATGCCCATACCTTGTTCTAAAAGTGGTTTTATGGATATCTTCATCCTTGATTCGTAGTTGATGATAACCGATCTGAGATATATCTTGGAAAACACTTTTTCACCCCCATTTGATCAAATATATCATCAATTCGGGGCAGCGGGTACCGATTCTTCATTGTTACCTTGTTGAGCATTCGTAATCAATACAAAGTCTGAGGGTCCCATCCTTTTTTACGAAGATAACCGGTGCACCCCATGGTGATATACTTGGTCTAATCATACCCAAGGACAACAATTCATGTAATTGAGCTTTCAATTCAACTAATTTAGTTGTTGTCATTCTGTATGGTGCCTTGGAAATTGGTTCCATTGCTGGTTTGACCTCTATTGTGAAGTCAAATTCACGCTTAGGTGGAAGTCTGGGTAACTCATTTGGAAACACATCTCTAAATTCCCTTAGGATGGGAAATGCTTCAATTTCAGGCTCAATTTCCTATCCCGAATTTGATATTTTTACAGCATATAGATGGCAGCCCTTTCGCTTTTCCTTTTTCAAATTGCATTGCAGAAATCTACCTAGTGACAAACTCTCTTTTAACACCCTGAACACTCGCTATTTTCTATTGATCATCGCAGCAGGTTACACATTTTCCTAAGCAATCCAAGGTTGCATTATGTTGACTTAACCAATTTATACCCATGACAACAACATAGGATCTAAGATGTGCCACATACAAATTTAATCTTGTTGCGAACTCGGGTAATTCTAGTGGTGCCTCAAACAAACACTGCTTCACTCTATGTACAACATTATTTCCATACTGTACAGTCCAAGTGCATTCCATGTACCCAGCTCTTATTTTGAGTTTATCAGCTATTTTATATGAAACAAAACATTCTATTGAACCAGAATCAAATAAAATAGAAACAGGTTCTCCAAAAAGCTTACCTGAGGTTTCAATGGGAGTCACTTGTTTTTCTGCTTGCTTATTATGGACTGTAGCATAAATCTTATGTTGTTGCCCCTCTTTATTTACTGTAGTAGATCCCTTCTGTTGGTTATTCCATTGTCCTCTTTGTAGACAATTGTTAGTGAAATGATCGCCACCACACTTAAAACATCCACCCAGAGGTCCTTTTCTCTCAATCTTATTCTGGCTGAAACTTGTTCCTTGTTGCCCATTATTTTTATTATTCACAACAATTCTACCCACTATTCCTCTTTTATTGACAGGCCTAAACTTTTTGTTTCCCTTTTTCCATGTGGGTTTACTTGCGGTTGGTGTTTGAAAACTGCTATTTTTCCTTCTATTTTCCTCTTTAGAGGCATAAATACTTCGCAGCTTTTGTTCTTGCTTGATAGCTTTTTCAAACATTGTTTCCATCGAGGTAGGTCCATGAACATCTACCTCACCACCAATGCTAGGATTCAATCCCATTATAAATTTTCTCACTCTAAACTTCTCATCCTTTTGATACATAGGAACATATTTCAGCAATCGAGTGAAACGTTCCCAATATTTTATAATTGAGTACTTTCCTTGAGTCAGATTTTGGAATTCTACCATCTTTTGGTCAAAGTATAGCTAAGGTAGCCATCTTTGATGGAAGTAGGCCTTGAACTGCTCCCACATGATCATACAAGAATCAATTCCTAGTTCCATTTTCTGTTATCCCACCAGGAAGATGCTTCACAAGACAATTGGTAGGCTCCCCATACTACTTTTGTCTCCTCTGAAAATTCCCTAATCTCAAAATACTTTTCCATTTCAAAGAGCCAATTTTCAGCACCATCCCCAAGAGTTGTACCATCAAATTTAGGTGGGGATATTCTTTTAATGTCCCTTGCTAACTCAATAGCTAGCCTTGCTTTCTTATTTTCCCTTTCATTCAGGTGCTCAGGTTGATCATCATATTGCTCATCACCCTAATTCTCATCCCTACGATCCTCATTCTCTTCACCACCCTGACCTTGTTGTTCTAAGGCAACAACTCGGTTTCGGGTGTCATTCAAAAGGTTGAGGATTTCTTCTAACTTAGCAAATCGTATTATCCTAAGCACATCATCAATATTTACCCCATTGTCACTCGCCATATTAGCTCTTGTTGTCGACCTAGCCAAAGTTTCTTGTTTTTATAAAAGAGGATAATTTTTATTAGAACATGTGTCCCATTAATGTCCAAGTGTCTAAGCCTCTAGCTTTGATACCAAAATGTAATGCTCAAAATTACTAGAACTAGAAAATGAGGATATATATATTTTTAAACATACATAAAAATAGATTACATACCGATCAATCATTCATATTTGTTTAATCAAATTATTTAAACCAATTTTTTTCTTTCGATCTATCTAATAACATTTGTGTAAGCCATGTGCGGCTGAGAAGGGTGTATCTAGATCTCCACGATCTCCCTTCGCCACTACTTCGAGTGACAATTCTTACTAGCATTTTGGCTCAACCTTTTTCAGGTCATGGGAACCATGTGAAAGTCCTTGGGTCTACCATAAAGCTAGTTTTCCGACTTCGTATTCTCGGTATCCAACCATTTCCTACCTCATGTTCAGTGTTCAATTTCCCATGATCAGGTTATTGGCAATTTTAATTTAATTGGAGGACTAGGTGATCAGACAATGCACAACCATCAATGCATTACTTTGGCCAAAGTTTTCCTCGTGTAGGTTACAGACTAAACTCAAGACAACACACTAGTCTTATGAGTTTAAGTCTTCCACCACCTCACAACTATCCCTTTTACATTTATCAAGATCTTATAGTTTTTATTTACTTTGTTTCCAATTTAACCTATCTTGCAAGAGTTTATATCAAGATAAATGTCGAAGGCCAACTAGGATCATTGTGCGATAAGCTACGTTTGTTACACTAAAATTTTTCTATTTCAGCATTTCACATGTACTTATCCCTTAATATGCCTAATGGAACTTTTCATATATTTATCTTCCCATTTAGTTTCTCATTTTATGATGCTTGGTTTTTTTTAACCTTAAATTATCTTTTACAACGATACTCTTCCATTCTCTATACAATAGGATTTACAATCTTATCATATTAATACCAAGTTTACTAAAAGGCTAAATTAAATATATATTAAAACATGTATATTTAATTATTCCTTCTACTAGTTATGCCACTAAATAGCTTTTTTAATTTAGAAATTAAAGACAACTGATTATTACAATAATTGCCCAACTATCGGTTTCATACATTGACAAATATCAAATAAATAAATTTAACAATTTATGATAAGTAAGATTTCTTACATCTAGTATTTATCATTTACTCATAATGAGATATTATTACATACAAGGTAATCATCTCTTTATTAAAATCATAAATTACATATGCTGTTAAGGTGAAATATATAACTATTACGGTAACTCTCACATAGTGAGGTTTGAATATTAACAATGGGTTCAAGATCCCAATAAATTTAGTCAAAATTCTGGGATATCATCCTTCTACAAATTGAAATCCAAGTATCTCATTTATATCCATGCTACGATAAAACTTCACAAGACATGAGTTTCCACATATCCGAACGTGACGGCTAATTGTCCTGCAAGACTGGAGTAGTGGTATGTTGTTAGTTCAAAATGAACTGGCATGAATATTGCCTCCATTTTCCGATGTAATTATTTAATAAAATATGAAACGATATACATGTTATTTTATCAACAAATGTGTGGTAATACAATGGAGAACGTATTATTACATGTTTTTCATCAAGATACAACTATGAATGTACACAAATAGAACAACGGATTTCTATTTCAACAATCATGTTTCACTCTAATCACAAGAATCAAGACATAATCAAATCATAATCATTCAACATCCGAATTCTCGATTAAACCACAAGCAAATCATGTTTCACATGAGTGCATGATTCAACTATTATTTTTCTTACCATCCAACCAACAAATAGCTTAACAAAACTATCTCAAATCATCATTTCCATATACCAATTAGACATATTCCCTCTAGGTAATGAGCAGTTCTATAAAACGTACAATAACTTTATTTCAAACAATCAAAATACATTTATAGATATTTATAGGAACAGTCCAACTAAACAGTGTAAAAACACCTCTATTAAACCATTTTAACATGTTCTTTCAGGTAACTGACATATCAACAAAACAAATTAACCCACATACCACAAGATGATAATTTTGAAGTCTATTTGCATAGAATAACAACAATAAGTTTCTAACACTTCCAGTAACAAAATCCTTTAAGAAAAAATAATTCATCTTACATAGACTGTTAACACTAATTTATTTTTCAATCAGGTAATAAAATTATACCTATAGGCAAATCAACTTGTACATATCCAAATCAGTTCATTCTAGCATTAATTTCTTTTCTGTTTAGAAATTATTAGAATCCGGAAGCAAATATATCAGGCAAAATGATGAAATACCTGGTAAAAACATTTTTCACACTACCCATAAATTGCTTTTCTCATACAAATAAATTATTGTTTGACTGTAATAAAACCTAGAGGCAAAAATCAATTTGGGGTTTCTAGAAATCAAAAATATAAAATAATATAAAATAAAAATTGATTAGGAACACCCATCTACATTTTTTTCTAGGTTTAGCTAAAACCACATAAAGGAAACTTAAGAGAATACTGAGAATCCATCAATTTCCTTTTTAAAATTCATTTCCAAGCAATTAAATCGGAAGTTGTTCAAATGTTCATTTAATTGCCATTTAAAACAGAATGTGTATTTCCTCATTATTTACAAATAATGTTGCAGAGAAGGGAGAAGATATTCATGCCTGAAGTAAACCCAGAATCAGCAACCTCTTACTCTTCTCGCTCCAACAAGTTGAATCCTTCTTTCCTCCAAAACTCATGCAGGTATTCCAGAAGAGAAAAATGAAAATAGACAAAGGAGAAATAAAAGAAAATATAATGAAGAAACTATACTATAATGGAGAATTTTCGGGCTTCCAAATGTTACTTCATGCGTCAATGCATGCCACATACTTGGTGTCAGATGAAGGCATGTCCCTTTCAAAACTCTCAGATTTTAAATATTAAAATATTATTATTATTATTCTTTTTAACTTTTGATTTACATGCCAAATCCTTTTAGGATTTAAATATATAATTTCACAAATTAATAATACATTTTTAAAATTTTTATTTTAATTGATACCTAACTTTAATGGTAAAATTAATCATCATAATATAAGTCCACATATTGCCAACAATATGTTATCGTAATAATTATTCAAATTCCCATGTTCCATATAAAACATTCAAACAAATGAAAATCACCTAGTCCATAAATAATAATTCAAATATTCTCATAAAGTTGGTTTGATATAGCATTTTCAAATAAAATAAAGGTGGAATTTATCACGGTTATTGCAAAAGTCGAACAAAACAAAAGACGACCAAACCGATTAAAATAAAATAACTAGAATACAAACAACCAAAATATTCACTATCATTTATGAACCGTTTAACCTATGATTAAGGCCTAATCATGTTTTAGGAAGGATCATCAAGGTGGGTGTGGCCATGAGGGTTATTTGTTTCGCAATGTCATGCCCAGTAGCATAAGTTTTGGGTCATGATATGACAAATCAAATGAATTTTATACCCAATGATGATATTGTCTAATCTTGTTTAGACTTAACCGTAGTTAATTTAACTTACAAGAAATTTGGGATGTTACAGAAAACCCACCTTTCTCTAGGAAATGGGAAGTAGAAACTAGTTCAAAGCCTCACATTTCATCTAGTCACCAACATGCAGATCTACCCCTCTTGTCACTCCAAACATCCCTCTTCAAAGTAATCCTGGCAAGTCGACCCTTCACAAGGGAAGGGGAAAACAGCCTTCTTTTTAGGTGGTCTAGACCTCTTGGATTGGGTATCATCCGACCAAAAGAGAATTGATCTTGAGGAAATTATGGGCCACCCTAAGATGACTTTGGAGTCTTTGATGGACATGGTGATGTCGGGGACCTAAGCAGGCCGATTGTCTTCATACAAACAACACAGGACTCGGATGAGTTTATATTGAGGAAGAAAAAACTTTTGAATAAACTTCCCCTGCTTGATGGGAAATTATGAAGTAGGACTAAAGAATGCTTAGGTGTTATTCTCCTTTCGTTGTTTCGATTTTTGATGTATGTACATCTCTTTTTGTCATGGGAAAGGGCCCCTATAGAACCCTATCTTGTTTTTTCTTTGTTCAATATTGCAATCAATACAAGGATGTCAATAGTTCACATATCTTTTTCAAATGTATATGAAATTTTAATCTAATCCACTATGAACTACTACATCTTTTTAACTTACAATTGAAACAAAGAAATAGTAAAATTTCAAAGAGATAATTACATTTAATGTATCAGAAATATCAATTCACAATATCAGTTCAATGGAGTATGAAAAGAAAATACAAAATGAGGAAGAAAGTTCTTAAACATGTTCATCATCTTTTGTGCCAGCATCCTCCTCCTCTTCACCCTTTTCCTCTTGCATCTTGCTCTTCTAGTAATCTGGCCACATAAGCATCATATCTCTGGAATAATTCATTTACTTCATCCTTGTCAGGTCCAAGGTGATGCTAGAAAATCAATGTTTGTCTTGATATTAAGTCTAGACATTGAGCCATTTTTTACTTATATTCCAGTGTCCTGGCTTTCAATTCCTCAATCCTATTCTCAATCTTCATCATAATTTTAACAATTTCATGGGATAAGTCATCTATCTAGATATTACTTTCAAAGGAATTGAGTAAGAAATCAAGTCTTAAGTCCCCATAGCTCTTTTTGGACTTGTCTGCCACCATGTCTTCTAATCTTTGATCAATGGCATCAAGTAGATCATCAACCTAGTTCCTTCTGACTTCAATCCTCTTCTTGATTCCATTTAAGTTATCTAACCTAATATTTATCAATTCTTCAAGGGAATATTGACTCCCTTTACATCTTATTGGTATGATGCCTTCTTTCTCAATTAGCTCCTCACTAAGCCGAGTTATGTGGTCAAGCTTGGGGAGAGTTCCCTCCAAGTAAAAATCTCGTTGTCACAGTCTTCAATTATTCCATCAATTTCATTTAATCGACCTCTAAGGTCCTCATATTTTGTCCTTGCTTCTATGATAACTTCCTTTCCCTTCTCAGTTAGTTGTTCAACCCAAGTATCCACCACTTGGACCTTCTTGATAACACTATTTACTTTATCCATTCCCTCAAGGGTATTCACATAAGTACCTGCTTGTTCATGACTATTTTGTCTTGTCAGTTGTTGTAAACATGAACTTAAGGCCTTAATTTGTTCCTTAAGTTTCTTCTTTTTCATCCCATCTTCATCCACCTTTTGTAAAAGACTATTCACTGCTTGAGATACTCGAGTTTAGTTGTTCCCTTGAAGGTTTTCCCAAGGGAATAATCTGAATGTTGTAATTATCATTGGTTGTGTATTTTCTTGTCTTACCCTCTAAAGGAGTTGTTATCTCTAGGTTTCTTGCCCCGATGAATCAGTAAGATTCCTTATGATGGTTTTTTCCATTTTTAGGGCTCTCACTATTTTTGGAAAGGATAAAGCAGTAAGGTCAACTACTTGTATAGGAAGGGCCACTTCTTCATTTGAAATTAATTCGCTAATCCATCCCTTCTTCAAACCTATTCCAAATTTTGTTTCCTGTGATCCTTGCTGGAGTTTCTCAGGAACAACTACTATTTTCTTGGACACCTCTTGTTCCTGTTGCACCAATAATTCTATTTTTTCTTGACCACTTATCCCAATTGTCCCTAAGTCAATTTCACTTTGTACCATTAATTCCTCTAGATGCTTCCTTTCCTGATCTAGCACTTCAGATTGATCATCCTTAACTTGATCTACATCAAAACTCAAAGGGAACTCATTTACTATTTCTCCAGTTGAAACCATGGTGGCATGAGTTTCTTCCCCTTTGCCCTTTTGTATCAAAGTTTGGGAAATGGATTCCTCTACTCCCAAAACCAATTGAGTTGTCAAACTACTACTTTCATGCCTAAGGATACCTCAGGAAATGTTATGGTAGGTTGTTCTATTGGAAGTGAATCCACATTTCCCATTGAAAGTTGTGATTCTCCACCAATAACAATTTCCTCATCAGTAATTATATCTTGTGCCATTTTTAGTTTTTCTTCAAAAGATAATTTTTCTTCTTGAAGAAGTTCATCACTCTTAGTAACCTCGACAGGAATGGGCACAACATTTTCTACCACTAACTCAGTATTAACACCCTTTTCCACCAATAGCTCTGGTTTATCCATTTCCAAAATCATTTGTTTTGGGGAAGACAAATTCACTTCCTAATTTCTTACTTTAGTTTTTATTACATGATAATCTCTTTTTATTCCTTACTTGCTTCAATATTAACCACTAGTGTTAATAAGGGTTCATCAATGAGAAAAACTGAGTACATCTAGCATGGATAATCCCTCATCAACATCTATATCAATCACCTCAGTTTGTACATTTACAACCTCATGCATTGTTTCAACTGGTGGTGGATTGATATCAGGAATTTTCATACCAGGGTAAGAAACCGACTATCCACTAGACCAAGCTGTAGTATTCCCCTGGGGAACTGAGCTCTAAATGTATTCCACCTCTTTTTCCATAAATAATGAATGAGGGATCATGGGAATTGATTGCCCCATACTTGGAAATGATGTATCCTATTGCTTCTGGATGTTATCAATTTTTTCCACTTCTTGGGGATCAATTACCCAATCCCGTGTTTAAACTTCTTTGGTGTATGGGCACCTACCCTTACGAGGATTAAGTGGTGGGCAATTTTGGGTTTTTGAGTGTCCTTTCAAACTGCTTCATTTCGGTGGTGCTCTCTTTTCATCTTTGTGTGGCCTAGGCTGAATGTGACCACTTGAAATGGCTGCACTCATTAACTTTTTAGTATTATGTGGCTTTGCGACAACATTTGGGCTAACCACATGTGATGCTAGACCCTTTACATTTTCTTGGAGTGGCACTGCAAGTGTAATAGGGGCATTTTCCATGGACTTTAAAAGCATTTTTTCAGTTTTCTTGCTAAGGGCTGACATGGAAGTACGTGTCTCGCTAGTAGCTATTGTCCATTCATAAATAAACCCATCAATAGGCCTTTTGGAGGGTAATAGAGGGGCTTTACCACCTAATGGGTCAATTTTATCAGCGCCCTCATTCAGAGGTGTGATATCATCATTGAAGTTTCCCAGATTTCTGAAATGATTTAGGACTCTTGTATTTTGTACTGAAAATTCAATATTCATCTGAACCATCCAATTTACCATTCTCCTCATGTCATCAGTTATCCTCATGTAGGGATCATCAGACTCCTCCTCATTCCAATCTGGGGGAGTTATAGGTTGACTTTCTATCTTTTGATTAATGTAGAATTTACTCACTGTGTGTAAGTTGTCTACAACCCCCTCTGGAATGACTGCAATTTTGAAGTCTACCACTTGTGATAAAGTCATTCTTGAAAAATCCCTCAACCAGAGTTCTTCTTCATCCCTATAATTCATCCATTAGTCCTCAAAGTGAGGCTCGCACTCAAAAGTGTTAGCAACATTGTTAAGTACCCATCGAATGTCATAATTGGCTTTAGCCTCAAATGTCTCCATGGCCAAATTCTTCATTTCTTCTCTAATTAGTCTGGCCTTTATAATGGAATGGCATAAATACCTTCTAATTCTCATAGGGAATTTGACATTTATGTTTTCCTCCTAGTAATTAACTTGTGCACAGGCACCAGTTTCCTTACCAATTCACATAAACACGACTTGTCATTAACATACCTAGGTAATTTAAAAGGTTTTCCCTTAAAACCACTAACCCTGATATAAGTGAACTTCTTATATTGAATGAAGTAGCACCCATACTCCATAATCACTTACATTGCATGCTTGTACATTCTCGTACTATACCCATTCGGTTTGAACAAGCAAATACTCGGTGCAAAAGAAAGAATCATTTACCAATATGACATTTCCACTCCAGTTGGTTAACTATAATTGAGGGAAAATTTCATGCATTGGGCACTTTTTAAAATCAGCGTGTGGTGACAATGCTGGAAAAATTCGTATGTGTTGCAACATTATAAATCAGATATGTCATCATATAGAACTCCAACTCTATAGTATCCCCTATCTCAATCCTTGCTGCTAGAGTAATCATATGATCATGGATTGCATCTGAAATAAAGGTGGCCCAACAAATATTTCCTTTTCTCTCAATAATAATCCATATAAATGTGGTCATCCAGTCTTTAAACTCATTTGTAGTTTCCAAACCTACCATTCGACTCAAAAGAACAATGATATCCTCAACGTCCTCAATGAATTGTGCCCTACCCAACATTTTGGGGATTTTAGCTGATGCCTTTCTCTCTGTAATGAGCCATCGTGTCTTTATCATTTTGGCACAATCCTTCTTATTTTTTTCATAGTCCTGCAAGGCTAGTTTGATGCCAATAGTAATTGGTTCAGTAATTACAAGTAATTTCAGTAATACTCTAATGGCTCTCGGCGTCAATGTCAGCAGCGCATCCCGCTCTCGTCTAACACTTCCCTCTTCTCAGAGTCATAATTCATGGCACAAAACCATACTAGTTCTGGGAATTGAACAAAGGGTGGGATGGCACCCTCGAGGTGATGCGGCTATCGCGAATTGCCTTTAAAGATTCACTCAAATGAGAACTATTTAATCTTTGATGAAAATCATTTAAGTCGGCACTCATCAATTATGTGTCACTCATCAAATTTGTGTCTGTTACCTTGTCTAGGTCACTCATGACCCCGATGTAACAGAAGAAGAAAATGGCATAGTCTTCATTTCAAAAACCTAATTTTACTTCAACTATTTTTCCAACGGAACAAACATGATACATAGGAGTTTGAAGTTCTTACCGATTTTCTACAAGTGCTCGAGCAATTTTGACTCAAAACAATAGCTTTTGCACTTCTCAAGTTCACAAATTGAGCTCCACAATAATTCCAATTACACTTCACTGATAAAAATGACAAGAGACCATCAAAATAACAATAAAGGACGAATGCAGTCATATCCCTTAAGGCCCTTGGTTTGCATAGGAGCATTAATGGTGGCGAATTAAATGCATTGTATCACAGCCTTTGACACTACTTTTTTGTAACTTTGAATTTGAGTAGTCCACGTGGAACAGATTTTAGCTAAAGTAGGATTGGGGGTATATTTTGTATTTTTTGATGCTCAAATAAATTGTGTATTTTTCAACATTTTGGCCCGCCCATCCACTTTTTATGTAGGCTCAACACGTGGCTTTACCTAGGCGTCAGTGGGGTAGTGGCTTACTTTTACAACTTTACTCATTTTCAAAACAAAGCTGAAATTTCCAAATTGCCCCAGCGACCCGCTTCCCCAATTTTATAATAAACAATGGCCACGTGTCCTTTTACTGGTCTTGGGAATTCATTTTATATTTTCACACCTTTCGCCATAATGTATCAAAACATTAAAAAAGCCTCGATTCCCGTAAACACTTGATTTACGACAAGTGTACACCTCCTGGGGCTAAAGTAAAAATTTTCTCACGTCGCTTCATAGTTTCAAATATCCAATTAGAATTCATCGGGCCCTAGGAAAAATTTAGGCATTTTGCAAATATAACAAAAAGTGACAAGTTCATCAAATATACCCGCCACGCCGCACCCAGTTAGAGACAACCATGTATTCGCAGATGTCGAGACAAAATTTACAAAGGAGACACCATCATTCACGCCCAAACTACAAAAAGTTTCCCCACAAAAAGAAAATTGTAAATAATACCATGACTCAACGTGATCCATGACCATAGGAAAGGACTGACAATGACACCTCAATGAAGGAAAAAAATTTCATGCATCCATATAGGAAGACAGAAAGTACATCAAACCAAGCGGATTGAAAATTTTAAACGAAAAGGGTGAGATTATAATTGAGCACCAACATGATCATTTCCTTATTTAGGACATCTAATTGCATAAAACAAAACATAACTCATAAATCATGTCCTCACACATGACCATCCTATGATGAATCAAATCCCTAGTACAAAAATTCCAATATACACTCAGTTTCTCACTCCTTTTTCATACATTCCTTCCCACGTGGGTCTTTCATATAATTAGTTCATGTAGCAAAGTAACAACCAACCCTTGGCATTTTTGCACCCAATAATTATTCCACAATGGTGACCAATAGAATAACTAGGGTTCATTTTAAGATCCCCCCTCGAAAAAAAATTGTTATAGACTAGGTGGCAAATCTGACAAAAAATCCATTTCCACTGTAGGCAAATGTACGAAATGGGTTTCATGACGGTGGTGAAAGGAAGGCATTTTTCAAAAAATAGTGGAAGAAACTAAGTTTTTTTGTTATCGGCCAAATAAGTACGGTGATAACATGTATTGTCTACTGTCGTAGCCTCATCAATTGAGAATGTGATAAAATTTGCATTTTTTACCTTCTCTCTCAAATCAGTGATTTCAATTTATCCCATACACTTTGCCATCTCCCATGTACTATTATCTTACCAGTGTGTTGTTGGAATATTTGGAAACCCATTAGATTGAAATAATATCTTATAATCAATTAGATCTAAAATTGGTTTTCCCTTCTTTAAAATGTGAAATATTGTTCTAAATTGAATGAGTTTTTCCTGAAGACTTACGTCAGTAGATTTTTCAAATTTAGCCTTTATTGTTCCACCTTTCTCAACTAGGTCCTAAAGATGTTTATGATGATTTTCATATTCTACAGTATATCTCATATGTAAACAATATTCCTCAGTTTTCCATCTAGTTATTTTTATAATTGTTCCATCATCTTTCTTTTTAGACTCATATACCTTCCCACAATGCTTCTCTATTGTGTCCAACTTCAATTGCATTTTGTGGTCTCTGCCTAGTTTCCAACTACAGATAGTACATATACATTCTATAGGAGTATCAATATTGTTTTCAAGTTCAATGAATGGATATTTGGTTGACCATTCAAATTTATAAGTCCTTCCTATAGTCCACTTCCCACTCTTATGTTTTTTATGTGATTTTCTAGAATTTTTATCAGAAGTTTGAGTTGGATGGGAAATGGGATTATCAGTACTATCAATTTGAATTGAATTAATTTGGTGATTGGAAATTTCATCTAGACTAAGGTCAACGATAGGGTTTTCTACATTTGAAAGAAATTGGTTTTCTTATAACTTCCCTAAGTAAATCAAAAATAAAGTAACATTATCATAGTAAGAGTCAAAATTACCTCTTGCCACTAGGGTTACTGTTGGCTGACTAAAATATTTTGAAATGTTCATATCGTATTTTATTTTCCCTTGAGTTATTTTCTCATTTGCAAAAGGGGCCATTAAATGGGTGATTTTGAAGTCTGCACATGTGACAAAAATATAGAAGTTTCAAATACTGACGGCAACACAACTTTATCCAACCACACAACAACACAACTTAACAATGACGAATGACAACACAACCTGAGCAAATCGAACGGAAAAGCAAGTTGCAGAATGGCAAAGCATAAAATACCACTACCGGATAGTAACATAGTTAATTGTTACTGGCCAGTAACACATATAACTATTACCGCCAGTAACACATATACATGTTTCCGACTGGTAACATTTTGTTGTTACCATTCAACTTTGCACATTTTTCTTGTCGTCCGTCATCATAGAATTTATTTTTGGATGGTAACACAATAACTATTACTTTCCGTCAACAACAAAAAAACTTGTCAGTCTATAGACAAAGTTCTCTTTTTCACTTACCTCTTGATTCTTTCACTTTTTCCTGAATCCTTCGGCTTCTAGTCTTATACTTTCATATTTTTCACACACTTATAATGTAAATAATATGACTATATTATGGAAAATTAATCTTATATATATTAGAATGTTATAACATGAAGGTGAATATACTAACATCAGTTGGCCCTTGGCGAGAAACATGAAGGAAAAATTATATTCAAATTTTTAGGCCCCATAAAATTTTGGCAAACGCGCTACCATACTAGTAGTACAAAATTCACCAAATTCAAAATTCAAAATTCCTAATATTCACCTTTTCACGAATATTCACCCCTAAAATTAACCATGAAAATAACTTAGACCCCATACAAAACACTATGGGAAACTACACATATCATAATCATGTCACCCACTCATTTGAAACCAACCTTCTACATTTATGCCCAAATATTCAACTTCCAACACCGAAGTTGAGAAATTACACCAAATCATGTAAAAATTATTAAATGATTTAATAAAACTACAAAGGAAATGCCAAATATTGAATCAAAGTCATCCATCAACAAGTTACCCCATGATAAATTTCAATTTCTAACTCAATAGATGGAAATGGAATATTAAACAAAATAATGGGGATGTGAATAGTCCTTTGGAAAAAATCACACAAAATTTTGGTAACCCTTATAATTCTATAAATTTTGTATACTTAGCCTTTTAATCATGGTACAAAATCCATAATGCCCCATACCACTTTGAGTTATACTTCCTAGAATTTTGTGTAGCCTATGACATCTTCCAAAAGGATATTGACAATATTGAGATAGTCTCCATACTTGAAGGTATCACGTAAGACACCGAGAACCACCTAGAGGCCACCTTAGTATTATAAATATACTAATTCCCGGGGAGAGTGATAATTAACCCAAGGACAAATTGGAGGAAGTTCACACTTATCCATAATACCAATGAGGAAGAAATTATCTCCTCCACATTAAAATTTTTATCCTCGACCACATCTAATCCTCCCAAATATTTGTAGGTCCTACAATCCCCCACCTCCCAAATGGTCTAATAATGCATGGTTCATGAAGCACACCCTAAACCCTTCTTACACCATAGAACAAACCTTTATAGAATATAACAATGTTGATGAATTGTGCAAAGAAAATGCCAATATCTCCATATTTGATCTTCTCCAAATTAGTAATAAAAATGATACCCTTCTCCAATACATGTATACTCTACCTAAGCAACCCTCAAGCAAATTAATTGATACGTATGTGGCTACATACACAAAAAATCTAGAATTGCATCCTTTCTTGCTAATAGATATAATTTTTTTATTATAACTAGCATAACTATTTTACTAATTCAAGGGCTTCAAAAAATTTCATGTCATCTTCTATTTTCCAATAATTATGACTATATCCCATAAAATCTAATCAAAGAGTGGTGTAGTTAAACAATATAGAGGTGAACATGGTTATGGAAATTTCACACATCCACATGCATCTCACCATAGATCCCAATTCATATTTTATTGATATTTAAATCATTGACATTGTTGAGGCATATGGTATTCTCCGAGGAGAGATTGGTCATGCACTCTCAATGGCTACATATCAACAACCTTTTCACATGTGTTTTCCATGACATAGCATTGTAAACTAGATAAGGATTGATTAAGAGCCCAATATAAAATTCATGATCACTTTGAATACAACAATTTCGGTGAAATCTTGTACATTTAGTGTGAATATGGTGAGTATGCAATGGAAAATAATATGTTGTGAAATTCACAAGTTTTTTTCTGGATTGTAAAGAACTTTTCACATATCCTAATTCCACAAAACCACCTATAGAAGAACTAAGAAATCAATGTGCAAATGAAGAAGAAGAATTGGTACACACAAAAACATAAAATATTAGGCTCAAAAAGGAAGTGGCTATTGAAATCCAAAATGGGAAATCCTTTGTTAATAAATAATCACACACAACAAAGAAATCAGGTTGGGAAACCCTATTGTGAAAATTGAAAGAGGATTTCCTAGCATTTGGAGATATGGCAGAGGTAGACTTGCACACTTTTCCCAATTGGTTATGTGCACATTTAAAACCACAACCTAATAATTCTTGTACTACATTTATTTCCATTCTCTATATGCATAAAAATAATTCCAGTGTGCATAATGTGGTGGAATTGATGAGAAAACAAGCAATAGTCAACAAAAACTAAAACCCCTATGATGTCTACAACATAAATGGAATGTTCTATGAAAAATAAATTGAATACCCTAATTTGATATCCAATGTGCAAAATGTATTATACTAGATGCAAAGGATAAATCTCATTGTGTAAACCCTCCATAAATTACATAAGGCAATTCAAAGTACCTAAAGTCATAATAAAAATTTGAAACCCTCCATTTGGAAATCAAAGAAGAGCATCTTATGGATTCCGCTAATCCACATATTTTAAATATGAAATAACACCTTTGGGCCATGCACTTTGATAAATCCAAATCAAGATAATGATATGGCATAGGTGTTAAATTGATTAACCCTAGAGGAAAATTTTACTACACGAATAAAGACTTCCATTCCTATGTTCTAATGATGTTGTAGAATATGAATCACTCATACATGGATAACAGTTCACTTTCCATAAAGGTGTAAAGTTCTTAAGAGCATTTGAGGACTCAAAACTAATCACCAAACAAGTAATAAGCCAATACACTTTCTAGGAAAAGTTTTCACCTAGATACCAAAGTCATGTTTGGAACCTCATTAAATATTTTGATGCATTTGACATTAGTTCCATACAACATAATAAAAAAGTGTTGTGGATGCACTAGCTTGCACAACCAACACTTTGAATCCAATAAAAATTTTAATCTCAAGCATTTCTCAGTCAAATTTATTTCCCATCCATCGTAAACACAAAATTATGCACTTTACACATAATTTAGCCCAGTCTTATACTACTATTTAGAAGGTTATCAAGTGGATAAAGTACTAATTAATCCCACCTTTTGGTCACCTTTATTTTATATTTTATTTCATCATTCCCACATATTTTATTACACTTATCCACCCATTTCACAATTTCCCTATCATTTTAGCCCGAAATCATGGCAACCTAGCTTGTACTGGGATGCCCAGGTCCCACTTTGGGCACCCCGGTCTATGCACATCCTTTCCTGCTTCTTTTTAGGGCCTTTCTAGTTGTTTATTGTCTTTATCTTTTTCCCAGTTGCCCTTGTCGGGATTAATTACGAAATTAAGTTTGATATCCCTATAAATATAAAGCTATAAGACCAAAATAAGGGTCCTAGGTCATAATACTACTATCACTCCATCTAGAGTTGCATCCATTGCATCACTTCTATCCACATAATTCCATGTATACATGATAGGAGATATACATCACACACACTATATAGGGGGAAGGATTCTATTATATTTTATGCACACATGCTATTTACATTTTATATAGTTACTATTTCTCATTACTTCATAAAGTGTGATTGGCATGAGAACACCTAGGGCACGACATGCAAGCGCACACACACACACACACCATAGCTACATCCAAGTCTGAAATATAGTGCAATGCTCGATGATAGGACCAAAATTTTGCATATGAGGTCAGTTTGACCCATTCATTTGCATTTTTATTTTTCTAGGGTTTGATACTTCCTTTTTATTGCAGGTCATTATACAACTCAACTAGAAAATCCGGTGTGACAAATAGGCAAGGTTCGAAGAATCAACTTGCGACCAAACCAAAACCATATTTTGAGCATTTATAGGTGTTTAGAGCACCTAGATTACATACCAGGGTGCCCTAAGGTGACCAATACACTCCTAGGTGCCTCGGCCATGTCAAATCCTCTAGATCTATCCTTCATAGGGTCTCACGAGTGTTCGAATGCACTTCCCGATTTCATTTCAGATTGCGACAACTGCATGACAGTTATTGCCAATCAGCTAAGCTATTTCTCTTCCTTCTCTTACACATTTAGGGTTTTATTTCACTTAGAGTAATTAATTACATTTGCTCTTGACTATTTTAGTCTTTTATTACAGCATTTTAGTCTTAATTTGATTAACATTAATACCCTAGTATCCCCTTTTAGGCTAACTAGATCCTTATTTTTGCTAATCATTTTTTTGAACCTGACATCTCCTTCTAACAACTTCTAGGGTTTTAAATGTTCACCTTCCATCAAGGGTAAACATCATAGAAATTCTTCTTCTTCTAAGTCTTGACTACTCTCCAATGATAGTTTGTGGTCATGATTTTTCAACACTCCTACTGCTACTTACTTTGGTTATAACCCTTTTCCTTCTTTCATTCAACTACCATCTTCTGGAATGGATCCTTGGGACATCCAAGATGTTGTTACCACTTATTTATGCACCATTAATCCTACAACTCTAGCTCAACTTGTAGCAGAAGTCCAAGCTCTCCCTCCTGATGACATAAAATATTCTAGCATGATTGGTTCTCAACCCCAAGCAACTCCACCTAGCTTAGTTCCTACTATTTGCATGGTTGATATGGTCCCTTCTACTTCGCCACTTACTCTTGGATATTATCTCGCTACGCCTACCCCACATTACTTGGTCGCTTTTCCTATTCCTCCCATGTCCCCTTTTCTATATGAGATGTCATTTGTAGGTAATCTTCACATGTTTGGTACCATCTCTCCCCCACCATCTATTACTACTATTGCTATCATACCTTACTAGGGACCTTTACCAGCTCTAGATATCATACCATTCTCCCCGCCATCAACCTCCTCCTTACAACACCCACCATTCACTTGTACTCTCTTCATAAATAATTATTATTGGGAGAACATACCACTCAACATGTCATGTCCTACCACTGTATGTTCACATGATGGTATCCTTTGACTGGGTTTCAACTTTAATGACCTTCATACTCCTTTATGTGATCCACACTTATATCATGGTTCTATCATTCTTACTACAACCTATGGCTTGCACATCTTCCACCTTGTTTTCCATCTAGCACGTTGTCCTACCACTTCTCCACTTGTACTTGGCCAATCTTGGTTAGATTATATTGGAGGCACACTTGATCCTGATCGTGTTGATATCACATTCCCCATGCCTTTTGGCACATCTCGCATTTGTAGTAGCTCCTTTCTTTGTTATACACCAAACTTCACTATTTGGTATGCCTAGGGGTGTCCATTACCTCCCTTTATGGATGAACAATACACCATGGTCATGTACATCTTATGCATTCACGGTTACTTAGATGACCTACCACATACCCTTCCTTATCAAGTTTCTTGCGCTATCCATTTGAATTTTGATGCTCATATTTTTATCCTTTAGACGAGCTTGTTCCTCCATTTCCTTCTTGTATTAACACTGATCCACATTATCTCCAGTAAGCTCCATATCCACCATTGCCATTGCTAACTCTCCCCCTCACAATCCTCCATCTACTACACACCTATTGGAGGCTATACAAGTGCTACACATTCAATGTCAGTCCATGGAAGCCACAATCACGTCTCTCCATGCCGAGCTAGAGAAACTTAAGGATGTTTCTACCTTGCATGCTCCTACTCCTCCTACAACTCTTGTGCCACCCACATCCCCTACTAGTCCCCTCATTGATCCACCACTCGTACCATTCCCTCCACCTCTTATTGTTCATTCCAATGTTACACCAAAGGAAATTCTTGGCCACCTTCTTCATCATCAACTCCTTTCTCTCCCATCTAATCATCATTACACTTCTTCTCAACTAAACCAATATCATGATCAACCATTTTTCCACTACCATCAGATTCCAGGCATCATACTGACTCGTGTCATGCTTTAAACCATATTATTTGTGATCTCTAGTAGATAAGACTCCTCTCATTTTCTCCATCGCCCCCTCCTACTCCTCATTCCACCCGTCCGAATCGCTTGGCTCATAGCACTACCCAAGGCCCATCAAGACAACACTCTCTCCTTCGTCATTCACCACCTCAGTCTTTTTCCTCCACTCATCCTTCACATATACATAGTTTTCATTCACTGGCACAAATCTTATCGACTATATCCCCCTTTTGGATCATGTTCGATGCTTTCCTTATCCCGGTAATGGTCAACAAGCCTTTGTCCCTCGACCTTATCGGTTGACTTACCTTTCTTGATCACTTGGGGGCATCGTCACTACCCACTCACCCCTCACCTCATCCTCATTCTAGCATAGTTTCATTTTTCCTCCATTTTTCCCCTTTCTGTAGACATATTTCTCACACATTATCACACCCTCATTACCCGATGACACACTCTTGTGCTTCGGTTCACATTGGATTGTTGATGGATTACCATTACACTAAACTCCACATAATGCACCATAGGCACTACATATCCCATTATATCCTACATTACATGTTATACACGTATTCCCACATTATACTCATCCTCATCAATCCATTCTATTCATTACCCTACCTACGCACTTAGGCACATTATACACTACACATTTTCATAGCATATATGTTCCATATACTACACTAGTCATCATTACATATGAGTCTAGTTTTACATTTCATCCATAAATTCTATATTTACGCTAGGGTACATTAAATATGAGTCTATCTTTACATGTTATCACTACATATTCTATCTATGCCTATTACCACATATTACATAGTGTACACACCCACATTGCATTCATACATCCTATCTATTCTACATATTACACTAGATTCCATTTTATATGGGTCTAGTTCTACCTATCATCATTACATATTCCATTTCTATACACACCTATTATTGCATCTTACATATCCTACATTACATCACCCACATCATGCATTTACATACTCTATTAATCCCTTGGTCATTTATATTACATTGTCTTCTACATACCGCACTGCACTCACTACCCTATGACACACTTTATTTCCTTAATCCATACTCGACATTCTTGAGTGTTTACTAATCAAATGGACCTTACATGTGACATTTCCTCATCCATCATTTCACACGTTAGTTACATACACCTTAGGTTAAATTTTCACCCCTTCTTATCATCTTGTAGTGGTATACACTTTAGGATAAATCACCACCCTCCTTTTTATCATATTCTAGTGACATACACCTTAGATTACATCACCACTCCTTTCTTATTTATATTATAATGACATACTCTTTAGGCTAGATCACCACCCATTTTCACCCCTTCCTCTCATAGTGATATACACTTAGGGCTAAATCATCACTCATTTATTCAACACGTTGTGCTATACGCTTAGGCTATTGGGTCCATGTGCATCTTTCCATATATCTCATCCCCATACACTAATTCCATAGTGATATATGCTTAGGGATAAATCATCACTCTTCCATTCAACAAGTCATGGTATACACTTAGGCTATAAGTTCCACGCACATCTCTCCACATGTCATATGTCATCACCACTACACATACACACTCATCACAAATTGCACTAGACACAACCTACACTACTCGTCCATTTCGATGACGCACTCTCATTTCTGAGTTCATTCTTGATTGTTGAGGGGGAAAAAAATAACCTCAATGCATACATATAACATCCACTTGGGGGCATGTTGCTCCTATCATTCCATTTTGCATTCCATTCCAATCATCCATAACATACAACATTATCTTGGGGTATTTACTCTTGCTTACTAGTTTTTTCTTGTTCACTTTACTACCCATGTTAGAAAATTTCTTATATGTCATTATCATACACACATGCTCTTTCATGCCTTTGTTTAGTGTGATCACATATGCAAGACTCTACACACGCGGCATGGATGCTCACCTTCAACCCTTCCTATTGTTCGTTGGAGGCATCTACATTCTTCTTTTCCAAGTGCTATTATTTCATTTTGTACTTAGCATCTTATACTACTTGTTTATACATGCTTTGACATATTGGTTATCGATATAACATGCTAACGGGTGCTCCATGTGCAGCACTTGTTTTGTCGGATTACATGTCTCCATGACTACTTGTTTGTTTCTACTTATCTGCTTTGTTTTCCATTATATGCGGGATTTTCCCTTTGTTTGTGTGCACACTTTATTTTTTGTGTCCATGTTGGCCTTGCATGTCTTGCGACATCATGAGTGATGTCCTATGTTTGAAACCCACTTTGTGTGGTCTACTTATTCTTACATGTTTACACTACTTTTTTGGTAGCTACTACATTGTCTCAGTATTTTACACTTTTCTTATTGCATGCATGTGTTTTCAAACTAACACTTGTATTGGCTAGCCATCCCATTTTGTGTTACCCTTGGTATCTACCAATCATTTCCCTTTCCCCTTACAGGGGAGAGTTCTACAGTTCGAGATTCTAGTTGGGTCCTCTTTTGGGGCCACATTCTCCTTTCCGTGATTTCGCATACACCCCCAAAGAGGGGGTATCATTGAGGGTTTTCTACTAACAATGAGTATTTACACCGGTTCGAGACACGGTGAGTCATTTCAGACAATATATGAACTCCATACATAATAGCCATAATAGGACATGGTGTCCTTTGGCAATTCTGCAGAGCAGTTATAGGTTTGGGGGTTACAGTGGGTGTGCCTCTCTACACTTCTCCATCTAATGGCGTCAAATCGCCCAAAAAACTAAGACAGTACAGAGATCTCTTTACATGTTTCAGCAGAAGCGGTTAAAGTTAGAGGACAAAGAGTATTTCCTCCCTATACTTCTTCAACCAGGGTGGTGTGAGATCGCCCAAAAAACTTGCGATAGTATAGGATATCCTTTCACCCCTTTTTCTTGACATGGATCAAGTGCACATATTCCATTTAGAAATTTATTCTAGCTTATTTTACATTTGCATACTTTACACATGCGTATTTTACACAGTGTTTTTACATACATACATATTTGACTACTTGATCATTTTCTCCTTGTAAGTCCGCCGTATGAGAAATAAGCAGTCAAATTTGGGGCAACAACAACAAAAACAATGACAACAACAACAACACACCACTACAGTAATTTGCCTTTAATAACCATACATGTAAACTACACACAGCAATAACTACACACGTGTTCCACCCTAAGTTCACTCTCATCACTTTTTATGTGCATTTTTCATCTTTAGAATCCACGCTCCTCCACATTTTTCTTTTTTGTCATTCCATGCTTGAGTCTAGTCCATCGACACATCTTCTTCTACACTCTACATGGATATCAAGTACACATCTCTATCTACTTTATGTTACCGAGCTTTCGCTCACCAACATAAAGTAGGGGAAAATGTAGACACAAAATTATATAATTTACACATAATAATTTAGCTCGGCCTTATACTATGATTTAGAAGGTTCTCAAGTGGATAAAGTAAAAATTAATCCCACCTTTATTTTATATTTTATTTTTCAATCTCACATACTTTATTGCACTTGTCCACCCATTTCACAATTTCCCTATCATTCTAGCCCAAAATCATGGTGCCACAGACTTATACTAGGGTGCCCCGATCCCACTTTGGGCACTCCGGTCTATGCACATCCTTTCTCACTTCTTTTTGGGGCCTTTCTAGCCATTTTTTGTCTTAACCTTTTTCCAATTGGCATTTTTAGGATTAATTACAAAATTAAGCTTGAGATCCCTATAAATATAAAGCTATAAGACCATAATAAGGGTCCTAGGTCATAACACTACTATCACTCCATCTAGAGTTGCATCCATTGCATCACTTGCGTACACACAGTATCATGCATCAAGGCTAGGATATCTCGCATCACACACACCTTTGCATGGGGAGGGATTCTATTTTATTCCATGCACACATGCTATTTACATTTTCTATAATTAATATTGCTCATTACTTCACAAAGTGTGACTGGCATGAGAGCACCAAGGGCATGATATTCACACACACACACACACACACACACACACACACACACACACACACACACACACACACACACACACACACACACACACACACACACATGTACACACACACACACACTAGAACTACTCGGGTCTCGAAATGTGATAAGACCACACAAGTTTTGCGGTTGAGGTCAGTCTGAACCATTCATTTACATATTTTATTTTTCTAGGGTTTGATACTTCCTTTTGTATTACAATTCATTATACAGCTCATCTGTCGAATCCAATGTGATAGACAGGAAGGGTTCCAAATCAACTTGCGACCAAACCAAAACCAGGTTTTGAGCATTTACAGTGTTTAGAGCACCAAGATTGTAAACCAGGGCACCCTGGGGTGCCCCAAGACAATCCTGGCACCTCGGTCATTTTAGATCCTCTAGATATGTCTTTCGGGGTCTCGAGTGTTTTATCGCACTTCCTAATTTCATTTGTAGATCTGCGACAACCTACGATAGTCACTTCCAATCAGCTAAGCTATTTCTCTTCCTTCTCTTGCACATTTAGGGTTTTATTTCACTTAGAGTAATTAATTACATTTTCTCTTTACTATTTTAGTCTTTTATTACAACATTTTAGTCCTCCTAATTAGATTAACATTAATACCCTAGTATCCCCTTTTAGGCCTACTAAATCCTTATTTTTGTTAATCACCATCCATCCTAGACAATATAGAACATTATTAACTATTAAATGATGAAAATAATATAGTTTATTTTCTCTTTGATTCTCAAGATTTTGAAATACAAATCATAGAAAAAGTTATTAGGAGGAACTTGAGTGGGATTAATATGGAATTTCAAACCTAAAAACCAATGAAATTCCCATCAGCATTGTAGTCTTAAAAATTCTATTTGATAGGGATAACCATGCAAATAATGAAGAGAACACTCCCCCACCAAGGAATGTGCAATACCAATCTCATAACTTGGGAGACTATGATTATCTAAAGCATGTGGTAATAGGAGAATCATGCACCCCGTAGGAGAAAGAGGACTTGATGAATGCACTCAAGTGATACCAATATGTCATTGTATGGAGTTATAGATATTTGAAGATATGTGATCCCTTCATCGTAATGCACACCATCCCATTGAATCCTAGTGAAAAACCTTTCTTATAGAGGAAAATGCATGTTAATGTATTGTAAGATCCTCTCATACTAAAATAAGTACAAAATTTGTTAAGCGTAAAGATCATATTTAAAATCTACCACTCAACATTAATCACAAACCTTATTCGGTCCTCAAGAAAAGTGGAGAAATTTTCCATTGTGTGGAATTTTACAATCTAAATAAGGCATGTGAGAAACATAACTACCCTTTTTCATTTTTTGATGAGGTGTTGTAGATTATGAAATGTGTATAAATGATGTCATTCCTATATGGGTATTAAAGATAAATTCAATTCATCATGCACGAAGAATAAATGATCAAAATGTCTGTCCGTTACCACTAAATGGGGTATGTTTTCATATTAAAGAATACCATGCATCCTAATCAATGCTAACACAACCTTTCAGCACACTATGGATATAGCTTTCAAGGACTTGATTGGAAAGTGCATCATTATCTACATGGATGATCTCACATTATTCTCTAAGGAGAATCCCAACCATGTCAAATATTTGTGTGTGTATTCTGAAATGATATTGTGAGCATGAAATCTACCTCAATCCAAATAAGTGTGTCTTCCTAGTTATGAAGGAAAAATATTAGGGCACATCATTTCCAAAAAGGGAATATTAATTATTCCTAATTGAGGATATTCTAAAACCCCATTCCCTAAAAGTCTGAAATAATTGAAATATTTCTTTGAAAATAAGAACTTTGTGAGAAATTTTATTGTATGATTTTTGGGATTGGCATACCACTAAATGTGATGCTCAAGCAAGATTCAAAGTTTGAATAGAAAGATGAACCGCATTCTCGCATTAATAGAAATCAAACAATTTATTACTCGAGATCTTATTTTAGTAATTCTAGATTATGTGCACCCCTTCTTAATATGTGCATTCACTTCCGAATTCTCTTGCATAATTTTTTAACCAAAAGAGAGAAGAAATTGAGATTGAAATACCTATTACATTCATTATTTCACCCTTGCACAATATGGAGTTCCATTTCTCTCCCATTGACAAACAAGATTTTGTATTAATCGAAGAAGTAAAAAAATTCAAACACTATAATCTACATGGTAAAGTAATTTTTATTGTGTCCAATCAGAATGAGCTTGGTGAGTATCGTGATAAGTGGATGACTATCCTCCAATATTTTAACTTGGAAATCCAATCGATGAAGATAGTAGGAGCCATGGATATGATTCATACAATGATAGAGGTTGAACCAAAGTTGGTTTTCTAGAAATATATGATTAAATCACTCACCTTGTATGAATGATACTATGACATAATATATTATTTTCTCAATTAATATTTCATGTGCACCTTAATTTTACTCAATGTGGAGCTTTAAACCTAAAGAGTAGTAAATTCATGATAATATTTGGCAAGTTCTACTATAAAAACCATGAAAGAATCTATTTTTTATGCTTATCAAAAGAAGAATCATACATGATAATGTGATATTTACATGAGAAGCATGACATTGACCATGGGTCGGGAAATTTAATTCCGTACCAAATCCTAATAGCATGATATTATTGGTCATGTTTGTTTAAATATATGTTCACCATCATTAGTAATTTCCATGTTTTCTAGACTACCACATCAAGAATTGAAATCCTATCATGCCCTTGCATCATGTTATTGAAGTGTGCCCATTTGCTAAATGGGTGCTCAATTTTTTTGGCATCATAAAAAAATCTTAAACTATCCAAAATTCTGTTCTCATAGCTACTAACTATCATGCATGCACTAGGTACAAGTACAACCATTCAATAATTACACAATAAACACCATCATCAAGTTCATTGAGGACCACATCTTTACCAAGTTTGGTATTTTTTCATGTTTGTATGTGATAATGGCCTTACATTTACTTCTACATAATTCCTTGAATGGGCATATGCTAGTAAAATTATTCGGTAGTTTCTTCTAATTACTATCCATAAAGAAATAGTCTTGCAGAATCAACTAATAAAAAAATTTGAATGTTATCAAGAATATTTTAGATTAAAATTTGAGATATTAGTATAGTCAAAAATCATGCACTTACTACTATAATTATACCGCCAAGTATGTTGTTTTATATATGGATATTGCATAAGAAAAGTAACCATTGATGACCCATCCCCTTTTCATGTCATCAATTTAGTTATTTATCGTTGTCTCGCATACGATCGTCACTTACTTACACAATTCTATTTGTCTCTCGGGGAGTCTTACTTGTCATTATTTACTCAGTTGTCATCTCTAGTCCCTGACTAGGGTGCCTAGGAAGGGATTAGGGTGCCCCGAGTGCCTTGGCCCTCATTTCTAGGCACCCTAGTCCCTGGTCACACTTGGTTTTCATTTAGATGTTCGAGGTCGGTCTGTATGATTTTCCCTCCCATTCCCTAGGTGTTATTCGGTATGTCGGGTCATTAGTGTCAAAATTTGAGCAATATATCCATATATAAGCACAACATACATACTAACTTATGCACGTACTACTTATACTAAGGGATAGCTATCTACATAAGGCAAGGGACTGCATTTGGGCACTATTTTGCATCACACACTACATAGGAAGGGGAGTCTATTCTATTCCATCCACCATTCTACATTTTTATCTAGCTAATTTCCCACTACTTTGGCGTCATTGGCACTAGGGCACCCTAGGCACACCATTGCACACAAAAGCACATAGAACTACATCGGGTATGAGATGTAGTGCAGTGCTCAGTCATAAGTCCATCCATTTGGCAGTTGAGGACAGTCAACCCATTCATTTGCATCTTTCTTTTTTAGGGTTTGATGCTTTTGTGTGGGGTTTTGTAGGAGATTATTCATTGGAGATTTACAACGACACCAATGAACCAAGTGCGACACCAACTTGATCAAGGGTGAAATTGTGAAGGGTTAGTGACCATATCGGATCCAACTTCGAGTCACTCCGTAGACCGGGGAACCCATATTTCAGACGGGGTTCCCATAAATGCCTCTATTTTTCCCAGGCACACCAATCTGGCCAAATCTGCCACTTTTGTAATTTTCTAGGGATCGTTATAACACTCAATTCTACTAGCACATCACCCTATCCAATCTTAGATTACTACAAGGTAAGTCTAATTTAGGTTAGTACCTTTTCCTCCTATTTCATTTATTTCATTTCATTTAAAATATCAAATAAATTATTTAGCATTTATATTTTAGTTATTACATTGTTGTACTTTCTTAGATTATTACTAAAGCACATATTTTAGATAATCATTTTTAGTGAACCCGTAATTTAGAACATTTTTCCCTAGGATCCACTTCAAACCCTAATGGCTAAGGATATATCTTCTCCTTCTCGTCCCATCATGTTGCACTTTAGTGTTAATCCAATTTATGATGAGGTTGTTATCACTGAACTCATGGCTCTCTATAGTAATGTTATTATACCAGACCATATTCAAGCAACAACTCTTAGATAGTTAATGATATGTACCTACTAGTTTTGAAAATTCCCCCATTGGCATTAGTATCATTTTGGATCCGATATCCTTCACTTATTGTACACCATGCTATACGGCTACTAATGATCCTCCTATTGATCTTTCTAAGGAAATTCTAGATGATTCTCTTATTGATTACATGTTAGGTCTTGACAATAGCTCTCATATTACTTCTCCTCCTAATCAGACCATTGTTATGGCTACATCTCATGACTCTCCTATTTCGATACTTCTTCTCCTAATCCATCACATACTAGTTCACATACTCTCTCATATTATGTTGATGATCCTATTGATAGTATGCTTAATGAAATTTTCATATATGATGTCGATGATACAATTAATAGTCATGATTCTACTACTTTTCATACTACTGAGTCTAAATCTCCTACTCCACTTTCTCCTGAGGTTATATCTAGCATCATGCATGAGTCGCCTCCATCTATTAGTTCTTCTTCTCCTACCATCTCATCTCCTCTTAACACTTCACCTACATCTGTTAGTTCATCTTCTCCTATCGAGGTATCTCCATCAGTTTCTTTACCTCCTAGGGATGTTTCCAATGTTATTCCTACCACTACTATGGATGTTCCATCTTCTTCATCTACTATCACTTCTTCGGAACCTACCCCTAGTGTGCCTTTAGCATCAAAATCTCCTTTATCTTCTCTTGAGGTACCTATGATTACTCACAATGGCAAGTTACAACCACTTAATACATTATTTCCATCTCCTACTATTCCTTCATAGGACATTTTATCTCTCATGCATGTCATAGGTCAATTACAATCTCAGGTTCAATCACTCACCTTAGAAAGTAGGGCCTATTATGCTTCAATTGATAACAATTCATTACATGGAAACCCTATTCCTAAGAAAATTCATAACTCGCATTTCCTAAGGACTTTATCATGCCTACATTCACATGATTTGATGGTACTGGTGACCCTCACTTACATCTCCAACATTACCACATGACTATTCCATATTCTAATGATATATTATTGCTTAAGGCCTTTCGACATAGTCTTACTGATGATGCATTACAATGGTACACTCATCTTCCATTTGGGTCTATTAGTACTTACTATGATATGGAGGATGTTTTCCTCTATCGTTTATCATCAAAAATGACATTAGGGTTACTTTCATATACATACTTTACATCAAGGTGCATCCAAACCTGTCAAGGATTACATCTTACAATTCAATGCTTGTATGCACCAATTAGTATTCCAGCCTATTGATCTTGAGAAGCAATTCATATTTTACCGTGGTTTAATTCCTACTCAAGAAACGATTGCAATATGATACATGTGAGTCATTCATACTCTTTTGCTATAAATTTATCGATCTAAAACAGGACCTTCTCTTAGCACATATTATAGATCCTCCACTTCCTACTACTACTTGTCATATCATCTAGTTCTTCTCCATTGCCACTAGTTGAGCAACCCACACAATCTCCATCTCTCCCTAGTAAGCAAGCTCAACCTACTACATCACAAAAGCATCCTTCTCCTCCTCCTCCATGACAAACTACTTCACCATCTACTCCATTTGTTTCATGTGATCCATTACACTTATCTCATAACACTCAACCACATGATGTGTTGTGTGTTTTACTTCATGAGTGTCTAATTCACTTTCCCTCTAATCAACATCATCCACAACATCATCTATAATGTCAGCGTGATCAAACCTATTGTAATTATCATCACATAAATGGCCATAGGGATAATTATTTCTTTTCCCTTCATGATAGATTGCAACAATTAGAGGATAAGGACATCATTTCCTTTAGCTCTCACTCACGTGAGCGGTCCATCTCTCCTCTTCCTCGTTAACACGTTTCTACTCAGGTTGAGTTGTCTCCTCCATCTAATGCTAAGGTTATTATCCATCCATCGCCATATGTTGTCACTCATGCACGCTCTCCACCACATCCATCCATCATTACACAAACCCCATCCACTTCATCCATCTCATCCACCACATCATGTTATTGCTTCACATCAGCTGCCATAACCCTTCACATTTTCCCATCCCATTGGTTCTCCACATGATATCCAGTTTGGTTCATATGCTCACCTTGCTTTCATGCCACATGCTTCCACCACTTTGCACCACCTTGGTCTTTGGTAGGTGATTACTATCACCTTACCCCCGATGACGCACTTTTGTTCTTATGGTTCTTACATGATTATTGAGGGTTTTGCTATAAGAACCTTCATCACGTGCTTTGTCAATTCATCTAGTGCACTCAATCATTTCCCAATGATGCACTCTTGTTTTACACAGTTCATTCTTGACTACTGAGGGGTCTTAATTAAATGAACCTAATCATCCATACATTGGGGGAATTTTTACTCTCCCCCCCATTTCATCACACTAACATATTACAATCACATTACATTATCATGTCAACATGCATTCATCACGACACGTTAGTTTGGAAATCATACATTATCTATTTTTACATACATTCCACTCTCATTATTACACTAACTACACATCAAAAATTCCATTAAACAAATACACACATCACTCACCTCGTCAAGCATCATATCTAGCAAATCAAATTACATATGTTATCTATCATCATTCACACTATGCATTTTTTCTATCATTATCAACATCATAGTACAAGTCTACATCAATAAACATGAACGATATCCAACACGTTACATACATTATAATAATAATAATCACTAAATCATATATCATCAATCACATTACGACATCAATACACAACGAAATAAGCTCATAAAATTTATCTATATATATCGAGTACAATCATCATTACAAAACATCTCATCACTAGGGGGAAACTCCCCTACATCATATACAATAATACAAATCAAATATCATCATCACTATCACTCAGCAGTCTGCGAGAGCCCGGAACTTATGCATCACCACTAACTCTACGTCACTAGTCATGACCTCGATATCTCTCCACTTTCCTATGTAATAGGGTATTCTTTGTAGACTTCTTAGCAAAGAAACTTTGTAGTGCAATAAATTATGAAAACACATCCTACACTAATGGACCACCACCTACCGCCTCTCTCGCTCATCATGTCTCCTCGTGTGCCTCGTCCCTCTCACTCAGTAGCATTGTAAAGGTTTTTTCTGCTATAACAACTAGCTTAAACAAATGTGCATGCTCACCCGCAATGTCATCCACACACTCTAGTTTCATGCCACCCACAAGTACATCGCTTAGCACATTCCGCATCAATGTGTGAATGGAGGTGTCTACTATCAAGGACCAATATGTGTCACCTACAACACAATATAAAAATGCATTAGATAACCATCACTATCACATATGCAAGTAACAAATCACACAATGCAACTATATATAGATACTCATGCTCTATCATCGTCGTTGTCACATTGTCGGGGTATGTGTTTCCCCTCTCCCTCTCCTCCCTGTGGTAACCTCATTGCATCTGTGAACAACATAAGTAATAATACCCATCGATGTGCCTCCCACTATGCATGGTACTCTTCTATATACCCTTCATCATATGATTTTATTGGCTATATCATCGTGTCTTTCTCATCTAGCCTAGGAGGTACTAGTTGCTCTCATATGGCCCCCGGTCTAGTCTCGGCCCTCTTAGGTGCTCTAACAACTCTCAACCATATATATAGCTCGGGGGCATAACCCGAGCCCTACCAAACTATTGTGATACCATATCTACCTAGAATAACTTGGCCCCACATGATAATCGGTCCTCCAACCACATATTCTCTCGTATGTCGTAGCTCTATAGCATCCTCTAGCCATCCTCCATAGTCTCAGTATGGCCTCCATATCACTTCCTTAGGCCCCATCTTATCTATCAACAATGTTATGTAGGTATCGGTGTTCATCTTGTGCCTATGCACACCAATCTATCTCCTCATGTATATATCTAGCCTAGCCCACTCTACTCGTGGACCTCCAACTGGCCTCAACACTACTACGTAATCATAGGTGATACATTCAATAGCGTAGTAGCACCTATCCGACCTCCATCCTACTCCGTGTGAATCTATATAGGTATCTATATAGGTGGGCCAACACACACTGGGCCCATGCATATCTCGGTATCGTACTCCTCTATACAGAGGTAAATATCAAGCCTCTTATACAAGATGCCCACACCTCCTCCCTCTACTGTGATCGATGAAGCAATAACCATGGCTATGAACTTCCGTAAGTGCGGAACCCCAGACCTCAAAATAGCATCCAAACTAATATGGGCCTCGGTAGGTACTTAAATCCCCATAAAATGTCATATCATGGCTCGCATCTGTCTCTCCATATTCTCTAATGGCATAACCTATACTCTCTCCCCAACAACTGGAAATCGCAGTATGCAATACACATCCTCCAACATGATTGTCATCTCACCAATAGGAAACCAAAAATTACAAGTATCCACACACCACCTCTCATATAATTTTTTCAACATGGGCATATTATGGAGTACATCCCCAATCGTGCTATGTGCCGAGGCCAAAGACGTTCCATAACATCCCAATCATCATCGACAAACCTAGCCCAAGCAAAGTACTCAAATGATGACCCTGTAGAACTCCCTCGAGTGGATATCCCTCCATACAACACATAATGACAATAAACCCAACATTAGAACACTATCCAAACCCATACACACTCGCTTACAACATTATTACACAATAAAAATCACATATACACCATTCTAGACTATCTATCTTGATCTTACATTCACTTAGCGTTCATTATTCTCATTACTTCTCCTTTCACCGAAAGGGGGGCATATGATTTGGGTCATCTTATAATTCCCCTTACACCACTTTACAATCATTCAATACTATTAATCTGTCGTTTTCAAACATTTATTAATGCATCATGTAACACTACATTGATTCCCCCGATGACCTAACCTAGGGAAATAAACGTAACATTTCTCTATGCGTCATTTCATCAATTGTCATCACTTCCCCCTAAAGACCTAACTTAGGGGAAATAAGTGTTAAAATATTTCCATGTAATCCTTCATCAATTTCTATGCATTTCCCCTAATGACCTAACCTAGGGGAAACTATAATGTCCCCTTTTCCCAATCGAAGACCTTTGGCCCATTTCATCAACCCGATGGCCAAAGGAAAATATAAGGGTGACTTAAGTCGTAATGAGTTATTACAAAGTGCAAAAATATTAATAAAGCATTTGTATTAAGTTATTTGACTTAATAATAAATTGGTAATCTCTAAAGAGGAGCATTGGGTCTAATATTATGTTGTATCCTTTCTAGGGAAAATAGAAAAGAGGCCCATCTTTGTGTTTTGTCATCCCTAGGCAAAATGCGACTTGGACAAAGGAGCGAAAGTGGAATCTAGGAAAGATAAAAATTATTGCTCTTCCCAAGGAAAGTGTGACTTGGCATGAAGGGCCATTATTTAATGTTTATTTTTCCTAGGAGGAAGTGCAACTTGGTTTGGGCCTATTTCTAGGGTATTTTGGCACTCTTCTTTCATTGGAAGATGAAAAGGTCATTTTGTAATATTTTTCCTATAAAAAGGAGAGGGGCGGCTTGGGTAGAGCACCATAAATCCTTTTTATCAATTCTGGAATCGATCATTAAGCCTGGTGCTTTGTATTAAAATATTCTAAGGACAAAAACCCTTAGGATATTGCCTCTAGAGGACAAAACCCTCTTGGAGATTAGGAGGAATTTCTATACTGGATTTTCCACAGAGCTTACACAGAATTTCAGTATTTTCCAGCAGTAGTTGAGGTGTTTTTGCAATAAAAGTTGAAGACCAATGTTGCAGCAGTGCTGTACTGATTTTATCTAATGAAGCGACTCATTCTTGGTTGTTATGTGATGTTTTGAAGACGTTCCAAGGTCTGATCCTTGCTGCTATCTGTTGTATGCATTTTTACAGCTCAAGAGAAGGTACTTTAATTATTATGGATGGATTTATATTACTATTACAGTCTCTTTAAATCTGCAGCATTCTGAGTATTTTTTAAGTCGATTTAGGCCCATAAAATCTGGTTTCAGTCATATTTATTATTGCACAAGCTTCAGATCTGTTTGGGGGTCAGTTTTAAACTAGTTTCCATTCAAACCCTAGTCACACTTCTTCACATAAAATCATATCTGTATTAGTGTGATTGCCATAATAGTCAAAAATCAGCTTTTGGGTATTTTTAATTGATTTAAATTGTTGGAGAACAACCAAGATCCACTTGGGGATCTTTCAAGTGGTATCAAAGCAATGTTCCTCCCACCTGGAGGGTTTTTATTTGATGTAGCCACGAGAGTTTGGTGATAGAGCTGAAATCATGGGAGGTAGACAGAAAAACTTTCCATGGGATCTGGATAGAGATCTTCTTAGGGAAATGGTAGACACCCATCAGCAGATGATACAGTCCATGCAACAGTTGATGCAGAGGATGGCTTTGGATAGGCCAAGAGATAGGAGAGACAGTTTGAGAGCCAAACAAGATCGGAGGCCTAGATCATCATCATCATTTTCTATTCACAAAGTTCTAACACCGCAAGACAAGGAAGCAGAAGTGATTAGCATATTTGAGGAGTATAGCATTCTTCCTCAAGATGTTAAGGAGAATTTTCCTTTCATGGACTACATGGACATGCACCCGAAGATTGGCTACAAGACTGAGCAGGCAAAAGAGGAATATCACACTATAGCTTCCGAATGGTTGATACGTGGAAGGAACAGAGAATCTTCACAGATGGATGATACAACTCTTCATGAGAGCGCTTTGGTGTCTTCAAATTCTAATGAGGTATGCAAAAATTTATGTGATGAATTTGATAGACATGTTGATTTAACACATGAAGATAAATCAGATCTGCAACCAAAGGAAGAAGAAGAAGCTTCAAAAGGTATGATTTCCATTGAACAAAATAATTGTGTTAGTAGAACTTTGCTTGCTAGAGAAATTATTCCATCTCAGGAGATTAAATTTGTATATGCAAGCAAGGATGATGTAATGGAAACTCTTAAGAGGTGTGAGGAATGGAATAGCAGAGCTAGAGCTTCTAGGTTGGTAGCCGCTCAAGCAAGACAACACCTACAAGAGTTCAAGGAAAAGATGTCTTCGCTTAGTGGGCAGCAGGGTATGAGGAATGTCATTCCTCAAGAGAGGGCAGCCGGGAGCATGGAAATACCTTTCAAAGGAGGATTGATTGCACAGATTAAAGATGGTGTGGAAGAAAGTATGCCATCTCATTTATCGCAGCAGCTGATTTATGAGGAATTTCAGCCCATTGTAGACACTAATACTCAGATTTTGGGGCAGCAAAGTCAAGACATTTTGAAGACCAAGATTGACGTCGATGTTGGCGATACTCCAAGGTATGATGAACATAATAATGCATCTTATTTATTGCTGCCTAGTCCAATCTATTTTCATCATGAGATGCATGATATGGTAGAAGATGAAGTCTTCATTTTGGAGTTTGTTGAACCATTGCTCCAAATATATGAGCAACTTGTTGATGGAATATGGTGGCAAGTTATAGCTCACTTGACAGGTACAGGGGCCAGGTTGGTAGAACATTTCAGCATGTTTTGTCTCTTGTGCATGACACTTGGACAAAACAAGATCAGAATTGCTTGAGGGCAAGCAATTTTGGGAAGGGAGGACTGTAATGTCCCCTTTTCCCAATCGAAGACCTTTGGCCCATTTCGTCAACCCGACGGCCAAAGGAAAAATATAAGGGTGACTTAAGTCACAATGAGTTATTACAAAGTGCAAAAAAATATTAATAAAGCACTTGTATTAATTTATTTGACTTAATAATAAATTGGTAATCTCTAAAGAGGAGCATTGGGTCTAATATTATGTTGTATCCTTTCTAGGGAAAATAGAAAAGAGGCCCATGATGTGTTTTGTCATCCCTAGGCAAAATGCGACTTGGACAAAGGAGGGAAAGTGGAATCTAGGAAAGATAAAAATTATTGCTCTTCCCAAGGAAAGTGCGACTTGGCATGAAGGGCCATTATTTAATGTTTATCTATCCTAGGAGGAAGTGCAACTTGGTTTGGGCCTATTTCTAGGGTATTTTGGCACTCTTCTTTCATTGGAAGATGAAAAGGTCATTTTGTAATATTTTTCCTATAAAAAGGAGAGGGGCGGCTTGGGTAGAGCACCATAAATCCTTTTTATCAATTCTGAATCTGATCATTAAGCCTGGTGCTTTGTATTAAAATATTCTAAGGATGAAAACCCTTAGTATATTGCCTCTAGACGACAAAAACCCTCTTGGAGATTAGGAGGAATTTCTATACTGGATTTTCCACAGAGCTTACACAAAATTTCAGTATTTTCCAGCAGTAGTTGAGGTGTTTTTGTAATAAAAGTTAAAGACCAATGTTGCAGCAGTGCTATGCTGATTTTATCTAATGAAGTGACTCATTCTTGGCTGTTATGTGATGTTTTGAAGACGTTCCAAGGTCTGATCCTTGCTGCTATCTGTTGTATGCATTTTTACAGCTCAAGAGAAGGTACTTTCATTATTATGGATGGATTTATATTACTATTTCAGTCTCTTTAAATCTGTAGCATTCTGAGTATCTTTTTAAGTCAATTTATGCCCATAAAATCTGGTTTCATTCATATTTATTATTGCACAAGCTTCAGATCTATTTGGGGGTCAGTTTTAAACTAGTTTCCATTCAAACCCTAGTCGCACTTCTTCACATAAAATCAGATCTGTATTAGTGTGATTGCCATAATAGTCAAAAATCAGCTTTTGGGTATTTTTAATTGATTTAAATTGTGGGAGAACAACCAAGATCCACTTGGGGATCTTTCAGAAACTAGTGTAAAATATCTCTAGGAGTAACCAATCAATCAATCAATCCATCAATGCATTCAAGTCTCTAACAATCAAAATCATACCACTCAATCAATATAATACAACACATGCGGCCTCCCAGATGACCTAACTTGGGAGTTACATTTGTTACTTTCCCAAATGACCTAACTTGGGAAGTTATTCTATATTTGGTGTTTTCTTCCAAATGACCTAACTTGGAATCCATCATATATTTTGCATTTTTTTAGATTACCTAACTTGGAAGCCATCACACATTATGACGACACTTGTGGAGTGGGGAAAAAGTGCCTTTCCTATACCACTCCTATATGGGTCAATTGTTTGATCGAAATTATTTGGATCCAAAACCTCAAAATGTTTGATTTGAGTCCATCTACAATGGCTATATCTTGAGGACGTAGTTAAAGGTTGGAGAATAACACAATTTTCTCCCTACACTCTTCCTTTGGCTGTAGGACACCTAAATCCTTTGGTCGGTTACTCATATTCATGTAATTGGGTTAGGAATTGATCACTCCCTACCCCATCTCATCATCATCATACAACATTTGAAATCATCAATTATCTAATATCATAATCATCACTCTCATTTAGTGCACTTCATCATGACATTACATTTCTCGCTATATTACATGGATCAACACACTTGATTCATGGTTTGGCACGTTATATGGTTCATTCGACATGATTTTATACCACATATGTGTGTTCTACTACAACATGGGCTTCTCCATATTTTTCTCAGGTATGCATCTCTATCTACTTTATGTTACCGATATTTTGTTCACCAATATAAACTAAGGGGCAATTGTAGTCACAAAATCATGCACTTAATACTATAATTATACCACCAAGTATGTTGTTTTGTATATGGATCTTGCATAAGAAAAGTATTCACTAATGACCCATCCCCTAGTCCTTTCGTCGTTAAATTAGTCACCTTCATTATTTATCTCGCATGACATCACTTACTTTCACAGCCCGGTCGTCTCGCATGAGTCTTAAGTTGTCATTATTCACTCAGTTGTCATCTCTAGTCTCTAACTAGGGCGCCTAGGAAGGGATTAGGGCACCCGGGTGCCCTGGCCTCATTTCTAGGCACCCTGGTCCTGGTCACACTTGGTTTTCATTTATATGTTTGAGGTCAATCCTTATGATTTTCCCTCCCATTCCCTAGGTGTTAGTCTACATGTTGGATCATTAGTATCAAAATTTGAGCAATATATCCCTATATAAGCACAACATGCATACTACCTTATGTGCAGACTACTTCTACTAAGGGATAACTATCTACATAAGGAAAGGGACTGCATTTGGGAACTATTATGCATCACACACTGCATAGGAAGGGGATTTTATTCTATTCCATCCACCATTCTACATTTTTATCTAGCTATTTCCCACTACTTTGGTGTCATTGGTGCTAGGGCACCCTAGGCACACCATTGCACACACAAATCACATAGAACTACATCGGGTCTGAGATGTAGTGTAGTGCTCAATCATAAGTCCATCCATTTGGTAGCTAAGGATAGTCGACCCATTCATTTACATCTTTCTTTTTTAGGGTTTGATGATTTTGTGTGGGGTTTTGTAGGAGATTATTCATTGGATATTTACAGCGACACTAGCAAACCAAGTGTGACACCAACTTGATCAAAGGAGAAGTGTTGGAAAGGGTTAATGATTATATCGAGATCTAGTTTTGAGTCACTCTACATACCAAAGTGTGCCCATATTTTAGACCGGGGTGCCCAAAGGCACCCCCGTTTGTTCCTAAGTGCCCCAATCTGGGCTAGATCTACCCCTTCTACAATTTTTTGGAGTTTGTTACGACACTCGGATTCTGCTGGCACATCACCCTATCCAGGTCCCAGATTCTTTCGCAAGGTAAGTCCAATTCGAGTTAGTACATTTTCCCTCCTATCTCATTTATTTCATTTCATTTAAAATACCAAATAAATTATTTATCATTTATATTTCAGTTATTACATTGTTGTACTTCTTAGATTATTACTAAAACACATATTTTAGTAAATCAATTAGCATAATCAACTCAAGTAAGCTCTTTAGTTAAACAAAACCCAAATTAAGTTTGTGTTAGGCACGACCCATTACCATCTTGTCTATGGCATTGATCATATCTTTCCAATGAATATGAGAATCCTTGTGCTTAATTTCATGCAATAATACTTTATGGAAGATGATAAATTTGACTCTTGATTCCTTAGTTTAATGTAATTGGATGAAAAATGAGGCAAAGCCCTTACTCATTTTAGTAGACATCAATAGGTCGTCAAACATTAGTTTGAAAAGAAATAAAATTCAAAACCTTTAAAATAGTTGGATTAGCTCTATTGTTTGATAAAGCGCATGTAAAGAAGGGGAAACATACAAAATTCAAAAAGATTTGGATTAGCCCTGTCAAATTGTATAAATTTTAGGTGAAACACCTTTCAGCTTAGGAACATCAAAGGTGATGACATTTTGTTTCCATTCAATGGTATCTTCCTCAAACACTACTTCTATGTGTGATCCATCCTTCATGTGGCACCTCAATGCGTAACACTTTGGGTAAGCCCAAACCTTGTAAATATTTTCCCATCTACTTTACTCTTTACTTGTATAGTTTATTTTGGTAGTTTTCAATAAACTTGTGTAATCTTGTGCAAGACTTAACTTAGTTAGTCCCCTCTCAAAAATCCTCTCACACAATTGTTCTAAATGTTCCTATTTTACTTCTTTACTTATTGGTGTTTGTTGTCTTGAGATGAAACAATGGTTGACAATGTTTTATTCTAACAACTGCTTGTTTTCAATAAATTTGATAAATCACTCAATGAATTTTGGTAAGCTTAATTTTATTTTTTATTATTTTAGTATAAGTTCCTAATCGTATTTTAAAGTTGTAGTGCGTATTTAGAAGGATTGATGTATTACATGAGAGTCATGGACAAAACTCACATTAATGTTACCGTTTGGTAATATGCAAAGCCAAGACTCACCGGCATGTCATTTTTTATGTCGATCCTCCAACCTAATTCATTTATTTCTAAACCCATGAAAATTTAATAAAAAAGAGAATCTTGCAATTTAAAGTGTTTCAAAAGACTTCTCAACATAAGGGTGTTTTTAGTCATCTACACTAGGACTATAGACATTTGGTTGACAATGGAGCAAGGCCATGATCGGAATGAAAGGTATCTTTGTTGAGGCTATAGATTCTTGGATGGAAATAGAGAAATTCCTAAACCTTCCTCTCCGTCCCCTCCCATCAAAAGCATAAAAATACAAAAATACAATAAATCTTGCACAACATCACACACCATGTGTATTTATCATACAAGTAGAAAACCTCTAAGGTAAGACAAATAAATTCACCAAACATGCATTGGACTCTTAGAAAATGCTTCAATTTATTATGTCTTATTGTGAAGTTACTGATGCTAGATTTCGCTAATACAAAAAAATAGTGTGCTTGTATATTTTTGCTGCACATAAACCCAACATTTTGAGTCATTTTCACTTCATTAAAATATTTCTCTATAGTATTCTCCAACATGAGTCATCATTTTTTTGTTTCCACAACACGCCCCTAATTTTACAAGTCAAATCAAGGAACCCCTTGTCCTTTTCTCAAGGTAGTTGAGATTTACGCACCAAACTTTATTTATTCGACATGCAATCTATGTTTGTAAGAATCTTGACATGCCTTAGCTATATTTTCCTACACATTCCTATTACTTTTAAACCTTTTGTGCCATTCATAGAAATTTATGTTTCCCATTGCACAAAAAAATTTCATGTTATCACACAACTCATTCGGGGTTTATTTTAAGAGACCTCTTAAAAATCGAGGTGGAAAATACGGTGAATATCCTCGGAATCTGGTTTCGTGGGAAGGAAAATTTTTAGGGGTCCGGCAACAAAATTTTCACCTAAATTTTAAGAGGTGTGACAAAAGGTTGCAGACACGTGACAGGAGATTTACTGTCGCATGTCAACAAGGTGGTTGACGAGCGACAAAAAATATTTTATCACGCGTCTATAGCCTCTGCCCTCTAATCGCATGATAACAAAATCTCGTGTCACGTGTCAACAAACTCTCTGTCGCACGTCTACTTCCTCCACACTCCTGTCAGACGTCAACAAACTCTCCATGTCACATGTCAACAAACTCTCCATGTCACGTGTCAACAAACTCTATGTCACTCGTCTGCAGCCCTCGCCTCCTATCACGCATCGTAGCCTCCGCCTCTGTCACGCATTTATTGTACTTGATAATACATATGCCCCCAGGTGGTATGAGTGATCTAGTAGTGTTCTACCTGGTGAATAATCTAGGATTATATAGGGGATAGTTTCAAGGGTAGGTGAAGCTGACCCCTAAAAAAATTAAACTATAATTTTTAGGCAAACAGGTCATTGACCGCGTCAAAAATTCACCTTTTCAAATTTTTCAAAAATGGAATATTCGCCATATTACGAATATTCGCCACTAAAATTATCCCTGAACTTAGTGCGGAAACTCGTGCATTTATGTTTTGTAAAGTCTATTTTGCACATACCATTACACATCATTGCATAGACCTACTATACAATATTCCATGGTTTCCATCGGCCCTGGTGATATCCATGCTCGTTCAAATTATTTTCGATGTATTTGTGTTGAAACAAACTTGTGTGCATTCCATTACATAGCTACACTAAGAGTCCTATGATTCCCCTTATGCTTCAAGAAACTTTCACCCACATAGTTGTTATGTAATATCATTTCAAGACCTATATAATATCTCTTACTCTTTGTGTAAATGTTTAACCCATTGCAATTCAACACTTCCATTGTGCAATCAATTAGCCATATCCCACACCTAATACTTATCACCCCAAAACTTATAAATCACATAGGGAAGTGTGCATGAATTTACACCAAAGAGAATGTTGGGATAATTTTTAAAGTGTGAATGTGCTCCCTTAAACACATGTAATCCATTGCATAGATATTTTTGCAACAAATATAATGGATAATTATGTGTGTCTATTGCACACAGAAAGATCAAAGAGACCCACATGCAAACATCATACACACTCTGTAAGTGTTTATCCCTTTAAATGACTTATGGTGTAGAATTTTACTTACTCTTTTCTCATTTTATGTGTGTAATGGTACTTTTCAAAGTTGCACAATGACAAGATAACATGAAATATAATGTGCAAAGGATGTAAAGGATTGTGAAGATCCATGACACATGAAGTTTAAAGAATACCCCTCCAAGGAATAGGTTTCCATTACGCAAACTTGGGCGTCTATCCATTTCAAAAAACCAAGTGTGTATCGTTGCGCGGAACACACTAATAAATACACTAAACAATAAAATTTCAAGTCCGATAAATTATATCACCTGAAAAACATGGCAATTGTAATTCACATTTACTTTTTGAAAGATCAAGAGATTTAGTTGGGTGCATGTATATTCGATATCATAAATAGATGACAGAATTAAATGCAACATTTGAAATATGTATCCATATAAATCACCCTACACTAGAATCTCGGAAGTTTGAGTGGACCATGTTTAGGCTCATTCTTAATCAGTAACAACATTTAATGAAAATATACCCCCTTGCAGAGGATATTCTAGCATGTCAAGAAATTCTAGAAGCCCAACTTGGCATTTAATTTGATTGAGCAATGCATCTATCATGTAATTAATTTGTCAAATATGGGCTATGACAACGCCTACCGCCACTATTCATCACCTATGTTCTCCTATAAATACTCAGACCAAAATCTTAGTAAACATCCTAGAATATGGAATAAAAATCTTCTGGTAATTTTCTTGCATTTTCCTTATCTCTCTTTTCTTTCCTTATATTTGGCCTAAATTAGTGATTATACGTTCTTTTTTCATTTTAAATGAAGTTAAAGGATCCACTTTATTTATTGATTGCAATATCCTCTTATTCAATGACTAGATATCCATAGCATGCATCTTGTGCATCCAATGGTGTTGTGCTCAACTCTTACACTTGTTTGTGTCTTAATCAAGTGCATACTAGTCTAAGCACAGGCATGGTTTCGACACATCTTGGCATTCACATAAGTTGGAGACTCCCATATAGATTTTCTACTTATTTCTCTTTTTCCCCTACCCCACTTCTCTTTTCCTCTTTTTTAACTATGTTAGATGAAGGATTTAAATCTTGTAGTCTACACACAAAGTTCATTCTTCATGTTACAAGTGATACTCATAACTGAATATCCAAATTAAATTAAATTTGTGCAATTGATTAGGTTATGAATGAGCATTGATAAGATATTATTATTTGTAGCATCCTTTAAATTGATCTTCTCGTAATTGATTACAAATCCATTAGTTTCCTTTGATTAGGTACAAACCAGAAAATGCCCTCATAAAATCATACATCCACTAGATCACCTTGAGATATTCATAGAAAATTCTATGGCCACCAAGACTTAGTGAGAGTTAACTTTGTAGGAGATCCCCACGTGTGTAGTCCATTTCACAAATTATTTCCTCTCATGTGTGCCCTCCTTTCAAGAGAGGTATAACCCTACTAATTTACACAGAGCTCTGTCTAGGTTACTCATGTTTTTATGTTCCCCTGCTTCCTTCCCGACATCAACATCATTTGGTGTGAAGAGGAGAATAGAGTACGACACTCATGGAGATCAAAAATATATTGATATAATTTTAAACAATACATATCGAGTTAAAAAAATTTCACACAATTTAGATAAGCGTTATTAAATTCTTACACAGTTCAAATAAAAATTATTCACTTTTCACATAATTCATATTAGAGTTATTCAATCATCACAAAGCATAGGAATATTTTCTCACACACAAAGTTGGTGAAATTGGTTTCAACAACACATCACCAACACATAAAGTTTAATTTGGCCTTAGTAACCCATAAAGTTGAATACCATGTCGATCCACCGATAAAGCTATTATATTAGCAAGATTTTCATGCGACATGCAAATATATTAGGTTAGCAAGAGTTTTATTCTACCAAAAAGATACCAGGTTAGCAAGTGTTTTATTCTACCGGAAAGGATATTAAATTAGCAAATGGTTTCACACTATAGGAAATAGTATTAAGCTAGCAAGATTTTAAAGCTACATGAAATGTTATTAAGTTAATAAATATTTTACAATACCAGCAAGTAAATATTATCAACAAGATGATAACAATCAATTTATGTGGGGCCAAGAAACATTACACTTATCACATTTAGCAAAGCTGGGGCATGGTTCAACATGACCAATCAGGTGTAGTATTTATTATCCACATTTCAAGTTCTTTCAAAAATATATTTTTATGTGTGTGTGTGATTTTATTTCACACATTACCATGAAGGTTTTATTTACACAAATTTCTCAACTATAACAAGGTGTAATGAGACTATTATTGAGTATGTGCTTTGATTTAAGACTATGGTTCTCAAGATGACTCACATGTTACAATAAAGTTAACATTATATGTTATTCACTCAAAAACAATTTACACTTATTAAGGACATGTTCGGAAAATAGGTTGTTGTCATTCACATATTTATGTGTTAGTTTTAGTATTTGGTAAAATACTAATATTTGTGTTAGAATACTAATATAATTTTTGTAAATGAATTGTTATAACTACTCATCAAGATAGGCTTAAGTGAATAATGAGTTCAACTCACGTAGATTATATCGTGAGTTTGTTTAGTGATATATTAATGAGGTAAGGATAGACTTGTGGAAGAGAGAAAATAAGGATGTAGATTAGATAAGACTACACATTTGTAGGAGACTCTACCTCTATATATGTAATCTCTCGTAATGTATGTAATCTATATGAATTATTGAAGAAGAAATATTGTTGAGTTTAATTTAATTGTGTCAATTTTTAAAAATCTCTTATCAAAATAACATGAAAAAGTAGTTTTCAAAACTTATCAAAATTATGATGAATTTTGTCACATGGTTATAGAAATGTTGATATCAATCCTTTAAAGGCTGACATGTTTAAATATGGGACCAATGCTTGTACCCATGGTGTATAAATATTTCAAGATAAGGAAAACATTAAGGCCAAGAGTATTGATAATGATTTACAACTTAAAACGGAGGCTAAGAATGTAGCAAACATTGTAGAACAACCAAGCAAAAATCAGCTAGTATTATACAAAGAGGGTGTAAAAATTGTACAAGGTTGAGTGATCATCCACAAAATATTTTGTGAATATTTATTGAATGCAATTTGATTAATTTACTTTAGGTTAGAGAATTGGATCCCTAAAGGACTTTTCCTAAGAACTCGTGATTCTAGTGCATATTATGATTATTATAAAGTTTTGTAACATTCTTCAAACAAATGCATAACTTTGAAACATAAGAGCAAGGACCTCATTGAAAATAATAAAATCCAAGTAGATGGAATCAATAATATTTTGAATGAATCAATGGCTCAACCAAACCAACATATGAAAATATTTAGGAATCCTCTTCTAACCCATGGCGTTGAATCAAATAATAAAAGTAACGTTCATATGATAGATGAAAGGAGCCAACCATGACTATCATTAATGTGATCTAGTTAAATTATATTTTGATTACTTGACTAGCTCATAACTACTAATAATGTATTTTAATTATTAAATTAGAATTTAAACAATGTTATTGTATAGTGAATTTATTTGGCATCATATGTGTTTTTAATAGATTCATTTATAAGAATTTTGGACATGAAAATTAATCACATGTTTATAATAATAGATTCTTTTGCAATAAAATAAAAATGGGAGAAGCGTTAAATCTCTAATTTATTTAAATAAGATTCAACTGAAATTTTTTAATTTTAACATAAATATTACCATTAAATATGATTAACAAGTATATGATCATTAGAGGGAGACCATTCAACCCACTTTAAATTTTATTGCAGTTAAGACATGTGTCATTGCATATGCACCAAATCATACTTTCCTTCGTTTGATTTACCTAATAGTTGGGTATAACATAATTATATTCTTCATTATTATAATAAAATTTCAAGCATAGAAAAGCATGAATAAGTTTGGAAAAAAAAATTAGCTTAGTATTAAAACAAATGAAAACATCCAAAAAAATGATTTCTTGGTTAATTTATTTTGTTTACACATTCTTAAGACTTTGACATGAATGATTCAATAACCAATAAGCCAATTTTTATGCATGCCGAGTTCAAGAAAAAAAAAAACATTATATAAATACTAATCATATATAATAAATACCAATTGATATTTAATTCAATATAAAGGACCTAAATATGTTTAACTATTGTATTTTATAAATATAAAATATATGAATTTTCATCTGTTAAGTTGGGTGAAACAATTGAGATGGGGTTTTGTCATATAAACCATGCAAAATTGAGTCTTTGTAGATTGAGAGCCTTCATCCTATAAATTAATTTAGCCTAAAGGATGTTAGGGACTTTCATCATCATCTTACCCAAGTGCAAAATTATAAACCGTCTCATGCACTAAATTAACATATATTATGCTCACAACACTAGTTCAATCTTCTTCACTAGTTATTTAAAAGGAAAATCATTATATCCCTTTATTAATGAGACATTTTTATTCAAAGCTATAATAACCTTCAATTTTCTTGGCCATTATTCATTGGAAACATAATCATTCATCAATTTAATTAATATTTATCCTCGCTCAATTCAAAATTCATGAGTTACTTATATGCAAAAACAAAATATCCCTGTAAGAAAACTACAATAGCCTTCAATATAATTGGCCATCATTTGTTGAACTCATTATCCTTAATGACACAATCAGACTTCAAGACATCAATATGATTTAATGAAGAACAATCTTGTTATTTAGATATGTTAGTACCTCATTTTCTTGTTCAAAAGACCATGAATTATTATATGGTCCATTAAGATAATTAAAACAACTAGTAATCATAGATCATGTAAATATGCCAATGCCCTCCCATGGAAATACTAAAATATTATTGAAAGTGGATGGAGAAAACACAATTTATGTGAGGAGATCATTGTGAATATATCACCTCTCTCCTATGAAAGTATTAAAAATTTATTAAAAGTAGATATGGTCATACTAAATATAAATGGCATTGCCCTTCTAAGAAGCATATTTTTATTTAAGATATAATATATATTAGAAGTGTCGGTACTCAAGCATAGCTATCCCAACCATGTGCTAAAGATAAACCAAGACAAAATATGTGAGATAATCCCATATAATCTATAACAACTCAAACAGTCAAAAACAAATTAAGGATAAGTAGAAAGAGTAAGCCCTATTTCAAGCATGGTAAGAGTACGGTAAACATCACGTCCCAATTTTATAGTCAATGGAACTCTTACATCATACTTTTTGGAATCGAAAACTTGGCATTTGAAAATTGCTATATATGCATAACCAAAAAAATCGGTTAAAATTTGAATTCATGTTAATAATTCAACTTTCTTACTCTTGCAAATTATTTTTATTACCTTAAATATCAACAATGTTGGATTTGTATGCTAAACAATACTAACAATAACTCATAATCATAAAAGTATATAACTATTTGGATATGAAATTTATACCACATACCAACCCTCCTATTACCATCCAATAAAACTAGTAAACTAAGGAACATATCTAAACCTTAGATTCACTTTTGAAAATATCTCACCTAAAACAAAGATAATCCCCAATATTTCCACTAACAAAGCTAACATTTTATTAAGAATTTAGATTTTATTTGATGGTTTTAAACCTTGAGCAATGTTCGAACTCTACCATGTACATTTTATGCACATAATTTAGTCACACTCAATAGCAATAAAAACAAAAGTGTAGTATATTAGAACTGAAAGACCTCTCGTCACTTACATTTCGTTCAACTCATTTCACACTAGGTCTAAATACACTTAGATAACACCATTAATTAATGTTTCCTAATGAACTAAACCACGGTCCATCTTAAGATGCTTATTTATATTTAATCCCATGCTAATGATAAGGAATAAATTCAAAATTTGTTTCTTTTGCAAAAGGTAACTAGGGGTAGGTGCCTTACACCCACAAAACATTGAGTGAAGACTTTAACCCCTATTGGAATTATACTTATCTAGTTGGGGCCTAAAAACTACAACAAGGGATTTACCGCTATCTTCTACAAAGTTATAGCCTAAACCATTCAAATTGAGATTACACACATGTGAACAATTTAGAAACAACCTCTTTAGGTTAGAGTTGATGCATATATATTTATCGAGTGTGCAAAAACTTGAATTCTAGCTTATGATTCTAATCTCTCCTTATAATCTCCTCAACATCTTACCTCCCAACATTGATACCATTTTTGTCTCAATTGGTGGGTGCATCGTCTAAATAGTATGTCAGCCATTTTTCATGTAAAGATTGAAACCTATAGTCATTGAACCATCTTTAAAGGAGATAAAACACTCACCCAAAAAGGAAAGATTGATTTATACGTTGATTACTCGTTAATCTTACAATTATATCACAAATATAAAAAAATGACCATGCACAATCAACTCTTCCTCTCATTCAATCCTAGTCCATAAGACACATGGTGTTGCAATTATCTATTTCCCATCATGAAATGGAGAAATTTGGAGCAATTTAATAAATTCATGCCAACTCACTCAATCCAAATCCTTTGTGTTACTCATTTCCTATATGCTGAGAATTTGAGAGAAATCCAAGAAAACCTTGCTAACTAAGAACCTTTCTTTCGTTAATCATTTTCTAGGAAGGTGTAAAAGGAGCCATTTTCAAAGATAACTATTATATCTTACCTTTGAAATGCATTTCACAAGAAATCCTCCAAATAAACACGTACCCTTACACATCCTAATCCGAAACCGACACCTTTTCAAAAAAATTATGTTCTATATACTTTTCATGAACGTTGGAACATACTTGGAGTAGATAGTTGAGAAGTGTTTAAAACTACACTCATTTCTTAAAAAGGGAGAAAAAAATTTCCCATTGTCTAGAATGAAACATGAAAATATTAGACATACACATGCCCTTACACATCCTAATCCCAAAATGACGTATTTTCAAAAAAAAATCTTTTTTATATACTTTTCATGAATGTTGGAACTTACTTGGAGTCAATAGTTGAGGAGAGTATAAAACTATGCACATTTCTTAAAAAGGGAGCAACACATTTTCCATTTCCTAGAATGAAACACAAGAAAATATTAGAGGATATAATTTCGTTAGAGAACTATTTATGATAGATTGTATTTTTAAGAGTCTCGAAACATTCATAATTTTATTAATTCATAAAAGGGGGTGCTGCCACATTATATGAAGAATAAACCAAGATCTAAAGTATAAGATAATTTGTTATTGAGAGATAGCCAAATTACACGGCACTAACCCACCAACATATATGCTTATATAGTCTTACAATCTTGCTTTATCCCTATTTCTCAATTATCACCGCCTCATCCTAAACAATTTCCTTTCAAGGTATAGACAACATTTTATGATGGTCATGATAACCTCATTAAAAAGAATCAACCCCAAATTTTTGGCAATATCCTTATGCCCTTGCATGAGGGTTCTTATCCCATCAATCATCAAATGTCAATGGAAGCTTTGACTCCTAGAAGTTGCATAGGTCACCTTTTCTTAAAATTATTTCTCCACTTATTCTTTGAACCATATAAAATATTCTTCCTATATATTGGTTGTCCTTGTGTAGACACAAAATTGGGTCACACTCCCTTAGTCTCCTTTTGAATAACCAACTTAAACACATTCACCGAACCATGACCCTTATACCCCACATTAATATTAATTTAATTATTTACAATTAAATTAATACTCACCCTCACTCCATTTATTAATTTAATTACTTTAATTAAATGGATGCACACCTCACCTAGCCACCTCACCTAGACACCTCACCATAGACCTATTCATAGCATGTCTCCATAACTAACCAAGACTTAGCCCTACTTACCTTAATGAACTAAGACTTAGTATAACCCTAAAATCACATGCCTATTCTTCCTCTAACCATATTCCTGCGTATCTAGGTGTAAGCGTTCCATTTAGACCCAAAGCACCAACTAGCAAAGTGAGAAAAGATAGCCAAGATCTGTTATTTTAGGCAACCTAGGATATCCCGCCTTAACCGACGCCGGTCAACCCGAAACCGATGCCGGTCACCCTAAACCGTCGTTGGTTACCATATAACCATTTTTGTAACCTTGTTTGAGAGGTTAGACACATTCTCAAGTTTTGGAGCAAAAGGAGATTTGCATGTAAACAATAACCAAAGCTCTTTCGCACATCCAGGCAGCCATAGCTAGCACAACCATTGATCAGAAGGTATTTGCATTCACAGGAGCACTCGAGAAGCACTGCCATGACACTGATCGCCATTTCACCAATCAACCATCACCACCACCCAACCATTGAACTTGCACAGTAGTAAGTGTGTCTCTAACCTACACCACTTCATTTCTATTCAGTTTATAAGAGTTCTTCACCTTTTTTATCAACCATCAATTATATTTTCACCCCACCACTATTGCCTTCCTATGAACCCGACCATTCCCATCACTCATAACCCTTTTAATCACCTCTATCTACTCCTGAGTACCTCTAAATATTCCCAACATCTCCCCAGACCTAAACCAACTCCTCACCATCTCTGATCCAGTCTTAGAAAAATCCCCAAAACCATGAACTATTGAGTTATTACCAGCCCACAGTAACCATCGTCGATTCCTACTAAACCGTTCATCGGTCATACAGACCGACGTCGGTCTCTATATTTGGCAGTCCTGCTAATACCATATCCCAATAACCCTTTTCAAGTGATTCAAGTGACCCAGAATCTGACCTTGACCTGTTCCAACACCTTAGTTATTTACCTTATTTTCAGATCTGATCATAGCCTAGCCTGTTATGTTAGATTTGCTTATTGTATTTGGATGAGATACCTAAATCATATCAACTACAAAAGTAACATTCTATTTACTTACGTTATATCTTACATTAAATTGTATTAAAGAGTGGGTTGACTACAACCAAGGAATTATCACACTTCCTGGATCTAGCACACGCTAGAAGCCCACTAACATATATTATTTAATCCTTTTTTTTGGTCTCGTTGTGTATTTTAGGTAGTTCATCCTAGCTAAAAGGAATCTCTCACAATCGACATTAGATCAAGAAGTCGAACACGCGCCACAACCTTCAAACCTACCATCACAATGGTATTCCTCCTTGGCCCACACCCTTATCTATTTCGTCTAAAAATTTAAAGAAAAAGGTGCAACATTTTAGCACGCCGGTGGGACCCATCCAAGGTTCCTTGCATTTTATTCATTCCTAGGTAAAAGTTGTGTGTTTGTTTCCCTTTTGAAAGGATTACACATTAATTTTCCTCTCTAGAATATTCCTCTCTTTCTATTATCTAAAATAAATCATGTTTTTGGTGCTATAAAAAAATACTTCTTTTATTTCATTCATATTGCATTAGTGAAAGAGCATCCCTCTTCTTGTTCACTACTTGCTACATTGAATATCACACTTCGATTTGGGCTTAAAACACTTGCATAGCATTTTGATTTGTTGCATTTTAGCTCACATTAAAAATGAGGGCAACCTATATGCTGGAAGTCATGCCCAGCTGATGGTTGACATAACTAAATCGTAGAAAAGCACATTCTTTCTTCTCTCTCTTTGCCAAACTACACAAATTGAAATATATACATCTTCTTAAACAACATCCCACCCGAAAGAAGTTGTCAACGATCACATGATCAGAGGATTGATAGTGGGCACCCAGCTGGTTATCTATGTCCAGTCATTACCTCAAAGAACGGCCCACCCCACATAACATAACCTAAAACCTCACCTTTAGAATTTCCTTCTTCGTAGGAAGCCTTCCCAACCAAAAACTCTACTCTAAATTCACAAGTCAAGTATTTTAAATAGCATAAGCTAAACACATTAAAATCACTTGTTGGGTTACGTATTTTTCTTAGCTTTGTGCTTGACTTGTGTTTTGAGGTGTGAGGATATGATTCTTCATTTTTATTTTTGCCTTTCACACTCGCCATCACAGTTGGAGTATTATGACTTTCTCATAGTGTGTCAGGACCTCATCTTATCATCCCCAAACTTCTGGGTTGATTATTCATCTCATCTAAATTCACAAAAATTCATTTTTTCCTCATTCTTCATATTTCATATAATCGCATCAGTCCAGTGGACCGCATCATTTCGATTTATATCGACCGCCATCATTTTACCAAACTAGCGTCGGTTCCTTTCTCTTTTGGTTAATTTACCCAAAAGACACTTATCTCATCTTCTCTTCTGTTTAGAGTCTTTGTGTATCATTGTACTCTCTGTACTCTGATAACAGTCATCAAATACAACTTTCCTATCTAAAAATCATTAGTTTCTACCTCATTTTCTGAAACTATCATTTTCTCACAGTAACCGTATCGAGTTCCTGTAACCAACATCGGTCACCCCTTAACCATCATCGTTTAGTTAGACTAGCGTTGGTCACTCTATTTTGATTTTAATCAAAAAATTTACCGACTTCTCCTCCTAGAATTTATTTTGTCCCATCTTTATTGTTCCCTGTGTCATTTACAGAGAATAGTTCATCTGATATACTCTGATTCACATGGTGTTGACTCGCAGCCAAACTAATGCCCTCGTGTTTCACACCATATGTTAACCACTACCATCTAATCCATCACCATCGTCCATTATCTCACATATGGATCTGACTTAGCTTATCCCCATCACTACCGGTGATGAGGAGTTTGTGAGACTCCTCGACCAGAATCCCGTTGCCCTCCAGTACTACCTTGCTCATTCTTCCACCAGAATTCCTCAGGATAGTTAATATATAGCATGCCTGTATCTATCCCTCCTGCTCTAGCCCCCACTTTTGTGTCAGCTAGCACTAGTTCGGCGCTACCATCATCCACTTTATCACCTGTGGTGTCTTAGATAAATCCCACATCTGCTATAATTGTAGCATCTATGTCATCGATTGCACTGTGACATCAATTGTCCCTCCGACAACCGCTATGAGTATAGTTTCATCTGCACCCACCACTTCACATATACCCATTACATCACAACCACCTCCGGTGTTGGTAACTTACACCCCTTTCCAAAACCTCATCCTTTATATCCCACAATCCTTACCCCCAATCGCCACTAGATTCGTTACAACTACCCCACCCACTTACACATACTACCAATAACCCCCAACCTCATCTATCACTTATGTTGGCTATGTGCCACCTACATCTATTCCTCCTACACAGTTCTCATACTCAACGCCACCATACACCAACATACCACCCACTTCATACATTCAGCATCAACCCCCTTTTTCTGCAGGGGGAACCCATTCATCCCAACCTACTAACGACCTCATTAAAATGATGATGGAGAAGATGCAGACCTTAGAAGCATCTATTTCGGCTCTCGTAATTCTTTAACATACGATGAAATTTGTAACGATCCTATCCATCCATCTATTCCCATTCGTCCTTACCCAGTGCATTGTGAAATTCCTAAATTCAATCACTTCAATAGTAAAGAAGACTCGTAGCAACACTTGTGGTCGTTCAAACATGGGTGTTACCTAATCACCCACGATGACACTTTACTCCTACAAACTTTCCCAATGTCCTTAACAAGACCAGCATTGAATTGGTATAGCGGACTACCTTGACATTCTATTTATTCCTTTAATCAAGTAGCCCAAGCTTTCCTAGATCATTTTTCAATCAATCTTACTAAGAAAGTCACCATGACTAATCCTATTCAACTTTGGGCAAGTATGAAGACGAATCTATCGTAGATTTTGTTTCCCATCGCAGCGAGTTTCATTAACTAATTCATGTTCCAACTACCTCTGATGAACTTATTGAGTTGTTCACTAGAGCTTGTGTCAGACACATTTCACCAACTCTGCAAGTCCAAACCTTCCGAACCTTTGATGAAGTGTTCAAAATGGCACGAAAACTAGAAATTCACACCACTAAAGTAAAGAAAATCCAATTACGGAAAAGAACACCCCATTTAAATCAAACGATTCTTCTTCATCTTCAAAACCCCAAAATAACTATTCAAAGCCCAAAGGATCTCGCTAACGTGGTATTCCTCAAGGTGGGTCCACCTCATTCTTCTAATCAGCCCAACCTTCTTCCAATCTTTTTCTTCGTGCAGGACTTTCGGCTCAGTGAGAGAAGCGAAGGTGCACTTCGATCGGAGAGCCCTATTCTTTAGTCTTAGAAAAACTTCTTAAAGCTGGAGCAATTACACTTCCTCCCATAAAACCTCATACAAGTTTCGATCCCGCTCGTCTTATGCCTGCATGGTATAAAGAACACAACTACTATAATTATCATCACGTTAAAGGACATAGTGATGGTAACTACATAACTTTTAAAAACATTGTTCAAGAGATGATATAAAATGGAGACCTTATCGTAGACAACCCGAACGTGCCAGCAAATCAGAATTTGCACATCTTCAAAAATCCATTCCCTAATCATAAACCATCACCTAATCAAAATATCAAACCTTCATCTCAGGTGACAAAGAATGATATGCGTGAGGTTCACGCAGTTTTGATATCGTGTCAATTGTTCCTCAAAACCTACCTACTTCATCTATTCAGAAATCTTGGCACAAGCTCCTCCACCTATCGAGGAGCATACCTCTTCTACTCCTCTACCCACAGAGGATTCCCCCCCATCTCCCCTTGCTCTCATGGAGGAACCCACACTTTCTACCGATGTCGTGTCATCGTCTGCTTCCCAACCTTCTAAACCGTCAACACTTGTTATTCTCCCATCCATAAGAAAATCATCATCACTTTCTCCTCCATCAAGAGAGAAGTCTACCTCACCCAACCTATTATCTCTCCTACCCATGGGAGATTATTACGGCATGTCACTACCTATCAGGGACAGTTCTCCCCTAGTGTCCCAAGACCCTATTGACATGATCTCGGCTCTCTTACCTACAAAATATGAGGCCAGCCAATTCCCTGTCTCACAAGACATATTTTACAGGGATTCCCACCCAACCCATTCCATCCTCTTGTTTAGTAGTCACATTTTCACGGTTGGTCGATCATTTGGATTACATTGATCATTCCACGCTCTGGGGACATCTTCGGCTCCCTGATTCAACCCAAATGCAAATGTTTCTTAAAGATACTTCCACAATCTACCCAAAGGCATTTTTGGCAACCAAAACTACACTAACCATGCTGATGGAAACGGATTCCTCTTCATCATCCCTACCTCCATCCAAACTTCTAATCACTACAACTATTTCCAAACCTAAAAGCCTACCCACACTTATCCCCGCACCTTTATATTGACCCATCACTACTTTGGGTGTTATGGCGACATCAAGCCTTACTCACCCACTGTCGATTGGACCTAGCCGCATCTTCCAAATTCCGCAGCGACATCATCCTCCCACCTAAAAAGAAACCCCGACCCTCTAGGCTGCATACACTTGGTCTCACCTACCTACACACCTTTGTCACCTTCCCCCCTTTCATCCATCCTAGGGCCTCATCCATCAACCTTGACCAAACAATCTCATACCCAAGGCCAGTCAAAAGCTAAACAACCTACTCCTGCCTCACGAGCCTTTGTTACACCTCACCCTCACCCATACACTTCTTTCCACCTATACCTCCACCAGTTACTATAACCCCAACCTTTCCTATACGAATTCAACCAATGCCACCTACCCAACCTCTACCAACCACCTCCACCGCAAATCGGTTGCCCGCGTAGGTAACCCATCCTCTTCCACCATATACTTTTCCTTCTACATCTTGTACTTTCGTGTCACCTTTACCTAAGGAGTTGTAACCCAAAGCTAAGAATTCGTTACCCTCCAAAAAGGTAGTCAAATCAACAAAACCTTCCTTCGCCAACTCTTACGCCCCATTACCCAAGCAAATGTCAGCAAGACCTAAGACCACTCCACATACTAAACTACTAGACCAACCCATTCCCCCTCCTATAAAGCTTCTTTCCTCACAATCAGTCACACGTGTACCCAAACCCACACTCACTTCCCATTATGATCTGTTAGTAGGGTCCTACACCAACATTTTAACCAATCTCTTAGAGACTTACGTCATCACATTACCACTACTTTGACCTTACGATCCTCTCAAACCCAAACCAAAAGGGTTTGATGAAACTAAGATTTGTGCCTATCATCATCGTGTGTCAGAACATGATGTTGAAAATTGTAAGGCTCTGCAGACCGTTCTTCTTCAACCTTGTCCTCTTGAAAAAAAATGACGATGATGACCTTCTTGATGAGGATCATGTTTCACCTTCACTGTCACCATACATCATCATCCTTTACCCATTAAGCGATCAATATCTCCACCCCCACAACCATTTTTCTTACCTCAAAAATTCAAGATCAACATGGTCTGTATTAGAGAGTTGGCCAAACCACCACCCAAATGTCAGTGCGCCCTACTCATTTCACAAGGCTCTTATCCACCGCTAGGATTTTTCCCCTCATGTCATTATACCTTTCATGACACACCCTCTCCATCCACCTCCCCTTAGATTAACATGGTTCATGTTGCTACCCGTGCTCAGAAAGACAAAGGCAAAGAAAAAGCAACTAGCCCATCAACCAACCCTATACCCAATATACCATCTGCACCCACTCCCAAAATCACCATCCGTAGACCTACATACCCTATCTCGGTCACCCATCGTGCAATGATAAAACAATTGCATTAGTCTCCTCTAAAGATGTCTTTGTATTACCTTGTCCGGACTTTCGACTCCCACAGACAAGCCCTTATCGAGGTTTTACAATCCATTAAAGTTTTCCCAATGACCCCACACCAAAGTGGCCTCAATAATCACCCCTCACCATGTGGCCTCGCTAACCAAATCAGCTCCTCCTTCTACCCCCCCACGACCACTCCTCAATTCACCACCCTCGGCTTCTCAAGAGGAGGTTGTACCTCTCCGATCAAATGACCCTGATCCCACCCTATTCATTTATGTCTATATCAATAACATACGCGTACGACATGTCATGATTTATGGTGGTGCTAGCATTAACATCATCTCCTCACATGCATACAATCAAATGTGTATTCCTTCTAATTGTATGCATAATAAACCCGATTATGCTAAACTTCTTCAACGACGCCATCACCTCCACCTTCGCACTATTATCCGCATATTCACGTAGGCCCTCACATTTTCCTGGAACTATTCGACGTCTTATAGGGGAGTTCCAATATAACCTATTGCTTGGCAGACCTTGGATTCGCGTCATGGGTTGTGTCCCTTCAACTTTACACCGTTGTGTAAAATTCGAGCATGAAGGACATAATTACACCATCCCCCTGGCCCGTCACCATTCAAGACCTGTAACATGTTGTACCGGCCCATTGATGTGCTTGTACTAGTCAAGGCATCTGCCACTACTCCCACTTCACCTTCACCCACAAGCCCATCCATCAATGTTGTCGCCACCTCTCCCAAACCTAACCTCTTATTCTTATTGCCATTGCAGCCTCCACACCGAGCACCCCGCTTCCCAATCAACCGATACCCCTCCTTCCCAATCATCTAATGAGTCATCTATCCCTGCTACCCACATATTGACTACTGATCCCTTAGAAGGTGTTTTTCAATGCCTCACTCTGGGGGAGTACCATCTATACAATATTGACACATTCCTCACTCCACAAGAGTACGAGAACCCGTGCTAGCACCCTAGTTATAATTACCACGTATGTGATATTTTTCCTTATGGTCCTCCCCACCTTCGCACTAATCTAATGTATGGGGGAATTTATATTGCCACTTATTCACCCAAACCTCCATCCCAAACACATGACCGTTTTCATCAAACCTACAATCCCTTACCAACTACCGCTTCGCCCATACTTTCCTCCATCTTTGCAATTGCGCATGGAAAGGCTTTGGCTTCGGTTTTTATGAACAGGGCTGCCATATTGTCATTTCCTGCACTACCCATAAACACAATGACCGTAGTGGCATTGGCTTTTCCGCACCACCTCCCAAGAAGGCTCGCGTTGACCTCATTGAGGAAGACAAACCTTTTCCACCTCATTCACCCATGTCACCATCTTCAACCACGGAGTCCATATATCCCAAATCTATTCCTCCTAATTGTTTTTTTCGTAAACACAATTTCCTTGGGACTTCTAAGCTATCAACATGATGTGAGGCTCCCTCTTCTCTCCCATTCCTATATCCTGACATGATCGATGACAATACACCTTCTATTAACGTCGTTCAATGTCAGGACGATGAGTCCATCCTCACCTACCTTGGTGCAGAAGATTCTTATATTCACCAATCATTACATTATGAGACGCAAGCAATGTTGAACAAATCAACCATTGAAATCAACATTAACACTCAGGACAACCTGCATATTCTAAAGATAGGCCAATCTTTAGATGCTATTGAACAGGAAGATTTTACCTCTTTCCTTCGAGACCATAACAACGCTTTTTCCTGGTCCTATGCCGATATGCCCGGTATTGACCTAAAAATCATGGTCCACAATATCGTAACCATTCCTAATGCCAAACTCATCAAACAAAAGCTGCGGAAAATGCATCCTTGCATTGCTCTTCTAGTCAAAGAAGAACTTCAGTGCCTTCTCTCATTTTCCTTCATCCTACCCATTGACTATCCCTAATGGATTTCTAACATCATTCCTATCACAAAGGTGACAGGGGGACTCCATATTTACACGGACTTCCGTGACCTCAACCTAGCTTTTCTCAAAAATGTTTTTCCCTATCGGGAATTGACCAACTAGTTGATCTCACCATCGGTCGTGAAATGTTATCACTCATGGACAGTTTCTCGGGTTATAATCAAATATTACTTGCTCCAAAAGATCAACACAAGATTGCCTTCATCACCCCTTGGGGACCTTCTACTATCGAGTCATGCCTTTTGGCCTTAAAATGTTGGTGTTACATATCAGTGAGCCATGACTTACATCTTCCATGACATCATGCATCACATATTGGAATATTACGTAGATGATCTTCTTGCCAAATCTAAACATCGAACCAAACACTGACCATCCTTAAGGTCATATTTGACCACCTCATCAAGTATTGTGTTCGTCTTCAACCAAAGAAGTGTGTCTTTGTGGTACTTTCAAGAAAACTCCTTGGTTTCATCATTTCTTTGCGTAACATAGAATTCAATCCTACTAAACTAAAGGCTATCCTATAAATGCATGAGCCTACTAATCTCTGTCAACTTCGAATCCTGCAAGGTAAGTTGCAATCCATTCGTTGTTTTATCTCACATATTTTTTACTGTTGTCAACCATTTCATCATCTTCTCAAGAAGGACGTTTCATTCAAATGGGATGATGAATTCCATAAAGCCTTTGATGCCTTAAAACAATACCTTCTTCAACCACCAGTGCTCATTCCTCCAAAGGATGACCAACACTTTTACTCGTATATTTCCACCACAGACCGTTCTTTAGGTGTCATGCTCGCTCATCGCGATGAGTGACACAGAGAGCAAGTGGTTTATTACATAAGTCGTACCCTTCTAGACTACGAAACTAGATACACCCATGAAAATACTTTTCTTAGCCTTAGTTTTCGTCACCACCAAACTCCGCCATTACCTACTCAACCACAAAACCATTGTTGTTACCAATATTGACCCCCTACACTATATGTACGCCAAACCCTATCAACATCAATGTGTCGCACATTGGTTCATGCTTCTCACAGACCTTGACCTAGAATTCATCCATCAAAAATCCATCAAGGGCCAAACCATCGCTGACCAACTGGAAAATGCACCTCTTTCTAGGAATGAACCCTCTAACTTTAATTTCCCATCGAATCCATAGCTACCCTCTCCTTAGACGAAACCTCTTACCAAATGACAATCTTCTTTGATGGCTCCAAGTGTCAGCATGGAGATGGGGTTGGTGTTATCCTCATTCCTCTTGATGGTGAACCTATGCTTTTATCTTTCAAAATGGAGTTTGATTGTACAAACAATATTGTTGAATATGAAGAACTCATATTAGGTCTCCAGGCTGCTTATGCCTTAGATGTTAAGTCAATCAATATATTTGGTGATTTCCAGCTAGTTGTAAACCAAGTTAATGGTATATACCATTGTCGTAATGAAATACTTCAAAATTATAAACATCATGTCGACATACTTTTGACTACCTTTGACCGTTATGAACTTCAAACCACCCCACGTTCTACCAATAAATTTTTGGATACCATGGCCTGCTTGGTTTCTCAGATACCCGCTTCATCCGCCGACTCTAAAATCTTTGTCACAATACAAAGGTTACAATCACCCTCTTATTTACCTCATGAGGTCTACTCCGTCAAAACCGTTGCACCTAACCCACGTGACCTTTGGTATAAGCAGTTTGCAGACTATCTTTCCCTTTCCATTCTACCGTTGATCTCACTCGTAATGGACAATGTGTCTTTCTTAAAAGTGTCTCTCGTTATGTCATCATGGGTGGTATCCTTTATAAGCGTGGCTTCGATGTTATTCTCTTATGATGCCTTACAAGTTTTGAAATTCCTACACCATCAAGGAAGTTCACAATGGAATTTATGGAGGCCACTTTAGTGGTTTAGCTATCGCTAAACGCATTCTTCACCTTGGCTATTATTGGCCAACCCTAAAACACGATTGTTGTGTGAAATGCCAACAACATGCCAATCTTCATCACACACCTAGTCATGCCTTACAAGTCACACGAGACCTTTGGCCTTTCTCTAAATGGGGCTTGGATCTTATCGGCAAGATCAATCCCCATTATTCACAATGCCATCAATGGATTATAACCACTACTGAGAATATTATACTAAATGGGTAGAAGCCATTCCCTCATTTCTACAAAAGCGAGAAAATATGTGAATTCATCAACCATCATGGCATTTGTCGCTTTGGTGTTCCTCGCCGTCTCATCACCGATAACGGAAAGCAATTCAAAAATAAAACCCTCTCGTAAGTTGTGCAATGCTTTTAGCATCCAACTCGGTTTCGTCACCTTATTACCCACAAACCAATGGCCAAGCAGAATCAACCAATAAAACCTTGAACAAAATTCTTATGAAAGTAGTCAATGATCTTTGGTGAGGATTGGCATTCACACATTCCTTTCAATTTATGGGCTTATCGCACTAGTATTTGCACTTGGTGTTGTCACACCTTTTTCTCGGTCTATGGTCTGAAGTTGTCTTTCCTCTCAAAGTCTAGATTCCATCTCTCTACATCTCACTACAAGACATGCTCAATGACAATGAATTTCGTCAGGATCGTTTGGCGCAACTTTAGTTATTAGATGAACGTCATCTCAATGCTCTTGACCATCTCTAAATATACCAAAAACGTATCAAATGTGCCTACAACAAAAGCGTTTCCAAAAACAAACCTTTCGGGTTAGAAACCTCGTCTTGAAGGAATATCAACATGTAACCAAAGAAGATAAAAGTAAACGGGGAAAATTTGTTCCTAATTGGCTTGGACCCTATATCGTTACCCATGCCTATGGATCAAGTGTTTATCGTTTGTCTTCACTCGAAGGTAAACCCAAACCTGAGCCTCTCAACACCTTGTATTTTCAACCATTTTATTGTTGACATCAAGTCCTATATCACTTTTCACATTGATGATCGCTCATCCCTTAAGCGTTGTTCACCTTCCATATTACCCGTTTTTGAGGATCAATGACTAAATAAGAATTGTGTGATTATCCATCACCTTTCAACCTTATCTTCAATATGAGTACCATGGCTCTACTCACAAGCATGATTTTCATGGATACTTTTCATCTTTTTAAAAGATGGAACCCCATGGTCGTTCATCACTTCAAACCACCTCTTTCATAGTTAACCCCCATGTACTATGGTTTTGTCTTCTAAACAAAAACCTTATGTTCATATATAGTCTTGTCCATGACTTAAACATAAAAAAATGACTCCCTCAATAAGGGACATCTCTTCTCTCTATTTTGCCACTATAATAGATCGCTCCTTGAAGGACACTATATAAAGTCATTACAAGATTACAATAAAAATATCGTAAGCTTCCCGCATCGATTAGTCTATTACAAACAAACAAATGAAGAAAATGATGAAATTTTTGTCATGGACTTTCCTATTTTTGGATCTTGGGTTTCTTGCTAAGTAAACATGTAGTCGTACACTAGGTTACGCTTAACCATCCACTTTCACCTCATTGCCTTTTGCGCCCTAGTTTTCTCTCTGCTCAAGGGACTTGCCGCAAATGCGACATTTCATGATCATGTGACTTTATTCACCTTTAGAATAGTCCATTATGCAACACCTTTAGGGTCTTACGTTCATAATCCCATCTTGGGTATGGTAGACTCATTAGGTTTCTTATCAATTAAGTGGCTCTTTTACCACCTCTTACCATTCTCCTTCCTCATTACTTATTGATTATCCTATACAAGACCAGATCATCGACACCTATATTTAAAATGACTCAACTATGCCTATGACCTAAACTCAACCATGCCTATGACCCACATTCAATCATGCCTAAGATCTACCAACCCATTCCTCATATCCTTCCCTAGCTTATGGGAGAACTACATCGGCTTGAGGCTCCTTTTCGCCGAGGCTATGTAGGCAGCACTTCGAGGGCATGGGGCCCTCGAAGGTTAGCTCAGCCACTCTTCACCCTAACCTATTTTTCCCTTCATTTTCCTATTCACGTCCTACCTTAGTTCATTTCCATTTTCTATCAACAATTGGAAATGAAACCAAACAAGCAACAATTAATAAACATTTTTACCACATCATCACATCGGTCATTTATCATTTTCACATTTCCACTATAGAAAATATTCAGAAACTTAAACCATAACATGCATATACATCATCATTTCTCTCCATCATGCCTATAACCTGACTCCATCATGCCTATGACATGATTGTATCATGCCTATGACCTGACTCCATCATGCCTATAACTTGACTCCAACATGCCTAATTGACCTAACTCAGCCATGCCTACAAGACCTCGACTCAATCATGCCTAATTCACCTAGTTTCCATCATGTACACAAATAATAATGGAAATTAAAATAAGTACACCATCCATACCATAAGTATCATCATCTATATAAATGATAAATTTTGTGTATCCATACATATGTACACAGATACAAATAAATACAAATATCTCAAATCGCTTAGATACAACCTCACTATCTTCGGCACGCAAGCTGATACAAAAATCAAAATCACAAAACTCACATACACATCCTCACAATCTGCGGCAAGCAAGCCGATATATATATAAAAAATCAATACAATAATCATCTCCAGTGACTAATCATCACCCCACCTGATATCCTTTGGGCCAGTCTCACATGTCTCCTCCTCTCTACCTGTCTGTCGTCCCTAGCATCTCACCACCCTCCATGGGCCTCGGTCTGACCTCTGTGGGTACCTCACCAGGAGTTTTCCTCCATGAACTGGTGGCCTCACCCTGTCTCGATGCTCGTCGGCCCCCTGTACTCTCCACACTGTGAGTATGAGACCTAGTCCTCTCACTCGAGGCCTGTTGCTAGGATCTATACTCTACATAACTAGGGACATCTATCCCTGCGGCCATCAGGTGATCCTGATAATACCTCACCTCACCTAGGGCATCCCTGAACCTAGCCATCGGTATTGTCTACGGTGGTGCCATCGGTCTCTAACCCAGCGTACTGCACCATGGGACCCGCCCCACCCTCGCCTATAAAATGGGACCTTGTCCCTGAGTCTGTGTGGGTGCATGTGCATGTACCTGGGCCTAAAGGGCCACAATCTATGCTGTCTGGTGGCTAGATGGCCCGAAAACCTATAACCTACATCTATAGGGCGGCCACCTATACCCCATCTCCATCTCCACCCCTGTGTGGTGTATGTCCCTGTGTAACTTGGGCCTGAAGGACTACTACTGTGCTGTAGAGTAGCGAACCTACGCCTCGACCTTGTCAGCAACCCCGCACTATCCCCATTGTGTCACGGGGTAGTCACCTACCCCTGTAGGGTGTCCTCCGAACCGTGATAGTGCTAAGTCGGGCTTCTCGACCTCGGTGGTACTACCCGTAGTTGTGCTACCCACCACTGTCTATATCTATCTGTCACTATGGCATCATCAATTTTTCGCTCTACTGTCTGCTCCTCCTGCCTTGTCGGCACCTTTGGATGTGGTAGAGGCATAGGCCTCTCCACGTCGTCCCTCCTATACTGTGGGAATGGTGGAGGCACATCCTGCGGCAACCCAAACTGTCGTCTGACCCTATCTACAAGTATCATCTCATGCTCCCCAGCATGGCATCCCTCTATCCATCTGAGTAGTTGTAGCTCATCCAACTCCACGGCCATCTACCTATATGATGGGAAGCCCACATATGGCCTCCAAATAATGTCAACCCCAAATAATCCCTCAAACGCCTGCCTGTAATATGCTACATCATGTATAGCCCTAGTAGCCAAGCGCTCTCAATAAGCAGTACCCATCGCTTGTAGCCTACTCGGACCAAGCCCGCCTCAAATGCATCCAAATGGGGAATACCAACTGGACACACACACATGATGTGCTTGTATGCCCAAAGCAATGTAGTAGAAATGTGCAACACATGTTGAACCATCATAACCTCCCATAGGCCCATAACTCTCTATACAACTACACCAAGAATGTTGGTGACCATGTAAAACAGGTCCTATCCTCCATCATGTCGTGAATAACCCCCATCAATGCCCATGGGAATCTCCCACCCTTCACATCTAGTAGTGTAAAACAACAAACTGCCTCCATAATCAGAACCACTAACCTCATCTCCTCGGGATGGGCCTGTATGTCTCCATAACTCAGGCTAAAACTATGGAACCGCAACTCCGCCAACCCCTCACCGAAAACTATCAACATAAACTCCTCAGATGCCTCTGAGGTAATGGAATACACCTACATCCCCACTATCGATAACCACAAAATCCTATACACATCCTCTAAGGTGACTGTGATCTCACTCGTTGGCAGATGAAATGTGTTAGTCATCGAATCCCATATGTCGATGAGGGAAACCATCAAGCTCGACTCCCGAACTATGTGCTGATAGTGTCTAACCCCAATCAGGTCGACATCTGAAATATGACGCCACTCATCGGTTGTTGTGCTCCCTCGTGCTGATACGATACTAACAGGGGCAGTACCCTATCTCGCATCCGTAATTGATCTCTCACTTGCATCCAACAAACCCTAACATCATTAAACCTCGACCATACTCAACTTTACCCTAGACCTCCCCACCTATTCCCAAGATCCTTCCTACTCATGACCTATCTCCCCCATCTCAATTTCACATCCCTCGAATCATACCTATTTATACCCATTACCATCCATGTTTTCCTTCAAAACTACCTTCCTATCTCAAGACCTATCTCCCCCACCCACCCCCTCTCATTTGCTGGCCCATTTTTCTCTAAATGTCAACTGACATCGGTTCTTATTGACCGGAAATGGTCTCCCAAAACCAGCATCGGTCACCTCATCCTTGACTGATGCCGGATAACTCACACTGACATTGGCCAACCCTTGACTAATGTCGGTCAGCCATCGCTTGACGTCAAATCTGCCAAACCCTTGTTTCTCTAAAACATTCCACATTCTACCCTACCAACCTACCCTTCCCTACCCAAATCTCACCCCAACCTATCCCCACCCCTCTTTAACCTACATACCACTTCCTACAAGTCCTATTTCTTTAATCCTCCTTCCAAATTCAAATTTGATTCCCCCAAACCCATTTTTACCCAAACCCAATTTATACAAACAAATTCCTCTAACAAATGTAGAATGGGACCGAATCCTACCTCATCATGATGTTGTCTCTGTGGGGGCACATTGGGCCATTGCATTGGTGGTCCACCTGACCCCTCTCTTGCCTCTACCATCACCGAATGCCCTCCTCACCTCCAACCAACCAAAACGCTCACACCGATCTCGTGGACCCACCTATCGAATGACTAATCACCCACTTTGAGGCTCGCCAACTCAACTCTCTGTCTTGCTCCGTCACTTTCCACTTTTCCACCGCTCCTCTGTCATTTTCTACTATTGGCAAATGACAAATGATTCAAAGTAGAATTTTCCTTTTTAATCCCAATCCGCTATGACTGATGTCGGTCATATTGGTGCCCTAGTCAACCATCGTCAGTCAACATGTAACCGACGTCGGTCACACTTCAAACTAGTTGCCCTTACCCCACTCCCTTTTCACCTATCACCACTCATGCCTATACCTTTTATCATTCCGGCCACCCATTGAACCATACCTACAAGCCCAACCTACCCCTACATTTCCTTTGTTGCATCTTAGGAGTTGTTATTTTACCTATACCTTGGCCTTACACGTGCCATGACCTGTTTGCCTGAACTTGACCTACTTGGTGTGACCATTGACCTTATGTACTCGCTATACCTTGCAATGCTGTTACCTATGTTGTTTTAGCCTAACAACCATACCTTGCCTATTAATGTTTCGTTTATCCCGACCAAACCTTTGGTGTATCGGAGCATACCTAAACGTTCCTGCACTGACCTACATTGTGTTTCACCATTTTCTTTAAATTTTTAGATGAAAAAAATAAGGGTGTGGTCCAAGGAGGAATACCTATTGTGACGATCGGTTTGAAGGTCATTGCGTGGGTTCGACTTCTTGATCCAATGTTGATTGTGAGAGCTTCCTTTTGGCTAGGAGGAACTACCTAAAATACACAACAAGACCACAAAAAGAGGATTAAATAATATATGTCAATGGGTTGCCTAGCGTGTGCTAGATCCAGGAAGTGTGATACTTCCTCGGTGGTAGTCAACCCACTATTTAATACAATTTAATGTAAGAAATAACGTAAGTAAATATAATCCTATTGTAGTTGATATGATTTAGGTATCTCATCCAAATACAATAAGCAAATCTAACATAATAGGCTAGGCTATGATCAGATCTGGAAATAAGGTAAATAAATAAGGTGTTGGAACAGGTTAGGGTCAGATTCTAGGTCACTTGAATCACTTGAAAAGGGTGATCGGGATCGGTATTAACGGGATCGCTAAATACGAGATATCGGCGTCGGTCTCGTATGGTGACGTTAGTCTGGTATGGTGGCGTCGATCTCGTATGATCGACGTCGATCCAAGTATGACCGACGGCGGTTTAGTAAGAACCGAGCGAAGGTTTACTTGCAGCTAGTAATAACTCAATAGTTCATGGTTTTGGGATGGTGAGGAGTTGGTTTAGGTCTGGGGAGATGTTGGGAATATTCGGAGGTACTCATGAGTAAACAAAGGTGATTAAAAGGGTTATGAGTGATGGTAATGGTTAGGTTCATAGGAAGGAAATAGTGGTGGGGTGAAAATATAGCTAATGGTTGATAAATAAAGGTGAAGAACTCTTATAAACTGAATAGAAATGAAGTGGTGCGAGGTTGATGGTTGGGTGGTGGTGATGGTTGATCGGTGAAATGGCAATCGGTGTCATGGCGGTGCTCTGTGAATGGCATACCTTCGATCAATGGTTGTGTTGGCTATGGCTGCCTAGATGTGCGAAAGAGCTCTAGTTCTTGCTTGCATGCAAATCTCCTTTTGCTCCAAAACTTGAGAATGTGTCTAACCTCTCAAACAAGGTTACCAAAATGGTTATATGGTAACCGACGACGGTTTAGGGTGACCGACATCGGTTTCGAGTTGATCGGCGTCGGTTAAGGCGGGATATCCTAGGTTGCCTAAAATAGCAGATCTTGGCTATCTTTTCTCAGCTTTACTAGTTAGTGTCGAGGCCTAAATGGAACGTTGTGCTTAGATACATGGGAATATGGTTAGAGGAATATGCGCTTAGGCATGTGATTTTAGGGTTATACTAAGTCTTAGTTCATTAAGGTAAGTAGAGCTAAGTCTTGGTTAGTTATGGAGACATGTTATGAATAGGTCTATGGTGAGATGTCTAGGTGAGGTGTACATCCATTTAATTAAAGTAATTAAATTAATAAATGGAGTGAAGGTGAGTATTAATTTAATTGTAAATAATTAAATTAATATTAATGTGGGGTATAAGGGTCATGGTTAGGTGAATGTGTTTAAGTTGGTTATTCGAAAGGAGACCAAGGGGAGTGTGACCCAATTTTGGTGTCTACACACTGGGTCCAACATGAGCTCCTTCATAAGATATCAACATCATGAACTTCCACATCATCCAATTCTTTAATATTTTCCAAATTCCAACAAAATTCCTAATCTCTGTGGATTCCTAAGTCCTATATTCATATAGTCAACAAGGAATTTAGTCACCACCTACTAAGTTTAGGTTTGCATCCACCATGGTTGCATCATAGGCTTCTCCTCAATTCTTTCTTTTCCTTTTTTCCCTCAAGAGGAGGCCAAGCCAACCACCGAATTTTAAGGATGAGGCAAATATCAACACGATTGGCATGGGAGTGGAAAGTTTGTGAGTGACAATGCCTAAAATGTAAACTTCTATATGAATTGTCTTTAATTCTTTTGAAATTTTCTTTTTACATTTCAAGAGCTAATCCATAAATAAAATGGAGATAGAGGGCCATGTGAGCCATAATTACCTCATAGCCTTAATAGAGTAATGAAACCAATGGATGGACATCATCATTTGTTGTTATTGTAACTAACCATGCCTTCCAAAATCCAATTCTCAAACACATCTTTCACCATGTACCTACTATT